>JAUTDX010001048.1:0-84816 GCA_030844895.1 Ambrosia x helenae | reverse complement strand
ATTTGAATTAGAAAACAATGTCTGAATCCTCAGGTACTGGAAGCACTGTTGCTTCCTTCTCTACTGCTTCCTGGAAAGATGATTCTCGGATTGGTAGATGATTTTCTAAACATCTTTCATATGTTCGAGGAGCGAAACGAACATGTCGCTCCAGTTCATCCCTTTGATCATCTCATGGACAAGAACTTGTTTCCCAGACACATGCAACAGATTTCAACACGGGCACCTCTTTGAGAAGACATCCTTGCCGCTGGTCTGATTCGGATTCTAAGACTTATTTGGATTAGGTGTATGAGTCGGAAGAAGAAACATCCTAGTTTTATCCAGGTAGTAAAATATTCTTCTTCATCACTTTGTTTTAGGTTCATACTGTTGGTGGATGATTGATACTGTGTTTGTAATATTTAGAGGGTTTCATACATTTAGGATGATTTGATAGTGTTACTGGTAGATTCAGATAAAGGTTTAGAGGGTATCATACTATTTGTGGATGATTTGATAGTGTTACTTGTAGATTTATATAAAGTTTTAGAGGGTTTCTTACTTTTTGTGGATGATTTGATAGTGTTATGGTAGATTTACATTAAGTTTTAGAGGGTTTCTTACTATTCGTGGATGATTTATAGTGTTATTGGTAATTTACATAAGTTTTTAGAGGGTCCTTACTATTTGTGGATGATTTGATTTATGTTATGGTATATTTAGAGGTTTCATACTATTTGTGGATGATTTGATAGTGTTTATTGGTAGTAAATCTTGCTAGAAATTAGTGCCCACCACTTATTATGTTTATTATTTGAGATTTTGGGGCTTGATTTTGGGTGCGATTAGTAGGGGTGTGTGGTTTCAGGTTTCGGGTTATTTTTGGTGCAAGCGATGAGGTGGTGTTTAGGGTTGTTTGTGATGGTGCGGGAGGGGAAGTTTGTGGTGGGATGGTAGTTCGGTTGCAGTAATGAGTTTTGGGGCAGGGGCTGGTACTCCCAAACCAGGACCCTGGTTCATTTTCTAGATTTGCTTTGAATCTACTTCAAACATATGCATCGCTTACAAAATATTTGAAATAACTTATATTGCAATTGCTACCTTATCTGTTAAGCTTGTATATATGATTGTCAATTTATGTATGACTTTGTGTTTTATTTCTGCAGTTTGTTGCTACTTTTAGATGAAGAACATTGGACAATAAACTTTAGCGATTGACTTTTAATATCCATTGGATCTTTTTGTTGACATTGTTTTCTTGGTTTATCTTTAAAGTTTCATGCTAATCTTCTTTTAGAAAAGGTAAGCAATATGTAGTTTAAGCATCTAATTCTAGACGATGCTAGTTTTATTTGTGGTTGTCAACTAAGATTTGTTTTTGCTTCTGATTAAGAAATTGGTCCTTGTGAGATCGCTTACTGCTTTTATACAGTTTTGATCATGGTTTCACTGTGATTTTTTGGAATTTTGGCTAGGCTGTCTTTGGTACTATTACTAGACGTGTTACTTGACCCGACCTGCCTTTTTTCCTAAGACTTAGGGCTATAATTGTGGTTTGATAGGAAAGCCTTAGGAAATTAGTGTGACAACTGTCACCTCCATTTTTAATCAATTTTCAAATTTAGTCCCTATACTTTTCAACGTTTTCGAATGTATTCAAATGTGAGTTACTTTTAAACAAAAATTTAAACGCTTACTGAAGGTGTGAAATTTTTTGTCGAAACTACGAAATACAAATTTAATTAGTTATTTGATAAGTTAAGATAAAAAAATAATTTATAAAAAGTTTGGTTTTGGTTTAGTTAGCAAGGTTAAGTTTTACAAAGAAAAAGTTAACAAAAAAAACCTTATAAACTAACCTAGTTAAACTAGAGGGACTATTTTTGCCATTTTATAAAAGTTAAAAAAACTCAGATTTGTTTTTCCTCCTTCGGTTTCCGGTGGTTTTCCGGCCACCGGAATAAAATTCCGGCAATAATTAAAATAATTTTTAATGCATTTGAGCGACTTTGACCGGACCCCATACGTTTTCTCCACTGTTTCCTTTCGATTTCCTGCATTATAACGAGCTTTAAAACATGGTTTTAATGGCTTTAATCAGGTTTATGAGCATGGAAACGGTCGGAATCTTTATGCTTCATTTAAGTCAGTTTTTTTAGTGAGCCTTTACATAAGCCGAACATGTCAATTAGTTTCTGCACCTTTACACATTTCAAACCACAAAAAACTCAGTATAATCGAGTCCAGAAAGTTGTGTAATCGCTTCTTTATAATCGGGTATACTATCTCGAGTTCAACCCTTATTACATCTTGTAAGTTTCGATCTCTTTATGCCGTTTTGTTCCTTATCAAGTTCCGATCAAAAGCCCTTAAACAGCTTTGAATCGGGTCTGTATGTGGGTTATTAGATTTAGGGTTAGGGTTAGGGCTTCATGGAACATTTGGGGAAGAAGATGAGTAGGGTATTATTATATAAATAAGTTATTTTTTTTGAGATAAATAACAAAAACATCTTTTGGTCTAGTGGTTAAGGTGTGGGTATTAGGTTGAAGGCTCACGGGTTCGAGTCTTGTTAACAGCATTTTTTTGTTCTTCTTTTTATTTAGCTTTATTTCACTCTATTTTCCTTTATTTATCATTATATAAATCATAATAATAGTAAAATATTCATAATAAATCCAATTTTACCCAAAAATTATGAAAATTTAGGTGTAGATTCTTGACACCTCATAGAAAATTATCAAATTTTTAGTTTCTGGATAATAATTTATTTTCGTATTTTTATTAAATTAAATTGTTTTAATCATAATTAATTGATAAAAAAATCATTTTACATGTTTTTAACACCAAAATTCTGGGAAATATTTTCTAATAATCAAAAATTGAAATAAAAATATTTGGTTCAGAAAATATATATTTTTATTAATTTTCCTATTATTAATCATTTAAACATGAATTAATCTCATTAAATCAGTTTTAAATATAAATAAGTTTACAAAAATTATGAGAAAATTAATTTCATTTATTCACATCAGAATGCATCATTTCCTATAAAAATAATATTTTTGGATCATAATTTATATTTTTAGTCTTATTTATGTTTAATTAGACATAATTAATCATTTATTTATTTATATTATTTAACATCTATTTTATAAATACTTTTCTTATAAAATAGAGATAGTCTTATTTTGAAGTCTTAGCTATTATTTGTTGGTTTATGGTGTAACTCATAATTATTTATTTATATATTTTGATTATTATATTTATTTAATTTAGTTAAAGTAATTAATTAAATTACTTTGTCTTAATTATTCAAACATATTTTTTATCTAAATATTTAATTGGTAATAATTATATTACCTAAACCATATTTACAAACTTTGGTATATTATTTTCTAATATACAACTTTTATACTAACTCGACTTATCATAAAAACTCTAATTCCCCAAATCGACTTAGCAAACCCTAATGCCTTAGACCCTAGTTACCTTAGACTCTTAGACTTTTCCTTATTAGCATTCTATTACGTTATAGGTTGAGTTCCTCTGAATTCCCATTACTTAGCTCACTAACCGCTTAAGTTGGATCGCTTTTGCAAACTGTGAGTATATCCTTCCCCTTTTTACTGTTTACTCTTTTGGGTGACTCATGTACAATTATTACTAAACTTACGTATGTTATTTACAAAGCAATGTGCTCTTGATATGTTTGTGTGAATTGTATGAACGATTTGTCAAAGTCATTTACCTTGGGCCGCACCTAACAATGAGTAGTACTACGAATTATTTCCCTTGGTTACTTACGTGAACGAGTTAAGTCCTTGGTCATTGTTATGGTTTTTCTTGAACGATGTGTGAACGATTATTGAACGATGTGAGGCTTGATTTTGACCTTTTACATATTACAATATCATAGCACATATATTGCGAAACACTTTTCTATATGTATTCAAACAGGGTATGCTCACCAATACATTTTTGTATTGACCAAATTATTTTCGTACATGTTTCAGGTTCTTATGAGATGACTTTCTAGCTTTTGGATATTAGACTTAGATTGAGATTTATTGGATTTTAGTTTTAGTTGTCACGTTAGAATTTTGTATCTTGTAATTCATTTCAATGTAATAAATTATTCAATGCAATGTATTCAATATTTACACTTTTAGTCCATGAGCTATTGAACAATCGTCACTACGTGACACCTCGATGTTTCCGCCATCGGTTGGGGTGTTACAATTAGGGACACTCAAACGTTGTTTTCTAATAAATTGTGAAAACTGAGTAATTTTATCGATTATTCCTAAAACTTCCCTTAAACAACCCCCCCCCCTGAATGTTTGTATATGTAGGATTAAATTTGCTGCATACAATGGATAATATGGCGATTTTCTATTTTGAATGAATAGGGGGTTTTTGATGTTTTCAACCCAATTGAATTGTCTTTCTAGATTTTGCTATTGTTTCACTGTTTTATTATTTTTTTTTTAACAGCTAATTTCCTCCCCAATTTTTGCACTCTTTTATTAGACCCATTTTTACATCCCCTTTAATACACATTTTTTTTGCCTCTTATGAGGGTCGAACTCCGAACCTTCCATTTGAAACCTCAACACCTTTACAACCATACCACAAGGGGTGGGGCGTTTCCTTGCTTATTATTCAAGATCATTTACATGAACTGGTCAATTATAAACATAAATGTTCTTGAGTATGAAGTTTTTTGCTGCATCACGAATCTCAAATTTGAAATTAATTAGTAAGGTGGTTAGTAGGTGGTGTGGCATTATAAATATCAAATCTTATAGAATATCCTCTTTTCTTAAGGCTTGAGTTATAGCTAAAGGCCACTTTCACACACATGAGAAGGATTTAAGAGAACTTTAGTCACTCGCCAGTTGGTATAACATTTTGGGACACTTCTTATCCTTGGATTTTACGAGGCGAAATGAATATAATATTGACTCAATGTTATTTGAAGCTTCATTTCCTCGCCGTTAGTCTGATTTTGATTCTAAGACTTAATTATTCGGATTATTGTGTGTCGGAAAACGAAGAAGCTTAGTTTATCCAGATAGTAAATATTCTTCTTCATCACTATGGTTTTGTTTTCATATTGTTTGTGGATGATTTGATAGTGTTATTGGTAGATTTAGATAAAGTTTTGGAGGGTTGGATACTGTTTGTGGATGATTTGATAGTGTTATTGGTAGATTTACATAAAGTTTTAGAGGGTTTCTTACGGTTTGTGGATGATTTAATAGTGTTATTGGTAGATTTACATGAAGTTTTAAAGGGTTTCTTACTATTTGTGGATGATTTGATAGTGTCATTGGTAGATTTACATAAAGTTTTAGAGGGGTTCATACTGTTTGTGGATGATTTGATACTATGTTTGGTAGATTTAGAAGGTTTCATACTGTTTGTGAATGATTCGATATAGTTGTTGGTAGTAATCTTGCTAGAAATTAGTGCACACCAATTGTTTGTTTATTAATTGAGATTTTGGGGCTTGATTTTGGGCGCGGTTGTTAGGGATGCTTGGTTTCAGGTTTTTAAGGCTGTTTTTGGTGCAAGCGATGAAGGTGGTGTGTAGGGCTGTTGGTGATGGTACGGCTGCAGGAATGGGTTTTGGGGCAGGGGCTACCCTAAGTAGGACCCTGATTCATTTTCTAGATTTGCTTTGCATCCACTTCAAACATATTCATATGCTTACAAATATTTGAAATAACTGATATCGAATTGTTACCTTATTTATTAAGCGTGCTTCTATGATTGTCAATTTATGTATGTCTTTGTTCTATTTCTGCAGTTAGTTGCCACTTTTGGATGAAGAACATTAGAGAATAAGCTTTCGCGATTGACTTTTAATATCCATTGGATCTTTTTTTTTGACATTGTTCTCTTGGTTTATACGTAAAGTTTCCTGCAAATCTTCTTTTAGAACATGTAAGCAATGTGTAGTTTGAGCATCTGATTCTAGACAATGCTATTTAGATTTGTGGTTATCGACTAAGATTTTGTTTTGCGTCTGATTAAGAAATTGGTCCTTGTCAGATCGCTTACTGCTTTATATAGTTTTGATCACGATTTAGTGTGATCTTTTGGAATTTTGGCTGGGCTGTCTTTTGGTACTTAGGGCTGACACGAGCCGAGTCGAGTCGAGCCGAGCCAGGCCCAGCTCGAGCTCGAACCTAAACCGAGCCAGCTCAGCTCGGCTTGTTTTTCTGATCGAGCTGAAAAGTCGAGCTCGAGCTCGGCTCGTAAATGTTCGAGCCGAGCTCGAGCCAGCTCGATATATTTTTTTTTTATTTTTTTACAAATATTTATTAAATAAAAAACAATAAAATTAAATAAAATTACACATAATCATGTATATTTTTTTTTATTTTTCTAAGTTATGGTTTATTTATCATGTATATTTTTTTTATTTTTCTAAATTACATAAGTCTAAGTCGACCCATATGTCGAGCCATCGAGCCGAGCCACGAGTCGAGCCATCGAGCCGAGCCACGAGCTAAGCACCCCTGGCTCGAGCTCGGCTCGATTACAAAACGAGCCAGCTCGGCTCGGCTCGAAAACAAAACGAGCCTCTTCGAGCCGAGCTTTTTTCGAGCGAGTTTCGAGCGAGCCTCGAGTCGCGAGCTTTTGTACACCCCTATTGGTACTGTTACTTGACATTATAACTTGACCCGACCTGCCTTTTTTTTTTGAGACTTAGGGCTATGTTTCTTTGATAGGAAAGCCTTAGGAAATTATGGATAATCAGACATTGTTTTCTAATAAACATGTGAATACTGAGTAATTTTATCGATTATTCCTAAAACTTTCCCTTAAACAACCCCCATGAATGTTTGTATGTAGGATTAAATTTTCTATATACAATGGATAATATGGCTATTTTCTATTTTGAATGAATATGGGGATTTGATGTTTTTCAACCCATTTGAATTGTCTTTCTTGATTTTTGTGTTGTTTCCCTATTTATTAATCAAGATCGTTTACCTGAGTTGGGTCAATTATAAATTTAAATGTTCTTGAGTATGAAGTTTTTCTGCTACATCATGAATCTCTTCTTTTCTTAAGGCTTGAATTATAGCTAAACGCCACTTTCACACACATAAGAAGGATTATGAGGAGAACTTTATCCTTGGATTTTACGAGGCAACATGAATATATTATTGACTTGATGTCATTTGTTGCTTGATTCCTCGTCGCTGTCTAATTTTGATTCAAAGACTTATTGGGGTTATTTGAATCATTCGGAAGAAAAATAAGCTTAGTTTATCCACGTAGTAAATATCTTCTTTTACAACAGTAAGCAATGATGTGTAGTTTGAGCACTTGATTCTAGACAATGCTATTTTGATTTGTAGTTATCGACTAAGATTTGTTTTTGCTTCTGATTAAGAAATCGGTCCTTGTGAGATCGCTTACTGCTTTTGTTTAGTTTTGATCATGATTCGCTGTGATTTTTTGGAATTTTGGCTGGGCTGTCTTGGTACTGTTACTTGACCCGCCTGCCTTTTTTATGAGACTTAGGGCTGTATTTGTTGTTTGATAGGAAAGCCTTAGGAAATTAGGGACACTCGGACATTGTTTTCTAATAAACTTGTAAAACTGAGTAATTTTATCTGTTATCCTAAAACTTTCTCTTAAACAACCCCCGTGAATGTTTGTATGTAGGATTAAATTTTCTGCATACAATGGATAATATGGCTGTTTTCTATTTTGAATGAATAGGGGGTTTTGATGTTTTCAACCCATTAGAATTGTCTTTTTTGGGTGTTGTTTCACTGTTTATTAATCAAGATCATTTACCATGAGTTGGGTCATCTATCATGAATCTCAAATTTGAAATAATTAATAAGGTGGTTAGTAGGTGGTGTGCATTATGAATATCAAATCTTATAGAATCTCGATCTCCTTTTCTTAAGGCTTGAGTTCTATCTAAAGGCCACTTTACACACATGAGAAGGATTATGACAAGAACTTTAGTCACTGGCAAATTGCTATAACATTTTGGGACACTTCTTATCCTTGGATTTTACGAGGTGACTGACTCGACGTTATTTGTACGTATCATTGTCTACACTTTGTATTGTAGTTTAAAGTTATGTAGCAAAGATGTAAGTTTTGATTTATAATTTGTTGCTATGTGAGATAAAAAGACAAGTTTAACTTGAGTTTGTTATTATGTATATGATAAAAAACAAGTTTAACTTGATGTAATTATCTTTTGCTTGGTAGACAAATGTGACTTATGATGAAATAAAGGGTGATGTGTCAGCAACTATGTTTGCTCCTGGATGGATTTATGAGACACAGCAATCCCCTGATTTTCAGACAACCTAGAATCAGTATTACACTTCACTAATCTTATTTATTTCTCCCAACAGGTTTTATTATTTCAATATTTTTTCATATATATATATATCATACAATACAGTTTTGTTTTAATATCATTTTATCTATTTTAGTTGTTTTTTGTGTTTTGTAGGGAGTGTGGTGTGGAAACGGTGCAGAGATCAAAACGTGCATTCAGTGTACTTCACAATTGAAAGTTGAAGCTCTTTAAGAAGGTGGTTATCAAGTAGAAGTCCAAAGTTTGTTGAAATGCAAAACTCTTGAATGTTTGCTAATGTCTAAAGTCTAATGAAAAGCAAAACTGTTGAAAGGTCTGTTAACATGTAAAGACTGTTGAAGACAACATCTACTGATGAAGAAACATAGTCTGTTGTGAAGAAGGTCTGTTGAAGCTTTGGCAGTGGTTGGCTTCAACAAGTGATGAAGAACATATGATGAAGATTAAAGTAGTGTTGCTTCTTTTTTATTTTCTCATGCTATATGTTTTTTGTTGCATTGTATGATATCTAATCTTGATTGTGCTTATTCCATAAATATGACATTTTTTTTTGTGAAGTTTGATTTATCCCGGTTCTTGTTAAATAATGTTTGTTTTAAATATTCAGGTTTAAGCATTGACAATATAGTGAAGGTGGGCTATATTTGGACTGACTTCAAGTTTGGCTTTCACACTCGTGATGTTTAGTTTTCCAAGTTATTTGAACTTGTAAATTTATAATTTTCACATGAAAATCGGTAATCTGGTGTTAATTTGTGCAGGAGAATGACCTGACGGATCCGCATGCAGATGAAATGTCAAGAAAGCAAAAGAGGTAATTTAGTGATTATATGATTCATTGTTTTTTTTGAACATTTAATGATTCGTTTTTAATAAAATTTGGTATGAAAATTTTTTTTAGATTGTCCGTGTTTTCACACCGGCTATACATCTAGTAGTATTCCATCATTCCGCAAAATTGAATTCTCCCATCGTCCAATTTTACTAGCCTCTATCTTCTATATCTTTATACACAGCATGCTCCATCATAAGATATTTATCACCTTTGATTTTAAAGATGACGTGGACTTCAAACATTTAATCCTTTCATTCTTTCAATGAAGGAATACCTTTTGCTCCATTTGCACTGCACCGCCAATTGCCATTCAAAAGTCGTTGATCGCTGCTGCACTAATCCGGTGCTATAATTTTGTTATACATCGACTTTAAATTGATATATATTTTAAACAAAAACATCCAAGTTTTTGTATAATTTTATTGTACAATTCGTCAAACGACGGGTATAAAACTAGTTACTGTTCGAATCTGGCCCTATTTAGCGAATCATAGACTTGGTTTATAGATGATGAACAATATTCTTGAGTATGCACAATCGATGTGCAGTGACTCGATGATGAACAGAGAACAAAGGGTGGGAGAGAGTTTGTGAAACACACAAACTTTATTATTATTCCACACAAATAATACAATGTTCCAGCCCTATTTATACATACTAGAGGGGTATGAGTCAACCGACATGTCCCCTATACAAACTATAATAACCGTTCGGTAGTTATGTGACACACCGGTTCACATATTTAATTTATAGACTTAGGATATAATCCTACTAATAGTTATATTAAGATTTTCTTGATTATTACTTCTAACATTCACGCCCCTAATCAAGATAATCTTAAACTCGTTTTTCTCTGTTCTTGTTCATCTATTCTTGCCATCTTCTTGAACTTTATGGGCGTATGATTTAAAGCCTTGTTTCCTTCCATTGCTTGTATTCTAATGATCCTTCTGATTATTCTCGCATCTTCTTCTGGCCACCTGCCTATGGGATGCGCTTTCGAGAATACACTTCTGCAATAATCTGGATGAAACATACCACTGGCTTCTTTTTCAATCTCCTTCTTCGCCGCTATCTTTTCTGACTTATAATGATCATTTCTTTGCACTCCATCGTCTTTTTTCTTTTTCAAATGAGAACCTTCTTTCTTATCCCACGACTGTTGCCCAACAAGAAAAACACACTACACTTTGTTTTTCCTTTTTTAAATCTGATCGATCTCTTACAATATTTCGAACAGATTATAATCGTTGATTCCTTACTACAAGAATCGGATAATTCGAATACGAAAAAAAAATTTTGGTTTCGTTCTTCTCCTTGAACCCGATAACAAACCTTTAATCCTTGATATGTTTTTTTTTTTGAAAATCAGATTCTGTTGTTGTATGTATGATTGTTTGAAAAAAAAAACAACACTTTGAGTCTTGTAACTTGTTTTGATGCAAGGGATTATGTCCAACATTTTCCCCCCTAATCTTTGCATCAAAACTCTTTGTGCAGCCTTTACTTTCTGGTGCGCTTCTTTAGTGGAAGGTTTCGGTCTTCCAAGTCTTTCTTCTTTCGATCCTTTGCTGCACCGCTGCTTTCTCCAATCTTGATTGTGAGCTCTCTCCTTTGTCATTGTTCGTGACTTCTCTTTTCCAATTTTTGGCAACTAATCTTCTTTAAAATGGCCTACTTGTCTTTCGATCACCATTGGATTTGATCAATTCTCTGCTAACTGCTATTGATCAATTTCTTCCTGGATCAAATTTCTGACTTTTTTTACTAGGAACAGACCACTGGTTGTTCGACCCACCACTGGATTTGATAAATTCTCTGCTAGACTGCTATTTATCAATTTCTTCCTCGATCGAATTTCTGACCTTTCTTTACTGGGAACAGACCACTGGTTATTCGACCACCACTGGATTTAATCAAACCTCTGCTACACTGCTATTGATTAATTTCTTCCTGGATCGAACCTTCGAACCTGCCGTTCCTTAAATTTTCGTTTTTCTTTTTTGCCGACAAGACTTCTTTTCTTCTTAACAACTTAATTTTTTTCGATCAGTGAATCAAACCCAACAAAACACTGATATCAATTTTCTCACAATACCCTCAATAAAAGAATATTATTCCTGTTTGACTTTACAAAAGTCAAACTCTCCTTCTTGGTTTCCTATGAACCCTTCTGCCCGACTCAAATGAAAAACACTTCCTTTGTGTTTTTATAAGATTGATGGAACAAACAAACACTTTGTGTTCCACTAAAAACGTTTAAATTCTTATCACAAGAATAACGATCGAATACAAAATAATTTTCAGAAACGTTTTCGGTTCTTTCTTTTGAACCAAATATCTTAATCCTTAATATGTTTTTCTTTGTAAAAAGACTCTGTTTTGTATGTAAGATTGTTCGAAAAACAACACTGAACGATGATAAACTCGTTTGATTAAAAGAAATTTTTTTTTGGCGGGAAAAAGTTAATCGAACAAAAGAACAGAGTATTGCTTCGAATTCGACTTTTGTGATTTGGATTAAGATATATGTATTCGATATCGATTATAAACGAGGGGCAGGGATAGATATAACCGTTTGAACGTATTTAAACGATCCTTCTGTACAATCCGGTGACTCGTCGGAATTCTGGTTTGGCCGGAATTTCTTCTCCGATCAAGTTCTTATAAACGGTTATGGGCTTTAATCTTTGACTGGACGATGGATTATATGATCTCTGAATCGAAGTTCAAGTTTCTTATAAACGATTCTTATTCCAATCGTTTCTGATTTCGATTTCGCAAAAACAGGGATGCTTTTCTCCGTCACAGGTTTCTTCTTTTTCTTCTTCCAGATTTCTTAACCGTGTGCTCTGATGCCATGTTCGAATCTGGCCCTGTTTAGCGAATCATAGACTTGGTTTATAGATGATGAACAATATTCTTGAGTATGCACAATCGATGTGCAGTGACTCGATGATGAACAGAGAACAAAGGGTGGGAGAGAGTTTGTGAAACACACAAACTTTATTATTATTCCACACAAATAATACAATGTTCCAGCCCTATTTATACATACTAGAGGGGTATGAGTCAACCGACATGTCCCCTATACAAACTATAATAACCGTTCGGTAGTTATGTGACACACCGGTTCACATATTTAATTTATAGACTTAGGATATAATCCTACTAATAGTTATATTAAGATTTTCTTGATTATTACTTCTAACAGTTACAATTAGTTTTAAACACCAGTACTATAATCACACATTACATTCATGTGTCAAACCTAGACAATTTGGAAGCACCATTTTAATGTTATGTATAGTTCAAGCTGGTTAGACTCATTGTTATATAAAAAAAAAAACAATCCTTTATTTGTAAATTATCTCATACTCAAATCATAAAAAATATAATTCTTAATATATGATTATATATATAATCACTACGTTTATATTAAATTACAAAACTGGTATTAATACGAGCGACTTATTACGTGTACACGGTGGTCTTGTGCAGGAAATGAGGATCATGGAGTGGAGTTATGCGCTATAGCAAAATCGATTTGGTGGCAATTTTTCGTATGGTGTAATATCCCACCACAAATTAAATGCCTCGATAACGAAAATACTGCCCATGAAAAAAAATAAGATAACAAATAACTTGTTGGATCACTTGGCAGAGCAGAAACACAAGATTTTTCAAAGACATCGCTTTCAGTTTTAAGGCAAGTAAAATAAAAAAAGATAAACTGTATAGGTAAAAAATAAAGATAGTAGGTGTTGAATGATGAATGTGATGTACTTTTAACTTTTAACTTTGGTGCATTTTGGTGTACTTGTATGGTAATTTTCCTCTCTCCTAGTTACTTGCCACAAGAAAGAACGAATTTATAAAGGGTGATATTATTTAGACAACCCAAAAAAAACCCTAAACAATCTTAAGATGGTCATCGAGGCCTAGATGGCCCGTCAAGCAAAATTAGGGTTAAAGGACGGGTCGTCCAGGCCCTTATGGGCCGTTGTTTTTCAGAAATGTCAAAAACGACGGGCCGTCGAGGCCCAGACGCCCGTAGAAGTACGATGTACGAGGTGTTCAGTCTGAACTCCTGCAAAAGCAGGTAGTTCAGACTGAAAGTCTGAAAAAGGTGCACCACAACGGGCCGTCCATGCCCCGGCGGCCCGTGAAAATGTGTTAGGTTAGAGCATTTAAACCCTAGACGGCCCATTGAGGCCCCGACGGCCCGTTGAGTTTTTCAGATTTAACCATAACATGATCAGCTTCTTCCCCATTTGAACCAAACCTTAAAATATCACCACCACCAAAACCCTCGACCCATTTCGACTTCCCGGTCTCACGATGACATATTTACAAAGCTTTTCGACCGTTGACCTGTCTGAGAACGAGTCTTACGTCTCTGAAAGCGTAGGGTATGAACCCAGGGTTCAAGTTGGTGAAGAGGAGGTTAAATCCGGGGTTCGTGGTAATGACGGGAACATGCTGCCCGATCTCAACGAGGAATATGTAGAGGAACATGAGTCATTTTTCCTGCCACCAAGCTACCCGCAGTACACGTACGGGAGTTACCATTCACGCGGGAATGGTGCTAAGGACTTAGAGGAAGATTATAACGGCTCTAACCTGAATGATGACAACCAGGAAGATGCTTATGAATGTGTTAACATAAAAGTTGAACCTAACCGGATGTTTCGTATGAAACCGAGCAGGTGCGTTTATTTATTTACACTAGTATATCTTTACACGTTTTAGGGTTTGTTGGATTGAACTAGTATATATTTACAGTAGTATATAATTTAGAGTAGTATGAATTTAGACTAGACTCTTGTATAAATTTTCAGGTATTCGGTCAGTTGAAGAGATGAAACAATGGGCTTACGATAGAGCCCTTGCTAGCGGTTACGTCCTAGTGACCGGACGTTCTGTTTCAAAAGGCAGTGGATATAATGCAAGAAAAATTAGGATAGACCTGAGATGCGACCGTGCTGGCAAATACCATACTACAGCCACAGTAAGGTCTACGGGTAGCAAAAAGATTAACTGTCCATTTATGTTAATAGGGAGGCTACGCAAAGAGGGTTGGAAGTTGGAGGTTAAACACGCGAATCATAACCACGACCCTTTTATACATGTTGAGGTTCACGCTTTTGCTAGGCGGCTAACACCACAAGAAGAAGAAATGGTGGAAACGCTTTATTTTCAGGGTCTGGAACCGGCAAACATACATTTGGCCATTAGAGCACAAAACCCGAATAATGTATGTATTCTACGAGACATACACAATACAGTGAGCAAGATTAAACATAGAATTTACGGCGATAAAAACCCCAATGCAGGTATTATTATTAATTACTATTATTGTCATAGACTATTATTAATTTTGTTGTTGTTAAATGTTAAATATTAAATATTGTTATTATTATTGTTATGCAGATACTCGAGAGTATCCTGGTTTGAAAAGAAATTTACTTACTTCACCAAGCAGAATCCAGAGACAGATGCTGTTGAGAATATTTTCTTTTCTTGGGGTGTGGTGGTGGTTCGGGTGTGGTGGTGGCTGTGGTAGTGAAGGGTAGTGGTGGCTGTGGTGGTCAGTGGTGGTTGGGTGGGGCAGTGGTGTGCCGGTACCACAGGTGTGCCGCCTCCAGCAGGTGCGGATCCTAACGCCGAGCCTGAGCCTGAGGTACAGTTCAAATTATTTGGACACCTTTACGCATATACGATGGACCAGTGGGCTACGACTTGCTGCTGGTACAGAGAGGACGAGCTTGTCCAGGATATGTACACCACAGGCTTGACGACCTTTCCAGACGACTTGCTGAAGGCCTGGTGGCCCACTATCGGTGGTCCAGAGTATGGGGAGGAGGGCGACAGATATTATTATTGTTATTTAGTTCATTTAGTTCGTTATTATTATTGTTATTTAGTTCGCTTAGTTAGTTATTATTATTGTTATTTAGTTAGTTTAGTTTGTTTGTTTTTGGATTTTGTAGACGACTTGTGTTGTTTGGTTCGTACAAAAAAAAGAGAAAACTCTGCCGAAATTTTTATAATGTTATTATTATCTTGTGCAGGACGGATAGGGCCAGCAACATCCGGGAGCCTGTGATCCGTTACATACACCGTTTGGTTACCTGGTCGATTGCCGGACGGTGTACCTGTAACGAAAGGGTCAATCAGATTGACCTTTTCTATCTTTACTGCATCTTGAGGAGTAGGCCGTTTGCGCTACACAGGTGCTTTGCCGAGTACATCGCTACCTACCCTTATAGGAATGCGGCGGGGGCTATTCCGATTGGTGGGATCATCACCGCCATTGCGCTGCGTGTTGCCCCGGCCGATTTGTAGACGCATATTGAGGAGAACAATTTACCAGCTCCGATGAGGCCAAAGTAAGATTATTATTATATATTATTATTTACTAATATTATTTAATTTTATATATATTATTATATATTATTATCTAATATTATTATTATTATTTAATTTTATATATTATTATTTAATATTATTATTGTTGTTTTGCATTTCAGGCCGTTAAATATTCAGACTATGCAGCAGATGAAGGTGGCAGCACGGTCCCGAGCAGCAACCCACCCGCATATTACCAGCGTGCTTGGGGTGATGCTGGCGACCGTGGTGAACATTTTGTGCCACAGCCGCTAGTACATCTCGAGGGGCTGAATGCCAGGAGGTCCAGATGCCACGCGTTGCCGACGCGACCCACCGGTAGATGTAGAGATGCGAGATGTTCCCGTTGATGAGCGACAGCATCCTGCCCGCGTTTATCATGCCATCAGGTTGCCTGATAGCACGACCCAGATACTTCAGCAGATCCTGGATCAGTTGGGGTCGTTGCGGGCTGATGTGCAGATGATGGGGGTTGATATGCGGTGGCTGTTAGAGAGCGAGAATGAGAGACGACGGGATGCTGGTTTGGAGCTGCGTCCACTACCCGGGTTGGGCGTCCAGCAGTCAGCATGGTGGGGCGTCCACCAGTCAGCCGGGTGGGTCGGATCAACCGGTGGGTCGGGTTAGCCGGGTGGGTCGACTTCTTAGTTGTAAATTTGAACTCAGTATGCTTTATTTTGTATGTAAATGTTTGAATATTATGCTTATTTATGCTTTATTTTGTTTTATTGTTCGTATCTTGGGTTTTGTTTAGTTCGGCAACATAAACGTTACTAAAAAAACCGAACATTCGTTCATATTCATATATACAATCATATAAAAAAGATCATATTATACAAATAAAAAAAATAACATTTATAAAAACCCAAACATTTATATTACATCTCAAACCCATTTTAAACATCCACACTACACTTATAAAAAAACCAAATAATCATCACCTAATCATTGCCAATGATTACCAATGATTGTTTTTTATTTGGATGCTAGTCCACGGGTCGTCGAGACCCCAACGGGCCGTCTTTTTTAGGGTTTAAGGTTTTGGACGGGCCGTCTGGGCCTGGACGACCCGTCCTTTTGTTTGTTTGGTCCTCCACGGGCCGTCCAGGCCTCGACGACCCGTGGAGGGGTTGTGCAAATAAAAACCCTGGTTGTGTGAATATCCAAGGCCTTTATAAGACCCTACGTTCATAAAGAAAAAAGGATTATAATTTTAGTGCAAGTGGTTAAATTAAGTAGTAGCAGCAAAGACTATCCTTCATCCAAATGATATGGGTTCAATACTAGGAGTGCGTTTCAGGAGGAAAAACAGTCAACATCAATCATGCAAACATCATAAGCTATAATTCGAAATCCACACGTAACGGCTGGCCATTTGAGTTCAAACAACTGCGCATCAACGTGAAACCCAGAAGTACTCAAACTAGTAGCAAATATGATTTCGACACATGTATCATGTATTAGCTCACAAGAACCATAAGGCTATACAGTGTGGAAACTGATCACCACTATAATAGAGGTGTGTGTTATCCGTGGAAGTCTCCACGATCTTCACGGAGTGAGGGATGGTGTTAATTCCCGGCCCTCCACTACTCGTGCCTCCCTCAGCCCCTCCGCCGACTCCATACCACCAGCCTAAGTATTTAAATAAACCTTCCAAGTATGATAATGATGTACAATAAACGCTGACTAATATATTTTCTTTAATAAAAATACTTTTCTATATACCTATATACCGCTAGGTATTACCCTAGACCCCTTTATAAGTAGTACAATCCATATACATCGTTTTTCTATTGTACATATACATCCCTCTCTAACCAAACTTACCTAATACACATGGTTGTATATAGAGGGACATATTTAGACGTGGTATATAATATGACCGTTATCATCAACCAAAATTTTCTACCACAACTAAAATGAAGCTATTTGGGATTATTGTCTCCAATGATCAAGATGCACAACCACCCTCAAAAACACCATCTCCCTCTTCCTATAACCGTATATACCAGTGCCACTACTGCCGTCGCAAGTTCAAAAACTCGCAAGCTTTAGGCGGCCATCAAAACGCGCACAAGAAAGAGCGCCAACACAAGAAACGATCACAATTACTTCCAACCAAAACTCTCACTGGAACCCAACCATCTCCACTTTCGTCCCTTCGCTTTACCATCTGCCCCATATATATAGTGGCCGAGTAGTGGTTCCATCCACAGCCTTCGCTTCTCCTACGTGGGCCTACATCCCATACCATGCTCCACACTTTCATATCTCAGATGGATGCCAGTTACCAGCTGCTAATGGTGGAACAGGACCAGGAATGTTATCGTGCACCCGCGATGTAGGGATGCATAGTTTAACAAGTGTTAGGCCTCAGCCCAATGCTTATGTTGATGAGAACAGTGGCCCGAGCTTTGAAGGCATAGATTTGCAGCTAAGCTTTGAGCTGTTTTACAGTTTTCAGTTTGTCACCTGAATATGCACAAGAAGTACGTTTTGACTTTTGTATTGTGTTACTTATTTTATTTTATTTTTTTATGATTGGTTTTGTAAATTATATTACTTATACGATTTGTTTGTCTATACCAATATAAAAAAATTTGGTGATTAATATTCTCGAACTCCAAGCACTTTGTCTACTTTCAACCTCTCCCTGATCACTTTTTCATTTGTTGGTGATTTTATTCCTAAGTTACTTCTAAGGAGGTACGGGGCAAGGGATTCTTGGTTAGGGTTGCTGTCTGGAAACATTGCCGCCACCTCTTCGGCAACGGTCAAATTTGTTACTGTTCGGCAACATGTAACCATTCGGCAAGATTTGATTTTGATAATTTAGGGTGTTGACTTGAGATGGCAAAGGGGGATTCAACGGGGCTCGGCAAAGTTGCCGAGAATGCCCCATCCCCTTTCTTATTCGATTAAGGATTTTGTATATTAATTAAATACTTTAATATGCAAATGAGTATACGTGATTTAGAAAGTATTTAAGTAAATTATGAAATTCAACTAATGCCACATTAGTGTTCCTGAAAAGATCACGAGTCTTCCAAAGGGTGCTCAAGAGCAACACTTATAAATGTATTATGTACGTACACACAAAAGGTGAAACAACATAAAATATGCATGCTGCAATATTTACCTATTGCATAGCTGATGGAGCTTGTTCTAAAATTATCTGTATTTTTTTTTATACTTAATTAGGATGCAGGCTTTCATCCATCGACATGAAGAGCTATCTGTACCGTAATTGAGGCTGACGATTGAGTGTTTAAAGTTGTATATAAACTTGGATTCTGAACATGATATATCTTGTTTCGTATCTCTAAGCTTGGATTACTTTTCAAAAGAGAAAATTGCTCGAATAGTCCCTGTGGTTTGCTCAGATTTCACCTTTAGTCCCTAACTTTTAAAAATTACAGGTATAGTCCCGAAACAGTAGACTTTTTGCACTCGGATAGTCCCTGGAGCTAACTGACGTTAGATAATCCAGTTAAGTGGGTGTGAAATTACTAAAATACCCTTACTTTAATAAAAATAAAAAAATAAATTAAATAATAAGTCTCTGGGGCCCACAATCCTTCATCTTCCCCACCCCAATCACCTTCATCTTCCCCATCCCACCACCACCACCACCTCTGCACCACCACCATCACCACTGCAGCTGCAAACAGATGGAGCATCCCTGGAGTCAGATCATGAATCTGGTTCATCTTCTTCACCACCACCACCAAATCAGAACCGCGTCGTGGATGGTAAAACAACACCAAATCAAACCGTCGTCGTGGACGTAATCACCACTGCAACTGTAAACGACGATGACAAGCACCATCACCGTGGATGGTAAAACAAACGACGACGACGATGACAACCCCCAAATCAGAACGTCGTCTCAGATCTGTAAGGTAGGAGATGCTCTCTCTCTCCTTGCTCTCTGGCTCTCTCTCTTCTGCTCTCTCTCTCTTGCTCTCTGACTCTCTCTCTTCTGCTCTCTCTCTCTCCATGCTCTCTGACTCTCTCTCTTGCTCTCTGACTCTCTCTCTTCTGCTCTCTCTCTCTTGCTCTCTGACTCTCTCTCTCTTCTGCTCTCTCTCTCTCTCTCTTGCTCTCTGACTCTCTCTCTTCTGCTCTCTCTCTCTCTCTCTCGATCTGTAAGGTAGGAGATGCTCTCTCTCCTTGCTCTCTGACTCTCTCTCTCTCTTCTGCTCTCTCTCTCTCTCTTGCTCTCTGACTCTCTCTCTTCTGCTCTCTCTCTCTCTCTTGATATCGTGTTTTAAAATGAAGGGGGGAGGTGCAGGTTGGTGGTGGTGGTGGTGGTGGGTGGTGGTGGTGGTTGGTGGTGGTGATGGTGATAGGGTGGGGAAGATGAAGGTGATTGGGGTGGGGAAGATGAAGTGTGTGGCCCCACTAAGGATTGGTGGAGACACATGATTGGCTAAGGGGTTATGTGGGTCCTCTTTCTATTTTATTATTTAATTGATTTTTTTTATTTTTATTAAAGTAAGGGTATTTTAGTAATTTCACACCCACTTAACTGGATTATCTAACGTCAGTTAGCTCCAGGGACTATCCGAGTGCAAAAAGTCCACTGTTTCGGGACTATACCTGTAATTTTTAAAAGTTAGGGACTAAAGGTGAAATCTGAGCAAACCACAGGGACTATTCGAGCAATTTTCTCCTTTTCAAAATTTATGTTTCTACCAACTCATCAAGATAGACTCTAATCCGATCCCAGGTTGTATTTTATGATTAAATAAAAAAGTTTTTTTTTTTTGTGTGTTTGTGTGGGTGTGTGTATGGAGTATAAATTAAATAAAAGGAAAAGTAGGTGATAATCGAGGTGGAGGTTTGGAATGGTCTATGGTTGCAGGAAAAAAGTGGGTTGGAAGAGTGTTGTTTAAAATGGTTTGAAATGACGTGGCATAGTAACGACGGTTTGAAATGGTTAGTTTGAAATGCCATTGTGGATGCTCTTACTGTGTCTTCAAGAAAGACTTTATTCATTGTTAGGGCTGTAAACAAACCAAACATTATCAGCGAACCGTTTGTAAAATGTTCGGCGGAAAGTTCGTTTGTGTTCGTTTAGTTAAACAAACAAACATGAACAGAGGTCGCGTTCGTTCATTTATGTTCGTGAACGTTCGGTAACATGTTCGTTTATGTTTGTGTTCGATAGTTCATTAGGGTTTTAACTTTTTACTTTTAGTTTATGTACTTTAAATTTACAATGGTAAATTTTTAATATACATCACTGTATCACATATTAATATTACTTTAACTATTTAATTAAATGTTATTTCAAGTTGATTAATCGAGTATTTCAAGTTTAATATAATAATTTTCTGTTTTTATGAGACAATTATATGATCATGATTATTTCAAGTATATTTGGGTAATTAGATTACTATATTTTGGGTGGACAATGTTCGTGATGAAATTTTCGGAATTTCATGTGTTAATTTGCGTTCGGTTTTGTTCATTAATGTTTGTTTGTTTCTGTTTACGTTCATGGTGTTTTTGTCCAATGACTAAATTTAACAAATAAACACAAATGAACATGAACACGTTCATTTTCTTAGCAAACGAACACGAACAAAAACCTCGTTCGGTAATTGTTCATGAGCTGTTCGTGAACAC
This sequence comes from Ambrosia x helenae, assembly GCA_030844895.1. Lineage (NCBI taxonomy): Eukaryota > Viridiplantae > Streptophyta > Magnoliopsida > Asterales > Asteraceae > Ambrosia > Ambrosia x helenae. The sequence goes on along the minus strand of JAUTDX010001048.1, from coordinate 63,583 downwards.
GTTTTTTCCTTAACAAACAAACACGAACAAAAAATCTCGTTTAGTAAGTGTTTAAGAAACAATTCGTGAACACATTATTTCCTTAACAAACAAACACAAACAAGGCCATTTTCGTGTTCGTTTGGTTCGTTTATAGCCTTATTGATCGTTGTTTGTTTAGACACAAAAGGTTATGTTGAATTTTTTTTATTTTCCCTTTTTAATCAAATATCATGACTTTGAATGCATATGTCTTATTTCCAAGGTTGTCCTTTAAGCTCTTGATTGCAATATACATCTTGAGCTTTTAATTGCCTTGATCATTTATCATCGAACAAGTCGAAAAAGTAAGTAGGATTTACTAAAATAAGGGCAAAGCTAGTTGCCACTTAGGTTATAGCCTAGTGGTAGAGAGGAAATCCTCTCTTGGGTGAGGTTTGGAGTTTAACTCCAAGGGTGTCCAAAAAAAAGTGTAAAAGGGTGTAAAAACGTGTAAAGAAAGGGGCTAAGAAATTAGTTGTTCAAAAAAAAAAGTCAAAGCTAGTCGGAAAAGGTAGCAAGGGGAAGGAAACCATTTACTAAAACGGAGCCTCATAAATTGAAAATTACAATAAGATCAATGATTTGTGATTGTGGCTACATTACTTGAATGAATGTTTGCTCCTTTATACTAATTAATAACCATCAAAGAAAAATTAGACAGTAGGCATACTAGGAAGATATAAGTGCTGCTTCCACTACTCCATTTACTTAATTACTTGCTAAAGTTCAGGAAATCTCTTCAACCACTTAAATTTAAATAACTTGTAGAGTGTGAGTTCCTATACTTTGATAATAAAGCCTTCGGGTTGTGATATGTATACCTCATCAGTTAGCACGGCACTTAAAAGTGTCGACTTTACATGATCTAATTAATGATGTATCTTTTAGTTTCTTTGAGCTACAAGTGTAACAATAGGTCGAATAATTGTATCAAGTCTTGCCAATGATCCGAAAAGCTTCTTGAAAGTCAATGTGTGATGAAGTCCGCATTGGTAACTATTTAGGTGGTGTTTGTTTTTTTCTCCCAGAAGCACTTCTGATCTCTTTTGTCTGCGTCGCGCAGACGCGGGCAGGCGTTTGGGGCGGGCAGACTGTTTGTTTTTCGGAAGACATTTCACTCCAAAAGCTCTTCCTGACCTCTTCTTGGTGCAGACTTGGACCAAAGTCTTCTAAGGTCTTCTCCTCTTCTCTTCTCCTCACCCACCACCACCACCACCCACTACCACCACCACCACCACCACCGTCCACCACCGTCACCCACCCACCACCACCACCACCTAGCATCGTCCACCACCACCGTTCACCACCACCACCGTCCATCACCACCACGGTCCACCACCACCCCACACCGTCCACCACCACTACCCACCACCGTCCACCACCACTACCACCACCCCACCACCACCACCCACCACCACCACCACCACCACACCACCCACCACCACCACCACAGTCCACCACCACCCACCACCATCCACCACCACTACCACCACCACCCACCACCACCACGGTCCACCCACCACCACCACCGTCTACCACTAGACTGCTGTAAAAACTCAGTTTATTTAAATTTAAGTTTATTTCAGCAGCCTGCAGACGTTAACAAACAAACAATCTTCTTCTTGCAGACTGCAGACCTTTGGTCCACCTCTTCTCCTGCAGATGTCTGCAGATGTGGTCCGCAGACTGCAGACCTTTTCCTGCAGAAAAAACAAACAGCACCTTAGAGTTGTGGTCGAGGAAGAGGTTAGGTCTCTTTAGAGATGGAAGAGGCAAAGGATAAATGGGGACCAAACTTACCTAGGGCCTCCTAAATGCACTTTAAAATAATTTTACATATATTCACTTGGGTTGGATCGAAAATTGTCCATTAAAGATATTCGTAATTGCTTCTTTCTGTAATTATTTAAGCTAACGATTAAGTCGCAACTTAAGCATGCTAATCCAATTTTCTTTAATAGCTCGATCGAAACATTAATTAGTCAGTAAAAAACTGCTCAACTGAAGAACAAAAAAAAGTTAGAACTATTATAACTTTCGAGATAATTTTTATTAATAACTGACATAGAATTGGAAAGTCACTCAAGAAACTGAAAAATGCTTCTCTGATACTATGGTCATCCGAAACACTCAAATTACTTCGTCAAATGACATTGTGATTTCTATTGCTTTTAGATTATGGCTTTACAGTGCCACTGCATTCACGGTCGTGGGTAACCTTTTGCCATTGGGTTTACCAAGATGATCGGACATTCGTTTGTCGTTAAAAAAAGTGTTATGTGAATAATTGGGCATTGCCTTTATCATTTGCCTATTTTTTTTTAGGATTATAGCGTCTATTGAGATAGTGTTTGAGAGTCGTTCTAGATCGTGTTGTAGGTGTGCTACTTTTTTCATGATGCAGATGAGTTTAGCTTCTAGCATCTTGTTATATAATTCTTGCCGTACATATAAAATATTTGATATACTTGCTATCGTCAATAAAGTTGTATAAAAGGTCAAAAGTTATATAGACAAAATCAGCATATGAAATAGTTATCAAATAATTTATCTTTACATAGTTCTACAATTCTACTTGGCCACTATGATCGTGTTGTCATTTTCATCTCGATACTTTTACATAACTCCAATAAACAACTCACACCATCGTTCATGCATGATGTTAGGCTTGATTTGATTACTACCTTCTTATCCCAAGCCATCATACATGTGCGATAAATACATGAAAGGTAGACGCCGTTCCTATAATTAAATTTGCTTGATTTATTTTTAGGGGAATTGGATTTTAATAACTTAAACTATTAGAAATTGGCCGTTGAGACACTAAACTAAAAAATTGGACATATATAACATGTACTATTAACCTATTTGATTATGACACGGTAGCACCCAATTTGGGTTAAGTCACCAAGTCAGTGTTTTGGCTGACGTGACACCCCAAATCTGACGTGGCACCCCTAATCTAATTGGGTTAGTGACTTAACCTAAATTGGGTGTCAGAATCCAATAGGTTAATAGTATAGTATATATATGGCCATTTTTTTAGTTTGGGGTGACAACAGTCAATTTCAAATAGTTTAGGTTATTAAAATCCAATTCCCCTAATCTTTATTATTATTGCCCGTATAGAAAACACACTTTTTTTCTAAACGGGAAAGTATATAACCACCACTCTTGATTAGCAAATCTCTGGCGGGTAAAAACAAACAATTACAAAACCATCAATGGGTTTTGGAGTCACTCGAGCCAAAAACACATTTCCTTGCGATTACGACTAGAAAACCACAAAAAGAAACAGAAAACATTGAATAAAAAAACTAACTTTATTAGATCATGACTGCCGAAAAGCACTTCCTTCCGAGCTTTCCAAATAAACCATCAACCCATAAAAGGATGGGCTCTACAATATCTTTCTTTTTCTACATCCATCCAAGCAAAACAAACCATTGAAAAAGAGAATCCGGACTGTTACAACAAGAAACACTAGAATGTTTTATTATGCAAATGTTTTTCTTGGAAATATCATAGGCTAACCAAGATTGTGAATAATGTTTGGCGTCAATCAATTTATTTGCTAGGTTAAATTTTCTTATATATAGTCTAGTGTTTAAGGTGAACAAAGTTATTTGTGTACTAGCTTTATTATTTATTTTATGCAAAATTATTATGATAGAAACATCATTATTATTTGAAAATATAATAGCCATTATTAAATTTAATACAGTGAAAATCAATTACTTAATTGTAAAAGTTATATAAATTATGAAAAAAAAATAGTCATTTCTTATCAAAGCTAACTTAGCATGGCAATAAGATGTAGAGTTTTATCAAATTAGACAACAATGCTTTTTTAATATCAAATGGATTGGGTCAAGTTGAATTTGAGTAATTTGAATTCACTGTTACTGTCATTTTCTTGTAAGCTAGGGCGAAGCAGAACAAATTTTATTAATAAAAATAAAGAAAATTACGTAACTAGCAACACACACTTACATGCCCCTCTCGCTTCATAACCACACCGTATAGTCTAAGCACTATGGAACATATGACCTAGGGATCATTACATGACAATGACGTCCACCTAGATAATCGAAAAACGAAAACATCATATATGATCATGAAAACCAAAAACAAAACCAAAAAACAACCATAATGAACTATAAGATCTAAATTTCATAGATTGCACCATGTTGAAACTTGAAACATCAATTGTTTTTCCCCTTAATATTTTTTATGGGCCTTTTTTATGTTTATCTTTAGTTTGTCAAAAGTCCTTGGGAGCCCAGTTGATTATTAAGCCCATCTGATGGCCGGCCTTTCTGTTTCATAGAGACATCAAGGTGTCTCTTTCTTCCGTCTTTCTTGGCTCTTGCAGCTGATTTGTCATTTGACAATCTCATACACGGTATCATCAAGCTTCGGGTTGTGTTTGAAATTTGGGTGAAAATTAAATTTTCACAATTATAGGGAAATGATTTTTTCTTAATTTCGGACAAAAATATATAATTGAAACTAAGGTTTACATATTTTTGAAAGCGGACAGGATAATGGTTAACTACTTGATTGCCCGGACTCAAAGGTAAGCCGTGCTAACGAGACAACCACCTCTTGATCGTGATAGAAAGGGAGCAAACAAAACTTTGATACGACAATATTTTAGCCCTGATCCTCTCTACAATGAACATTTTTAGGCGACGTTTTCGAATGAGCAGACAACTATTTATGAGTTTATCAAATGATTTGTCGTAGTGATATCCTTTTTTTAAACAAAGAGAAGATGCAAGATGGCGACTAGGGTTCACCTCTATACAAAAATGTACAGCTGCTCTTTGACAATAGCATTTGGCTTTCGTCAGACGAATATATAGCAATGTCCGAAAAAGTTGAGCGAGATTTGCTTCATTTTTTTGTCAAAGTATATATATCTTTTACTTACATTTCAAATATTGTTTATACTTTTATTGTAAATTTGTCAACATCGTTTAAGCTATATATCGTAAAGTAGGGATCGTATTCATTTACCACGAAGATATTTGCATAAACCAACATTGTTTAATATCCAACGCATATATGAGGTTCATGGTAAAAAAACATGGGTTTCACGGAATACTCGGTAATCTCGAGTGTACGCATGTTGGTCGGGCTATGTGTCTTACGGCTTGGCGAGGTCACTTTCATCGAGGTGATCACCTTGGCCCGAGTATTATACATGAAGCGGTGGCCTCGCATGATCTTTGGTTTTGGCATGCGTTTTTTTGGGTTGTTTGGTCAAATAATGACCAAAATGTCCATATGATCTTGTACTAGACTAGTTTTATTTGTTAGTTTGTATTCTTGTTATTAATATTACATTATACAAATTTAGAAAGCATAAAAAATGGATAAAGTTATTGCTCACCTTAAGCTACAACTGGTCAAGTAAGTAAGTTAAAGCTTTATCTTATGGCCACGTCAAGGCCCAGTTGGCGTATTATGAGAGGATAAAATGTGTGATCACCTTAAACCACAACACATAGTCTAACCATGTAATCGTCATGCCATTCAATGATATATATTACTTGTAAGACCGTTTCATAAATACTAGATTTCCATCGAGATTATCATCCAATTATCAAGTTCAAACTACATTAATTACATAATGGTTCACAAAATGCCACAACATAAGCTCTTAATTTGAAATTTGCTTGATTACAATCTAAGTTAACTAAATTTATTTGAACCTGGACCAAAATACAAGTGCGAAGCTTGAAGTACGTATGCGTTTGATTTTCAAAAGCAAGCTTTATCATCCTCTGGTTGACACCTAAGCATACCTAAGGATTTATCATACAATAAACCCGATTATTATTAGAAGCATGCGTAAAGAGATGGAAAAACATATGTTAAAAGGCCAACATCGTGAAGCTTCTTGACCACCTGAACCGTGCAGTTGGTGCTGTTCGTGTATAGCTAACCGTAGCCTACGATTGGATGGCCGTAGGTTACGATGGAAGCTACGGCTCTTGGGGAGGTTCATTGGTCTTAGCCTACGGCCTAGAGTCGTAGGTTACGGTCCATTGCTGCTGTTTTGGACCGGTTTTGCTGCACATATGCAACTCCCTTTGCCCCGATTTCTACCCAACTCGACAAGGAACTAAGACTATCCCTTTCGGCTATGAGATTCCTTCGCAATCCCAAAGCCAATCACTACCTACAACGATCTTTATTTGGGTTCATAACGAGTCCTAATATGATGATTTCCAATTCATCTCAACTTGACCCGTTAAGCCAATGTCACGCCATTACTTAATTTAAACCAAAACCTATGATTTTCTACAAGGCTCCAACTTGATCATTTTACACAACTGACCGGCAATGAAGCGAATTCAAGAACTAGAACTACTATCTAGTGTTCTAACCATCATCCACGAGCGGTTACTTGTGATTTCCCCAACTTTTGTAACATAAGGTCCTTTCCCCAATCAAGTATTGATTAGGGTATTGGCGCCTTCATTCAAGTCATTCTACCAATGTGGCATTGTTTCGCGTTAATGGCCACGTGTGCCAAAATACTCGATCTATCCTTTCCCGGTCCAAATGACATATACTTCATTTTCATTGGCGATTACTAAACGCTAGGGAATCACAACATTGCCCATTTCCAAATGTTCCTAACAACTACCACATGATTTACACAAGGAGTTATAGTCATGATAATAACTTACCTGGCATGTTTCCAACCTTCTACTAGGGTCGTTCCTATCGAGTTGCATTCAAATACAAGCTTTCCATCGTGAAGATCGTGTGGAATTGTTCAAGTGTGGACATTTACATCTAAAAGCATATAACTTGATATTTAAACCAGCATGAGTCATTGTGTGACTTACCTTTACGCATGCCCTTTCTCGTGAACTTCCTTGGTATTAAGATTCCCCGAGGACTCACCCTTGGAACCTATATGTTCATTGTTCATATTAGATTGTCAAATTCACATTCTTTAATGAGTTTACATAAGGGTTTACAATCATTTATGGAACACAACTTGTCATTCATAGTTTTTACTGATTTTGGCCACAATTTAGTTTGCTTAGACATTTGATCGAACACTTGGCGTGCTTTACCTTACCAAGGCTAGCACCTATGTGTTTTATGATTCACATTACCCTAATTGAGATTTTGTAACCTAATTCACATCAAAACATGACAAGTTTCACAATGAGATTATGATTTGAGTTCTTAAACACTCAATTCCACCAGGAACTCTAGATTAAGTATACAACCTACAAAAACCCATCATGAATCATGTCACTTAGTGTTGAATTAACATGATTAACTGAAATTTACTTGTTTTAAGGTTCCCTAACACAATGGTTACCTTCAAGAATCATTAATTTGTCTAAATCATGAATTCAAGATTGTTGCTCATCACTACCTATGCCATTATACACCAAATTAGATGAGATGAAAGATACTTAGATGATTGTTAGGCCTTGGATGACCATAATTTGGTTCATGCAAAGTCCAAAGCTTTGATTCTTGGCTGGATTGCCTTGATTTGGAGATGAGAGAACTTGTGTGTGAAGTGTGGGTGTGTTTGGCGAGATATCAAGAGTAGGGAAAAATGAATCCTTGCCTTGATTTGTTTTTAAAACCAATCTTTCAAATATGACAACTTCAACCCCTCTAGTTACATATTAGCACATTAGACATGCATGTCTCATAGAATTCATCTTTGCTTTGATTATCATTTAGCCCGTAAGTATATTATCGCGATTAATCGTATTCTATAGAATTCGGGGCGTTACATTAATTGTTTAGTTGCGAGTAAAACATTTGTTCCTTTTTTAACTGACATTAAAAATTCTGTTAACGAATTTGAAATTTTCATTTTACCCGTTTTTTTTTATTATAAGCAAACAGATTTTTAAGAATTAGAATGAAAACTAAAGATAACCAAATAACATTGTTAGTTCTAGTGATCATACCTTCATAATCTGCCAAAAGAACTTGAACTTAATTTATGCTTAGTAGAGGCTAAATAGTAAATAGACGTAGCACTTCACCGTATATATGCAATTTTTACTTGGTAAGATTAGAGACTTGCTCTCTTTAAACAAGGTAGTATATATTTACATAAAAACTATCAGTACTACCATAGTTAGATATTAACTGATACAAATTACTCAAGTCAAAATATTGACAACATAAATCAAGGCCACAATATTTTTCCTGAATTACCACAAATCTTCCATGTTCCAATATGTGTCAGTTGCCATGTCATCACTACTTAATCCATAAGTATCTGCCACCTGAAAGTTCATTGTTGATATGTGATCATCTGGCTGGCCAAAGCCCATCATGTTAAACTCACTTATATGCATATTATAATTGTCAAAGTTTTGGAGTGATGAGTTATAGTAGGCAGTGTCCTCATAAAGTTGGGACATTTCAGGCAGCTGTGGCAACTTATTTCCACAAGAATCTGATGCACAAGTGTTTGAGGTTGAGTTGTTACAGTCTTTGTTGTTTTGTTCTGTTGGAGTTAATTTTGTAAATATGTCTGGTTCTGCTTGCGGATATTTTGGGCTTATTGTTTTCTGATCAATTTCTGTGGTTAAAGTAGATGTTGATGATGACGATGATGATGAAGTTTGCTCTACTTTCTCAAGCAATCTTGGCATCCAAAATCGTTGCAGTGCCTCTATGAACCTCTTGCTACTAGAGTCGATCTTAAGGTGGCGAGCTTGTTTTTGTACTCTTGTTCTCCAATAGTTCTTGATCTCATTATCTGTTCGTCCTGGCAGATGGCGGGCAATTTTGGACCATCTGGTATTTAAAGCAAATAAGATTTACAGAACACATAAGGAAATGTAGAGAGACTTAGATATTAATTAATTCTTTGTAGTACATAGTATAAGAATCATATATAATAAACTCACCTATTACCCCATTTTAAATGGAGTTCGTGAATCGCAAGTTGTTCTTGTGGTGTGAGATTTCCACGCTTGATATCTGGTTTCAAATAATTCAACCATCTTAACCTACAACTTTTTCCTGTTCTTTTCAATCCTGAAAGCCAAAAGATATCCAAAAACCATAAACAAATAATTAAAGAGAATCAAAAGAGAAAGAGAAAACATGATCAGCCGTATGGTTTTCTTATGTTATCGCGTTTTACCTGCCAATTTGGCTAGGGAATTCCAGCGTCCTTCGCCGTGATGATTGACATAATGGATAAGAAGATTGTCCTCCTCGAGTGTCCATGGCCCTCTTTTGAGTTGCTCAAACTCTTCCTCTTTGAAAGCATTGGTCATATTCTTAGCAGCCCTCATTAAAGTGTAAAATAATGTAACCAAAGTGAGGAATAAGAGAAAAGAAAAAGTTTTGTAGTGTTTGAGTGATGGGGTATTAGGAAACCAAGTGGAGATTTATATATATGCTAGAAAATGATTCCTAAACACAAAAAGGAGTTTCTTGAAAAAGTTAAAAAGGAAAATAGGGAAGTACACCACAATAAAATATTGCTTTAGATAGATACATGTACAAGCCAAATGGGAATTTTCAAGATGTGGGATTTGTCACTATCTTTGAATTAAAAATATTATGTAAAACTAATCAAACTAGTGTTTTTTGGGCAAGCATCTAAGTCTATCCCTTCAAAATTTATGAAAAACGTGCTATTTATCTACTATGGTGGCTACTAGGTTCATGCACTATAGGTCACTCTTCTTTGACTCATTCACACACACATCAATTATTAATTTAGGCATCGAATTCGACTTGTCTATATGAAGGTAAAATTGTGCTTGAAGTTGTCAATGAATAAGCATTGAATTCAAGCCTAAAATCGTCATGTTTCCAATCATGGCTTAAGTTCATCCACTTATAAGTCCAACTTTGTATACGTGTGAATAATTCTCACGCCAAATTTTTTTTTTTTTTTTTTGAAAGACAAACTTTTTATTCATTACCCAAATATATTTACATTCTTGCACTAGCAAGTTACCAGTGTAGACACATCAACCATCACCTATTAAACGGCCAAGTTAATCATACAGAACTTCAGAATTGTAATTCAAATTCGCTCAGCTGCCCCAGTCCACGTGAGTCCATTTTGCTCTATGTTTCACCCACATAAAAATCGTTGATTGAATCACCGCACATTATACCCCTTGTATTGATTGAAGATCCTATTTAATATTTTGATGAAACGAGCTAAATTTATTTCAAGAAAAAACAAAGTAAATTTTCGCTTATGAAGATGATAAAAAGTCTTGTAACGTAAACATCTTTCTTAGACTAGAGGGTGTGGGGATGGGCAAGATGATGTGGAGGCTGGGCATGATGATGATGCCCTGGCTACACCACCCCCCTGAGGCGGCATAGGGGTTGGGGCGGCACCAAAGGCAAGAATTTGCCGTTCATGCCGGTCCATTTGATTGGGTTTTAATTGTTTTTTTTTTATTTTTAATTATTCTGACCAATTAGGAGGCCCGTCATCATAGTGCACACCACCCCCTTGGAGGCCCATCATGAGAATGCCTTTCCCCCCACTCCTACGTGGCGGACCATCATGAAAATGCCACCCCTCTCCACACCTTATGGTCTTAGTAATTTTACTATTATGGTATGTTAGGATTAACCGACTTCACCGGCGGTTTTTTAGTGAAAATGTCCGTTGGCAATACTCACTTCTTTTGTAGTGATCTAGAAAGTTGAGAGTTTTTTTATTCAAAATAATTGCAAGTGGAGTTTATATATATAAGTTCTTGTTTTTGTCTCAAGAAAATAAAGAAAGAAAAGTTAAAATAAAAACTTCGTAGCTTTCTCTTGCATGGAATCAAGAATCTAAAGAAGGGAAACAACCAAGAAATCCTCGAAGAGAGATGCCTTTGGAGAAACCATCTTGTACATAATCATGAGAAAAATCAACTATAGATACCCATTGATATTTTCCATGGGAATAATTCTCTTCAAAATCAATGTGCATGTGTCTTTTACTATGGTTTCTTTAGAAGACAAATCAAATCATCTAGATTACTTACGTAAACATATATATGGTCGATTTATATTGGGTTGGATGGAATAAACTAATAATATATAGAAAAGTACATAAATGAGTTGATGAAATGATTATTGCATTTTATCATTATGTAGTTATTGCAATTTATCGTTATGTTTTGTATGTTTGTAGTTTTATTGGATTGGATAGTCTTTTGAATCATATGAATCACTTTCAAATTAAATTAATATCAGTGATAGTTTAAAATATTTTACTGAATAAGATAAAAGTTCAAAAAAAATGTATAAAACTGTATCACAACTCGTATGTGAGTTCTATGTGTTGAAATCAGACCAGAAGATTTATGGTTAGGAACTTGTAAAAGTATATTATATGTCACAAATAATTCAAGTGTGAACATAATATGTAACACGTTAAGATATATTGTTTGGGCTAATGTGTTTGTTAAGTATTACAGAATTGGGCTTATGCAGAATTAGGTTTATGGTTGTTGGATAATTGAAAGAAGGTTATGGGCTTAAGGCTTGTGGCCCAGTTGTGATAATATTTGGCAAGTTGTTTATGTTGATTATTCACAATTGGATTAAACTAATCTCTGACGTTTGATTGGATGGCTGTTGAGAAGCTTCGAGATGAACTATATAAGCTCTTTATCTTTCTCTTTTTTCAATTGTGCATTGTATCAGTTTTGGCCAGTCTCTCTAGTCTATATTAGGGTTTCTATATCCTTTTGTATTGTTCTTCTGTAAGTTTTGTTCATATTTTCTTTATAGTCTTCAACTGCTGATCATATTAATCAGCAGTTGATTGACATACTTTGTATTAGTTTATAAGATCTAAGTAATTGTTGAGATCTTTTGGGTTTAGTTGGGTACGTTTTCAAGTTTGGGTTAATAAGAGATTTTAGTCACCGTTTTGTCGTTATCTCTCTTGTTTGTGTGTTGATGTACGAATGTTGTTATAGTTGGTATTATTGATCAGTTGTTAAATCTATAAATTTCTACATGGTATCAGAGCCCATTGGCTCTAGATCCTGAGATTATTAGGTCTTCTGATGTATGTCTTTTGTCTCTGGTATTAATAGCGTTGTAAGACCCACCCCGTTTAAAACGGTACTATGAGAAGGTTTACGAGTTAATAAACTTAATTTGAAAGTTTGAGATTTAGTCATTAAGATCTCAACGAGTTTTTGACAAAATATTTGCACATGTATCTCATGGTTTAAACATACGTACGATGAATTTAATAGCGAAAACGTTTTCAATGGCACCTTCCAAAACTAAGTTTATAACCCTTTTAGCTCAAAAGTTGCGGAAGCGGACGAGTCTTGTGCGTTCGGTCCTTGATTCGAGCCTTGATCATCTTCCGTTATGTGAACCTGGTTTCCTGGGGGTTAAACACGAATAAATAACCCGTTAAACGATAATAAAATCAATCGAAATTGAATTATGGGGGTTTAGGATGAAAAAAACAAGCAAGTGAAATTGGCGTCGCCTACAGCACTTTTGGCGTCGCCTACAGCACTCGCGTAGGAGAAGGGACCAAAATGCTGTAGTCCAGAGCAAAACCTCGTAGCCAAAACAGACATGGCGTCGCCTACAGCACTTTTGGCGTCGCCTACAGGACTCGCGTAGGCGATGCTAGAAGTGGCGTAGACTACAGCATCTGCAGTCAAACTTGGGTTTAATGTTTTTAATGCGTATCAAAACGGAAGTTTCGATTTGTTTTGGCTTTTAAACACTTGAAGGCTCATAATTTGGGATCTCCATCAAGACTTGTGACCTCAAATGTTTGTACACCCAATATTTTGAGCATAATTGCGAATTCACCTTGCACGTATTACCGTTGTGGCGATACCTTCGTGTCTATGACTCCATGAGCCATTTTTACTAGGTTTTACTTGCCCGATCCACACGCTCTCAAGGTTTACCAATGTTTCCAAATTACACAAATCTAGGAGGACCATAACATTTCATTAACTATCAAATATGTTTAACACAATAATATAGTCCTAGTCATAATTATGACTTACCTTAACACGCGCCCCGTTTTGCTTCTAGTCTAGCTTGAGGTAGTTAACATTGAATCTACGAATACACTCAAGCAACTATCACAATTCGTTATCGGCTTAATGTTGGCTCTTGGTCTAAGCTATTGTCTATCTAGCATTATACCCAATTGACTCGATAGTCTAATTGGGATATTAACAACCTTCATCTAAGGCCATTTTCTATGAATCGTGTATCTTGTTTAAGCTTCTTTTTGTGACATTCCAATGTCTAGTTCCCAAATGCATATACAAATGTATAACTAAGCATATAAACATACTAGAAACGTATTAGCGTTAAGCCATCGAGTGACTTACCTTATGCGTGCTTCCTCTTTACCTCATTCCGAGATTCCTTGGCTATCCAAAGTTTCTTGTATTCGCACCTATGAGGTGAACGACCACTTAGGTTGTTAGAACCTAGTCTTTACATGTCTGTAAGCATTATTGGTCATATTTTACCAACATACATGTTTTCACCAAGTTATCTATGCCCAAGTGAAATCGAGTTTCATTGAGGCATTTTATCAAACACTTGGTAGGCGTGATTTTCCTAACTTTGATTTTAGGTCTCAAGGACCTCATGGATCCATCTTTGACCAAGATAACATTGCTAGTATTCTAGTAAACATCTAAATCACAGTTTATAACTAGTATTTCATGGCTTAAAGGTGGTTCCTACCAATCCACCAAAAACCCAATTCATTTCATAACATGAACTACAAGGATGTAACCTTCTCACAAGAATTTTGCTTAACACACACAAATTAACATGTATTATGGTTCCCTCATACAAGATTAACCATTACAAGCCCTTAATTCACGTTTTTATAACAACCCATGATTTTCATCATAGCCATGCATAAACATACCATCAAATCTAGCTAAATAAAAGGTTACCTTGGTGTGTATTAGGCTTGGAAGATTCGTTTTAGGACTATAGCACTCAAAAGCCCTTTGATTCCACCTTGATTCAAGCTTACTCTTGAGTTTTAGGGTTTGGTGTGTGTGTGTGATGATGATGAACGAATTTGGGTGTGGAGTTCATCTCCATCTTTTTTTTTTATATATATAACTAGTAAAAACTCAAGTTTGGCAACTTGGCAAGTTTGCCCCTTCATATTTTGTCAACATTTGATAGTTAAAAGCCCCGTGTGCTTATATTATCATATAATACGGTTTAGAAAATTTTTGGGGTGTTACAAGCGTCTTGTGTCTTTTAGGGTTTTGATCTTTGTTCATAGATCTTAACCTTATTTCTAGTAATAGATCTGGTCTTCATAGATCTTGTCTATTATTATTATTATTATTTGTCTAGTATTATTGTAGATCTAGGGTTTAAGTCAACCATTGTTGGCAAGGCTTTGGATCTTGGTATTGTTGGTGGATTTGGGTTGGAAGCTTTGCAATCTGTAAGTCTTCCTGTTCCATCATTTTCAGAAGTATTAATATTGATATGTTGGCTTGCTTCTTGGAGCCTATGTAAGTCTTCTTTCATTATGTATCCTTTGTTGTTGTTGGTCTAGAAGTCTTTGGCCGGGTTAAGGTGGACCGACAGTTGATTTGTCTTGATTGTGATTTGTCTATCTGGTTTTTTGTTTTTGTTTGTCTGGTTGTATTGTTCTTGATTGATCTTTGTATTGTCTGTCTTCTATATTACATATATACATATATAATTAGATAATAAAGAGCTCATGTGTTAAGATCTGCATGGGCACCTATGAGTGATGAACCCATGATCTGAATCACTGACACAACTTTGCTATTTAGGTTGTGTTTTTTTGCTTATTTGCTTTATCCATTGCCTGTTTGTCTGTTCTTGTTCTTTGTTGTCATCATGAGTGATGTTATTGTCACTGGTGGAGGTGGTGGTGTTGCTGCCACTGGTGGAAGTGGTGGTGGTGAACCATTAGGGGTAACCAACACTCTAATCAGCAAGTTAGCCATTGGTGATCCCATGTACAGTAACCTTAGTGACACTAGTAGTCTGTCCATTATTAGTATCAAGCTAAAAGGGACAAAAAATTATTCTGTATGGGCTAACTCAATGAAATTAGCTCTTGAAGCCAACAATAAGTTTGGCTTTATAGATGGTAGTACTGTGAAGTCTGTTAATGATGAAGTGTTAGCTAAGCAGCGAGATAGGTGTAACTCAGTTGTGCTTAATTGGTTGCTTAATTCTGTTAGTGAAGAGTTATACTTAGGCCAGGTCTTCTCTAAATTGGCTAGGGATGTTTGGTTAGATCTAAAAGAAACTTATGATAAGGTTGATGGGTCTTTAACTTGCATTAAATGATTAATTCTTTAACACAAAGTGGCAGTTCTGTTTCTGAATACTATCAAAAATTAAATACCATGTGGAAGCAACTGGATTCCATAGTCCAATTGCCTGCATGCTCTTATGCTGCTTCAAATAAGTTTAATGATTTTAACAGTCTAATTAAATTGATGCAATTTTTAATGGGACTTGATGATATTTATCAACATGTTAGATCTAATCTTTTGATGCAAGACCCATTGCCTTTTGTTAAAACAGCCTTCTCTATTATTTCTAGGGAAGAGTCACATAGGAGTTCTAGTGGTAACACAAAAGGATCAAATGTTTCTTTCCTAACTAAAACAAATCAAACATTTGATAATAAAAGAAGGATGAATAGGGGACCTAATCCTAATCTGAAGTGTACTCATTGTCAAATATTGGGTCACACTTCTAATAGGTGTTATGAGTTGGTTGGGTATTGATGTGCTATGTATGGTCTAAAAATATAAACTACCTAGACACCTAGTAATATAAAACAGACTCAACTAAACTAGACCACACGACAGGCAAGTGTACCTATCAATGTAGTACAGACTAAGTAAGTCCGAGTATCGAACCCACAGGACACTAATGGAAAACAAAACTAGACTCGACTTAGACTTAAAATAAATGATTTTAAAATGGTTTTTTGGTTTTCTTAAATAATTAATTAAAATAAAACAAAATAAAATAAATAAGGATAAATAGACAGCGAAGATAAATGAGGAAAATATCAGGATAGGAAGGCAACTACCTAGGTCAAGAATCCTACATGCAAACTCACAACTCTCGGTAATGGAAAATTGAATGGCTACCAGAATCTAAAGATAACTCAAGAAACCTTAAGACGTGCTAGATCTCCTCCCGGTCTCACCAACACACCCCAAAGAATCCTAAATCATAAAACACTGGTTATCTAGCTCGGATCACCTCCCGGTCTCACCTCACTAAGAATGTAAAGGTACTCTAATGACTCGATCACCTCCCGGTCTCTCTAATCACAATACACCAGAAGATGTAAAGGAGTAATCTAATTGGGTTAACTATGACTTGAAATTGCAAGAAACTAAAGACAACTAGGATAGGATCACCTCCCGGTCTCACCCAAAACCTAACACCTAAAGCTCTAGACAACCCAACATTCCATCACCTCCCGGTCTCAAGAATGGAAGAATACCTAAGTCCTCTAAATTCTCTAATCAAGTTCCTATGGCTTTCGGATCCAAAACCACAAACTAAGCTACAAGCACTAAGCAGGTAACCCTAATAAACATCCAAACATGAAAGACATTCACTAAGACGTTTATGGAACTATCAAAAATAATAAATTAGACTTAAGTACGCACACACATCATAATAAACACCAACCAAATCGTTACCAAAACATTAACATTCAAATAATCCATAAACCGAAAGTATAAAATTAACATGTAGTCATCATACAACCTAGGTAGCCATAAAATATTTAGCCAATCATAGTCATGGAAAACGAGAAAAACATAGGTTCAAAATAATAATAACACATAGTAACGAGTATTTGAAAACACAAAGTAATCATAAACCAAAACTAATGTTCAAAGTAAACGAACCCAAGCCTTCACAATCGTTCCAAGCCTTCAAATCCTTCTTTCCTCCTCTCTAACTTCGATTTAGAACTTGTGTGACCCCCTGTTCACTTTTGCTTTTGCGGCTGCCAATGTGTTCTTTCGATGATAATATTATTTGCCGTCTGCTGTTCGAATTAATAATATAGATATATGTCAATCTCCAAAATTTTGTTTCATGGGCCACGAGCCCAATAACGCTAACATTCATTTTTTTTTCTTTTTTTTAGTTATTATTATTAATATTATTAGAGTTTGACGTTCTCGACTCGGGTGTTCTTGGCTCGACCAAATTTCCTCATTTATGCTCAAACTATCACGAACACCTATAAAATAATTAAAATAATAAATATGTAATAAAAATGACTCAAATCGAGTAAAAACCTAATAAAATATTATACAAAATACACGGGAAAAGAGATGTGTTTTGCAACACATCAAACATCCCCACACTTAAACCTTTTTCGTCCCGAATAAGACTGCAATGGAATCATAATCAGGACTCTCAGTTTCCAAAACTCTTAGGTTCATTAATTAAGATCTAATCACGCATCAACCAAAACTGTCGGTATTGTTGTCCACCTAAACCCAACCACTAGCTAATCAGGCCCCAATCATGTGTAGCAATTAAGTTCATGTTTACAATCAATCTATGGGTCTCACACTCAAGATATCCAGCTTCACCTAGTCCCACCTCAAGCTTTCGAGGCAAAGGTTAAACCATATAGATTTACCAACCACTGCAAACTAAACTCCCTAATGTATTAGAAATTAAAGATATGATGGATGATGGATGAAGTGTATGAGCTTAGATATATATTTTTCTTTTTTTTTCATACCTAACCCAGAGGTTGTCTCAACCAGAGTCACCATCCCCGAGAGCGACAGCATGGGCTTCGGCATATTTTTTTTTAACTTGACCTAGAGGGAGTTTCGATCAGAGTCACCATCCCCAAGGGAGACTCCATAGGCTTCAGTTATTTTTTTTATATTATCTTAGCTCAATTGATGGACATGGAATTTTTTTTTCAGGCGCCACTTTTCACCGGATTTATTCTCATAAAAAGGATCAAGTGTGCCATTTAATTAATAATACATATGGGCTTTCAACCTACAGTGGTACCTCTAAT
Organism: Ambrosia x helenae; assembly: GCA_030844895.1. Classification (NCBI taxonomy): domain Eukaryota; kingdom Viridiplantae; phylum Streptophyta; class Magnoliopsida; order Asterales; family Asteraceae; genus Ambrosia; species Ambrosia x helenae. The sequence goes on along the minus strand of JAUTDX010001048.1, from coordinate 45,480 downwards.
TACTCTCAGCGGTTTCAGTTCTACCGTTTCCCCTAAGATGAGAACCCACAAAATATCATGATTATTAAGGTATATTAAGAAACAATCATGAGACCTCTCAAAGCTAGCTGGGCCTACCGACACATCTTAAGCAAAACACGCTTTCAATCTATTTATATTCTCATATATATAATATTTTGAAAACCAAAAATCCCAATTTTACTATCATTTTCCATATAAAATGCACAAAAGATCAGGGACATTTTAAATTTTTCAATTTTTTTTTGGATTTTTAAAATTTATGACTCAAACTCCCTAAAAATAAAAATGAAGTTTCTATCCCCACACTTGAACGACACGTTGTCCTCAATGTGAGAGTGGAATAAAATAAAGCACAAAAAAAATACAACAAAAAGGAACAGACTCCCCTGGATATAAGCGGTGTAGCTGCATACGCTCTGAAGTTGTCCTTCCAAACCAGGCCGTATAGCATTTCATTCGCGGCCTTTGACTCAACCCTGACAAATAAACTGGACCAAAACTGAAGTTTAGCGTGTACTGTTGGCCCATGTAATCACTAGCCTTCTCCCGTGTGTGGTCTGCTACAGTCTTTCTTCCTACCATAACTGCATACAGACAGTTAAACAAAACACGATCACGGGCACCAGATATATAAAGAAAATAAAAATAGGATAAAACACACAAAAGGAAAAAAAAAAAAAAACACAAGCAAACACAAAAAAAAAAATAAGTAAAAAAAAAACACAAGAACTGACTCAACACACAAGTACACAAAAAACAAAACAAAAGCCTAAGACTCTATAGACGCACTAAAAACCAAAAAGACTCAAATAAGACCAATTAATCAGTGAAGTCCTAATCAAAGCTAATTTCGCAATCGCCAAGTGTCCCCGGCAACGGCGCCAAAAACTTGATGTGCTATGTATGGTCTAAAAATATAAACTACCTAGACACCTAGTAATATAAAACAGACTCAACTAAACTAGACCACACGACAGGCAAGTGTACCTATCAATGTAGTACAGACTAAGTAAGTCCGACTATCGAACCCACAGGACACTAATAGAAAACAAAACTAGACTCGACTTAGACTTAAAATAAATGATTTTAAAATGGTTTTTTGGTTTTTTTAAATAATTAATTAAAATAAAACAAAATAAAATAAATAAGGATAAATAGACAGCGAAGATAAATGAGGAAAATATCAGGATAGGAAGGCAACTACCTAGGTCAAGAATCCTACATGCAAACTCACAACTCTCGGTAATGGAAAATTGAATGGCTACCAGAATCTAAAGATAACTCAAGAAACCTTAAGACGTGCTAGATCTCCTCCCGGTCTCACCAACACACCCCAAAGAATCCTAAATCATAAAACACTGGTTATCTAGCTCGGATCACCTCCGGTCTCACCTCACTAAGAATGTAAAGGTACTCTAATGACTCGATCACCTCCCGGTCTCTCTAATCACAATACACCAGAAGATGTAAAGGAGTAATCTAATTGGGTTAACTATGACTTGAAATTGCAAGAAACTAAAGACAACTAGGATAGGATCACCTCCCGGTCTCACCCAAAACCTAACACCTAAAGCTCTAGACAACCCAACATTCCATCACCTCCCGGTCTCAAGAATGGAAGAATACCTAAGTCCTCTAAATTCTCTAATCAAGTTCCTATGGCTTTCGGATCCAAAACCACAAACTAAGCTACAAGCACTAAGCAGGTAACCCTAATAAACATCCAAACATGAAAGACATTCACTAAGACGTTTATGGAACTATCAAAAATAATAAATTAGACTTAAGTACGCACACACATCATAATAAACACCAACCAAATCGTTACCAAAACATTAACCATTCAAATAATCCATAAATCGAAAGTATAAAATTAACATGTAGTCATCATACAACCTAGATAGTCATAAAATATTTAGCCAATAATAGTCATGGAAAACGAGAAAAACATAGGTTCAAAATAATAATAACACATAGTAACGAGTATTTGAAAACACAAAGTAATCATAAACCGAAACTAATGTTCAAAGTAAACGAACCCAAGCCTTCACAATCGTTCCAAGCCTTCAAATCCTTCTTTCCTCCTCTCTAACTTCGATTTAGAACTTGTGTGACCCCCTGTTCACTTTTGCTTTTGCGGCTGCCAATGTGTTCTTTCGATGATAATATTATTTGCCGTCTGCTGTTCGAATTAATAATATAGATATATGTCAATCTCCAAAATTTTGTTTCATGGGCCACGAGCCCAATAACGCTAACATTCATTTTTTTTTCTTTTTTTTAGTTATTATTATTAATATTATTAGAGTTTGACGTTCTCGACTCGGGTGTTCTTGGCTCGACCAAATTTCCTCATTTATGCTCCAACTATCACGAACACCTATAAAATAATTAAAATAATAAATATGTAATAAAAATGACTCAAATCGAGTAAAAACCTAATAAAATATTATACAAAATACACGGGAAAAGAGATGTGTTTTGCAACACATAAGGTATCCTCCTGGTTTTAAAAAGAGGATACCTAATCAGACATTTAAGAATAACACTTCTAGTTTGACTAGTGGAAAGACAAGTGGTTCTAGTAACAATACTTCTTCAAACTCTACTGCTTCACCTTTTCCATCAGAAATTTCCAAAATCATGAGTCTCGTTACTAACATGGGAGGAAATGAAACTCAGAAGTTGAATGTAGGAGGGGAGAAGTTGTCTGTAAATGGTTTGAATAATATGTCTGTTTTGTCTAAACTTGGACAAATTTTTGAAAATTTTTCAAGTTGTTCCAATTTTATTAAAACTGCTTTGTATTTAAAATGGATCATGGACTCTGGTGCTAACCAACATATGGTTAGCACTGATGAACTCATGATAAATTGTGTTGATGTATCTCAATACAATATGTCTGGCATACATCCAAATGGAACAAATGCTAAAATTAAAAAGATTGGTGATGTTAAACTTGAAAATGGAGTTGTCTTGTATGATGTCTTTTATGTTTCGGATTATCGTGTTAATTTGGTGTCTGTGAATAAGTTACCTAAGGATAGTAAGATGAGTGTCTTGTTTGGTGAACATTCTTGTTATGTCCATGATTCCAAGTCCAAGAGAATCCTGGTGACTGGTAAAGAATTTGATGATCTTTACTTTGTAGGTGGAAATGTAAGTAATAATAGTGTCTGTTGTATGAGTAAAAATGATTTTAATTTATGGCACAGTAGACTTGGTCATCCATCTGATCAAGTCCTAAGTGTCTTAAAAGGGAGTCTAAGTTTAGAAGGTATGGATTCCCATCCATGTGAAATATGTCATGAAGCTAAACAAGTGAGAATTCCTTATCTTTTGAGTGAACATAAAACAAAAGAGTTAGGAGAATTAATTCACTTAGATGTTTAGGGTCCCTATAGGGTCACTAGTAAAGAAGGATACAAATACTTTCTAACAATAGTGGATGATTTCTCAAGATCTGTGTGGTGTTATATGTTAAAAGGGAAGGGAGAAGTGTTTGAAAATATAGTTAGTTTCTATGAGTTGTTAAAAACACAGTTTAAAAAGTTTGTCAAAACTTTTAGAAGTAATAATGGAACTGAGTTTATAAAAAAAACAAATGACAAATTTTTTGTAACATGAATGGGATTATTCATCAAACCTCATGTATCCATACACCACAACAAAATGGTATGGTGGAAAGAAACCATAGGCACCTTTTAAACATAGCTAGGGCTCTTTTATTTCAAAGTTGTGTTCCTCTTAGTTTCTGGTCTGAATGTGTTCTAACTATTGCTTACTTGATAAACAGGATTCCTTCTTCAGTCTTTGGTGGTAAGAGTCCCTATGAGAAAATGTATGGGTTCCCCAACTATAGGTCACCTTAGGAATTTTGGGTGTTTGTGCTTTAAAACAGTCTTAGATGATAGTGATAAACTAAATAGTAGGGCTAATAAAAGTGTTTTGATTGGATACTCATGTTTTAAAAAGGGGTATAAGTTGTGGTGTCTAGATAAAAAACAAGTTGAGTATTCTAGAGATGTCAGGTTCTATGAAGATGGTTTTCCTTTTAAAACTGGTTTTGATAAACAAATCTTTTATGAACTAAACCATTTAATCTTTTTTGACTGTTATGAGGGCACAAGCACAGGGAGTTCTAAGAATGATCTGTCTAATAATAATAATATGAATCCTCCCAATGATGAAGGGGGAATCAGTGTTGCTCATGAACCCTCCCCTGGTGAAGAGTTAGATGACTCTCCCAGGGCTGACAAGGGGGTAGATCTCACTCATCCCAAAGTGATTGATCAGCAACCTGGTAGTGAAAGTAGTAGAGGGAATGACCTATCCAGGAGTGAGGGTTCAAATGTTGAGAACTGTACTCCTAAGGAAAATAGGATTCAAGAGTCTAGAAGGTCTAATAAGGATTTTGTTTTGCAAAAAGGTTTAATGATTATATTATAGAAGGAAAGGTCAAGTATGATGTTGAAAAAGTTGTGAATTATTCTAAGTTGTCTTTTGAAAATATGTGTCTTGTTGCAAGTCGTAATAAAACTATTGAACCCCAGTGTTATTCTGAGGCGTCAACTGATCCCAAATGGGTTGAGGCCATGAACAACAAAATGGAAGCACTGCACAAAAACAACACTTAGGTTCTAACAGATCTTCCAGAAGATAGAAAACCAATTGGTTGTAAATAGGTATATAAAATAAAATACGAGTCAAATGGTGAAATTGAAAGATATAAAGCCAGACTTGTAGCAAAAAGTTACAACCATAGAGAAGGTCTAGACTTTGGAGAGACATTCTCTCCTGTAGTAAAAATGGTTACTGTTAGGACTGTCATAAGTCTAGCTATTCAAAACAATTGGTCATTATACCAATTAGACATTAACAATGCATTCTTATATGGATCCATTACTGAGGATGTATATATCATGTTGCCAGGAGGTTACTATTCTAAGAATGAATCCAAAGTTTGCAAATTAGTTAAGTCTTTGTATGGCCTGAAACAGCCACCTAGGAAGTGGAATGAAAAACTTACTTCCGTTCTATTGAGCATGGGATTTGTCCAGATTATTTATGATCATTCTTTATATGTTAAGTCTAGCAAAGATGTTTTTGTTGTTCTGCTTGTAACGGTAGACGACATAGTAGTTACTGGTAGTTGTGAAAATGAAATTAAACATGTAAAAGATTAACTTAGGTCTAATTTTCAAATCAAAGAATTAGGAAAGTTAAAGTATTTTTCGGGTATTGAAGTTTTATACTCTGATTGTGGTGTTTGTTTGTCTAAAAGGAAATATTGTCTTGAGTTATTAAATGAATTTGGATATCTAGGGTGTAAACCTGTCAATACTCCAGTAGAACTGCATTATATTGTTTCAACAAAAAATAAGAGGTCTGAAGTCTTACTTGAAAACATTACTGGTTTTCAAAAACTTATTGATAAACTCATTTACCTATCCTTGACTAGACCTGATATATGTTATGTTGTTCAATATTTAAGCCAGTTCATGCATAACCCAATCTAATGGCATCTTCAAGTTGCTCTAAGGTTGCTGATATATTTGAAATTGTCTCCTGGGAAAGGAATTATGTTCAGAAAATTTGATAATTTTAATCTCAGTACCTATGTAGATGCTGACTGGGCTAAGTGTCCAATTTCTAGGAAATCCATTACTAGATTTTGTGTCTATCTGGGCAACTCTCTTGTTTCTTGGAAAAGTAAGAAACAAAGCACAATGTCTAGATCCTTAGCTGAGTATAGAGCATTGTGTTCTGCTACTTGTGAAGTCTTTTGGTTGAAAAATCTTCTAAGTGAACTTAATGTACATGTTAAGTTGCTAGTAGAAATGTTTAGTGATAGCAAAGCTGCTATCTCTATAGCTGCTAATCATGTATTCCCTGATAGGACCAAAAATTTTGAAATAGATATACATTTCATTAGAGAAAAAAATTTCTAGTGGAATTGTTAAAACTATGAAGGTTGATTCAGTGGAACAAATAACAAACATATTTACTAAAGGATTGGACAACAACAACATAATGTGTTATGTGAGAAGTTGGGAATGATAGACATGTTCACCACTTGAATTAAGGGGAGATGTAAAAATATATTATATGTCACAAATAATTCAAGTGTGAACATAATATGTAACACGTTAAGATATGTTGTTTGGGCTAATATGTTTGTTAAGTATTACATAATTAGGCTTATGCAGAATTGGGCTTATGGTTGTTGGATAATTGAAAGAAGGTTATGGGCTTAAGGCTTGTGGCCCAGTTATGATAATATCTGGCAAGTTGTTCGTATTTATTATTCACCGTTGGATTAAAATAATCTCAAACATTGGATTGGATGGTTGTTGTGAAGATTCGAGATGAGCTATATAATCTCTTTATCTTTCTCTTTCTTCAGTTGTTCATTGTATTAGTTTTGACCAGTCTCTCTCGTTTGTATTAGGGTTTCTATATCCTTTTGTATCGTTCTTCTGTAAGTTTTGTTTGTATTTTCTTTATAGCCTTCAAATGTTGATCATATTAATCAACAGTTGATTGACAGACTTTGTATCAGTTTAGAAGATCTCAGTAATTGCTGAGATCTTTTGGGTTTAGTTGGGCACGTTTTTAGGTTTGGGTTAATAAGAGATTTTTGTCACCGTTTTATCGCTATCTCTCTTGTTTGTGTGTGTTTTTTTTAACGGCCAATAAACATTTCAGCCCGACTACCCAGGGAGTCCCCACACTATGGACAGACCCCCGCGACCAACCCAATGGAGGGCCCATACGCACCTCGGGCGGCTGGCGTAGTCAGGCCCGCCCATGCAGTTCCCGAAACCGGAGAAAAACCCAACCCCTCACCCGCCGTAGGCATGGCGGTGAAGGATTGGTAAAACCCGGGTGAGATCAGGACTCGAACTCGTGACCATAAGCCAGGAGTCATCCATCATTTTTCATTATGTCCCTCGTGGGAATCGAACCAGGGACCTCCAAGAGGGATCCCCGGTCCATTCACTAGGGCTGTAAACGAACCGGACGGACACGGACGGAGCTTATTCGTGTTCGTTTGTTAAGCTTTAAATCTGTTCATGAACTGTTCGTGGACAATTTTCGAACATAAAATTTTGTCCGTGTTCGTGTTCGTTTGTAATTTGGTTGTTCACGAACTGTTCGTGAACATTGTCTGCGAACACAAACGAACACTAATGGACACAAACGGACACAAACGGACATTTGACTAGAAAATATAGATAAAACATTGTTAATGGACACAAACGAACACAAACGGACGGACGAATATAAAATTTAAAAACATTGTTGTTGTAAGTTTCTTTATATATATATATATATATTTATATATATATATATATATATATATATATATAATCTTAAAATTTTAAATATAAATTTAAAAACCAAATGAACACAAACGAACAAGTATAAACGGACATAAACGAACACAAACGAACACGTTACCGAACGTTCACGAACATAAACGAACAAACGCGACCTATGTTCATGTTCGTTCGTTTAACTTAACGAACGAAATTTCTTGTTCGTGTTCGTTCATTTGTTAAACGAACGAACACAAACGGACTTCCCGCCGAACGGTTCATGAACTGTTCGCTGAAAGTTCGGTTCGTTTACAGCCCTACCATTCACCAACTGAGCTACCCATGAAGAACCTCTTGTTTGTGTGTTGATGTTTATGTATGAATGTTGTTATAGTTGGTATTATTGATCAGTTGTTAGATCTGTAAATTTCTACATCAATTGCTACCGAAGCTCATAGTTGCTATGAAGGTTCAAAGTTGCTACTTAGCGGGTGTTTGGGATTACCTTTTCAAATAGATTATGTGTTTTGGTGCAGTAGGGTGGAGTTGCTTTTTCTAAATAGATTATGCGTTTTGAGTTGTAACATTTTAAACCCAAATAATCAATTTTTATAAACCTTTCCCAAACACTAAAAAGTGATTATTTATGATTACAAAATGCAATAACCTAAAAATCGATTTCAAAACTCAACCCCAAACACCCTCTTAGGTTCATATATATACTACCTAGCAGTAGCAATATACTACTTTCCATTAGTTTCAAAAATCATTTTCTTTTGCAATTTTTCACTATCCGCCAAAGAGTTGCCCCCGAACTCCAGCAAGGGGCTACTGCCGTATTTAGCCCCACACGCTGATCCGGAAACACGACTTGGCTGACATCCGGACGATGCCATTACAGAAACACACCTTAAAATAAACACACCTTAAAATAAAGGTTACAAATCGAACTGATTAAATCAACTGAAAAACAAAATTGAATTTAATCTTTAAACTTTCGTGTAGCATTATATGACAAAAATGTGGTAATTGTCTAATAAAATAGAGCAAGAGATTAATGTTTTATAAAATGGAGGAAAGTATGGAAAGAGTGTATTTTTTTTTTTTTTGTTAATAAGCTTTATCAATTTCTCAATTTAACCCCTATATAAGAAAAACGCAGTTTTTAGCCCTTAGTTGTATCCCAAACACGTATTTAAAACTCTCCTCTTTCATGCACACTTAAGAACACAGACTCTCCTTAATTCACCCATCAAGTTCTACCTCACCCACATTCTCTCCACCCCTGCAACCACCTTAACTACCACTGCAAAGGTGACAAAAGGAATAATATACCCTCACCAAACAATATTTTTCTTTCCCTTTATTCTTAGTTTTGGTCGGTACGAATCCCTTAGGCGTGCTTGGCTTATCAGATGTTGTCCTTTTGTGTTGTTTGTCTCCCTTAGGTGTGCGCCCGATGCTTCCTAGCGGATAGTTATCTGCAGGTGACTTGCCATGGCTAGGGCCTAGGTGAATACCAAAGGTTGCATGGCTTATGGCGTCCGTTGGCGCGTAGCTATTGCCCGTGGAGCCCTATTGCCTGTTGGTTGTTTTTGGGCCTTCTGAGATGTGGGCCTAGCCCAGATTTTGTTAGGGATCCATTCACACTTTTATAAATGATAAAATGATCCACTACTTCATAACCTCAATGATATCATATTTTCAAATTAGGTTACATATATTGATTTTAGGTTCCAACTGTTGAAGTCGAAACTATTATTATAGTTAACTAGTATGGTTATGATATTTGGATTAATAACATAGCTCATTTGTAATTCACTATCCACTAGTACTTGTTCAAATCAACAAAAACCTAATTTATTTGTTGGGATAGAGACTGTCAAGTTGTGTATCCCATAAATGCGGAGATCTTACATAAGATCGAGTCATTTTTTCTAATAAAATTGTAAGTCATGCTTAAGAATTTATGATCCAAGGCCTCATTTTTTTAATTTTACTTTCAGTAAACAATCATGATAGTAACTATAATAATTTACATGAGTAAATAATAACAAAATAACTGAATTTAAATTGTATTTCACCAAGTACTAACATTACCACTTATGATCTTATCAAGGCACTCATGCTTCTTTAGATTATGCGTAGTGGGTGTTAAACCATTCCCACATCACCCCCCATGGGGTGCCATACACCACGCCGTACCACCCTTTAACAGGTGCCAAAGCTTGGGGCATTGCACCCTTTACGAGCGCCAAAGATGGATTATCTATTGGATGGTGGGGTGGTAGTTTCAAGGAGAAGGGGCGTCAACACCATTACACACTTTGATTTGATTTGGTCTAGTTAGTAATAGCCACATTGGCTACGTAAGAGTGACGTGGTGAGAACTTTTTCACTAATTAACTAAACCACTACACGCAATCTTAGAGTCGTAGTGAAGTTTGCAATTTAACATATTTTGCGATAGTTATTATTACGGTGGGATGGGGACTATTTAGAGTTTCCATAAAATCAATTAGAAAGATAGGGAATTGAAATTTGATACACTGCCAAAATTGTGAATATCTACAATAAGAAAAGTCTTTAACTGTTTGGTGTTCATTTATGGGGTATTTATTGACATGCTATAAGGTTTTTAAAACCAAAACATAAAAGACTACATGTACTTTAAGGGCTAGATCAAAAATTTTATAAATAATTGACCATTAAAGGGTATGTTTGGCACGTAGTTTTTAAGAGCTTTTAGGAGCTACAAGCTTCAAGGTTTTAAGAAAAAGTTTCTACTCAACAAAAAGCCTTGTTTGGTTGAAAGAGCCGGAAACTTTTAGGTTGGAGAAAAAGCTCTATAGTGAAAAGCTACTAGTACTAGCTTTTAAGAAAAAGCTGTACTAGCTACAAGCTTTTAATTAGTAAATGACACAAATACCCATTTTATTTTAAAAATAAAATAAAAACATTCTTTACAAGCTTTTAATTATGCTCATTTTGGTCATTTTATACATTTTATAAAAGCTCCAGGTACTCTGCCAAACACCAAAATATATTTAAAAAGCTTCCAGCTACCAGCTTTCCAGCTACCAGCCACCAGCTACTTTTGCCAAACATACCCAAAATAACCCAGTGTTAGGATTAAGTTACTTTTTGTGTTTGTTTTGTTTGGTTGGATAAATTGGGAAAATTATTGGGATTAAAGGGGCAAATTGTTATATGTGTTTGTTTTGTGTGGTTGGATAAATTAGTTCACTAGTGACTAAACGACTGGACAATTGTGATCAAATTTTACTACTGATTGGAGATATCTAAATATATAGGTTTGCTTCTAGTTTGGTAACGTTTCGCGTTTATGTGTTTATATCAGTTGACTGATATATTTATTTTTGTAGTATAGTAATTAAGTTATACAATTAAAAATGTGTAGGTGATTGAACATCACTTGTTTCTTTGGTGACATGGGACGCATGCACATTATCAATGATTGTAGATTGCAATTTGGTACATTAGCAATTGCCGAGTTTAGAATAAAACAAACAACAAATGTATCTAGTAAAATCTCATGCACAACAAAAGCTACTGGTAGCTAAGGTCTCAGTGATAGTAGTGTAGGTTAAAACTAATCTTTACCAAAGATATGGGTTAATAATGTTCATAAGCTTCATAGAAAATTAGGAATGGGCGATTCTTCCATTTCTATCATACTCGAGGCAAAAAGCCTACCAATGGCCATGCACCCTCCAAATTACCATACTCTACCAAAAGCAATTTAGTTGTTCCATTCATGATTGCACCACCACACATATTTCCATTGTCCTCTTTTCAGCCCTTCGACCTTTACAATTTACATTACAGGTTTTTAAAGATCATGAAACTCTCTATTGACAAATCTGATATGTCTACTAGCTAGATAATGTTTTAAAAACCAACATCAAATATTTAGTTAATCACACATGTCTAAATAATTTAAGCTTCCTATCACCAATGAGGAGTTAGCACGCTTGACAGAGGCGCATGCCCCAGAGGCGCATGCCTCTTAGAGTGAGGTTTCGGGTTCAAACCTAGACAAGGAGAGTAGTTTAGAATATTAGTGTAATGTTGAGTAGTGTAACCTTTGTCATTCAAAAAAAAAAACTAAGGTTTCCTATTTTAAGCCTGGGTTACATTATTACCATGTATCAAATCAAAACCTTAGGAGTTGGCCAAGTCAATTGCAAGGCTCTTTACATCCAACTTTGCCTAACGTTCAAGGTCTAATTCTTGTATATTCCGTTTGCTTTTAAAATCATGTTGGAAAATAACTAACTCATGAGTAAAAGATGACATGTGGTGCCAAACCTGGCGCACGCGGCTCTCATATGCAAGGGGTTTGGGGGTGTTGTGCCAACGTGGGCTAATGTACGTACCCTTAATTACCTTGCATTTCTACAAGAGATTGTTTCCACAACTTGAACACATGACTTGCAACTCATCTGATAGCAACTTACGAGGTATGGTATTTGACTCGATTTAAACATCTGGGCACTGTGAGGACATTTAATTTCTCTATTACTTATTGTGTTTATTTGTATTACTTAATTATTGTCTATTAACTCAATACTGGGTTAGGGTTGTGCAAGTAACCCCCTAACCGAGCCTGACCCATTAGGTTAAGGGTTTATGCTAGTTGCCCATGAGTTTCCTATTTGAGAGATTTTCGCCTCTATCATCTAAGACAGAACATGACATGAGAACCTATCACATTTTTTGTGTCTATAAATAGGGGCAACTCCTGATAATCACCTTTACTCCACACTTTTCTTTCTTTCATAACAGATCAGGATCCAAATGGAGAAGAACAAGGTGTGATTCTCCTGTAGATAGGGGTGTACATGGGTCGGTTTGGTTCGATTTTTACCATTAACTGTAACTATAACCGCTAGTTCGGTTATGAAATTTCCATAACCATAACCTTTGGTTATGGTTACTCGGTTACGAATTTGGTTATGATTATTTTGGTTCTTAACAAAAAAAATCAACTAAAATAACTTTCGACTAAAGAATAAAACTAAAAGCCAATTGGTCTAGAAAATGGAACCTATAATGTTGGACTTAGCTTAGGCTTATTTTTATAATGCAATCAAGACTATACTTTCTAGTTATACTACCACTGTGGGATCCCTTTTAACAAGATATTAACAAAAAAACATACTTAAGCCTTTGATTACAAGTTTAATCCATCATAAAAAAAAAGAGCAATACATCAAGATCATTTTTTAATATACTTTTATCATAGTAAAAAACCTCTACATAGTTAATCTTAAACATAAATCTATTACATAACCTTAAGATCGGTTAACCAAAGCTTCATAATCATAAACGCTCGGTCGGTTAAAGAAATTTCATACCCATAACCATTGGTTATGTTGGTTATCGGTTAAAATCGGTTCAGTTATGTTGGTTATGGTTCAGTTATTTCAATTATGGTTTGGTTATCAGTTATAACGGTTAATTTGCTCACCCCTACATGTAAAAGACTGTACTAGAAGCACAATCCAAACAACCCTTTTCTGTTCATTTTTTTTTCAGCAACCATATTGTTGCTCCAATTAATGTTGCCCAGAAGATAACGGATAGAAACGGTTGGCAAAAAAAGGAAATGCAATTATATGACAAAGGAAAAGAAGAAGAAACAAAAATGCTTAATAAGGAAACCTATTGCTGGTTTAACTGGAAAACTTGAAAGTAGGATAACCTAACCTAACTATAATGTGTCATAAGGCTTATAAACTCATGCACTCTTATTTTCCTATTAGACACCAATTCTTTGGAACATCTTTAAAAGTTTATTTTATACAACAAAACACTCTCATTCATCTCATGGATGATCAATTTACCCTAGGACTCAACTCAAACATGGAACTTCTAGACAACAACATCACTCCTTCACTAGAAAATTTCAATGCATCCAATGATAACAGTCACGAGTTTACGCCTTTGTCTGGAAACAATTACGCAGACCCTCATTACCAAAGGCATGATTGTAGTCTTCCATTCATTCCTTTACCAGATGGTGTTAATGAAGATCCATGCTTCAATTTCGACGACGATCATCAAACTGGTTCTTTTTTCGATCCTTTGACTCGTTTCTCTCCAACAACAAAAGATGATACTGTCAAAAGAATATCTGGAGATGAAAACTTGGGGAATTCCAATCCCCATAGCTTTAAACCAGGAGTTAGTGGAAAGAATAAAGCCAACAAAAATTGTGTATGCTTTTGTTAATTTCTTAAATTTAAATTACCAACTTTTTCTTGGATAATAAAGATCAATAATCAGCTGATGCAAATTTTTCAGGGAAAAAAGAGAAGGAAAAATAGTGATGCAGACAAAGTTGAGAAACCGCGACAAGTTGTTCATGTGAGAGCAAGGAGAGGTGAAGCTACTGATAGTCACAGTTTAGCAGAAAGGGTATGTTAATTTTTATCATGAATTTCTATTATCATTTATATATGATGTTAAAGGACAACAGCTTACAATTTTTTAAGAGGTGAAAAAAGTTTATAACTTGAAAATTCTAAGTTAAATATGGTTCACTGAAATCTTAAAAAGTTTCTAGACAGGTGTAGTTTTTATTATAAACTGAAACACCAAAAATCTAATGAAATAATAATATTGCCATATTGATGATCTTAATGGTTTCTACTGGATTAGCTGAGAAGGGAGAAGATAACCGAAAATTACGATACTTGCAAGAACTAGTTCCAGGATGTTATAAGGTATGAACTAATAATTTTCCCATCTTACTCAAGATCTTTAATACAAATTCAAGGTTTTACATATATTGATCAAACCATGATTCATCTTTTTAAATAGAGGTGTAACTGTCTTGTTTTTCTTGAGTACCTGTAGACAATGGGAATGTCAGTAATGTTGGAAGTAACAATCAATTATATTAGATCTTTGCAGAACCAGATCGAGGTAATTAACTTATGTGAAAATTTTCAAATAAGTAGTAAAGAAATAGTTTGGTAAAATTCTTGGGATAAAGATGCAAAATTTTAATGATCTTGATTATTGTTGTGCTTCGCAGTTTCTGTCTATGAAGCTTACAGCAGCAAGCATGTTTTATGACTTCAACTCTGCTGAAATGGATGCTTTTGATACAATGAAGGTAACATATTTTTGTGATGTGGAGACTAAAGTAATTAAAAGTGCATATACCAAATCATGAATATGATCATATAGTGAGACTTGTTTTTAGTTTTCGAATTTGCGGCCATTATCTAGTAGCATATTTTTTATTTTTGGGCTCGAGACTTGCTTGAAAAAAAAATAACAAATAGAACTCAAAAAAAGCTCGCTTAAAATCAGCTTGTTTGTGAACGAGCGAGCTTGCTCGACTCGGTTTATAAATGAGTCGAGCCCAAGCCTAGGTAAACTCACTCGTTAAATGGGCTTGTTTTGCTATTTTAATTGAAGCAAAAAAATTTAATATATAAACCCATATGTAATTAATATTAAAATTTTGTATCATGTACTGTATATGTTTAAAATAGTATTTTCATCATATACAATATGTTTGTTTCTTTGTTTTTATACATCGACGAGTCACGAGCTATCTCGAGCTTCTTATGAGCCAAGCTCAAGCTAAAAATTTTAACTCATTAAGATTAACGAGCGTGCTAGCTAGCTCGATGATCCATTAAAACTACAAACATACCGTCTAATCTTATTAGTTAACAAGGTATTTGATAGGTCACATAAGTTTTCCGGTGACAACTCTCATAGTTAAAAAAAAATTACAAACAATGCTTACGCCTTCATGTTTTGGACGTCTCAGTCTTTTCATTGGCTTAGAGCATTCACAACCCACCCATCAAACCTTCCCCCATCTTTAAAATTTAAAAAATCCAACTAAAAACACACTACAACCCATCCACCATTTTATACCCCATCTTTATATTATGAAAATTTGTTATCTTAGCTTTTCTATATAAAAAGCTACTATTCACCATCCACCAAATTATTGTGAGTGTATGAAAACGAGAAATATAATAAAATATGTGTTTGTGAGTAAGATAAAGATAAAAATGGTGGATGGGATGTGGGAAGTTTTTAAAATGAGAGATAAATTTTAAAAAGTGTGATTTTTAGTTAAATTATAGGGTAAAAAATGGTGGATAGGATGTGAATGCTCTTAGGGTAAATCAGTTTTTATAACTGTTTTTATAAGTGTTTCATTTCTCCTATAAATTGCCTGCTACAAATATCAAGTATCAAATAACAATATGATTTATTTCTTGTTGAGCCCTTACATTGATCAAGCGATTATCACAAGACAAACATAACAACTTGTTCGACTCTTTTTTATTATTAAAATTGATAGTTACAAACTCACAATACCTTGTGTGTTAAGAACTTGACCACAAGATAACTAATAACCTCTAACCTATTTGAAAACAATTCAAATAGACAAATACTAATCTATAACTATCTAAACAAACTAGATAAATTAAAAATAATACAAACTCAACTTTACTAAATGACCCTTGGACTTTTAGACATCTCCTTCTACTACTCATTGAGATCGAACCGTACCACCCTTCGGCTATTATTGTTCACATGTAATAGAGACATGGGCTAGATGTAACTTATCTAGTACTTAATGTAAATAAGGATGGATGATGATTAATTGGTGGCATATTGATATCATATGTTAATACCTTTTGACTTATTGGTTGAAATTAAAGTAAACATTCATAGGTAATTTACTAAATGTGGGAAAGAATTGATGTTACAGGATCAAGGATATGGTTATGAAGCACAAGTTATGGACACGATGGGTGGAGAAGGGTATGGAAACCTTCTTCAGTTTCAACCAACATGGCCTCTTTGAACTCCATACAAGGAATTTATATGATACATACAACGTGGGGCATACTCATTAAATAAATGCCAAAGGTGCTCGGAGTATATGTTTTATTTTCCTCTTAACAAAACATATATAAGACGATTGAATAATGGTGTTTGATTTGTTACGTGCACTTATTTAGTTACTTGTGGTGCCTCATTTTATGCTTACTAGTGGAATTATTCGCGCTTTGTCACGGGTATGTATATTTTTAGCAAGGAAATGTTACTATCTTTTAGTTATTTAGATGAGATGTTTAAACAGATCTTGAATGATGTGTGCCTTCACACTTGCTTTGGCTCTCAGATTAATAGTGTTAGCCCTTTCACAACACCAAGTTAACTTTGTGACCATACCTTATGTCGTATGTCCCATGTGTAAACCACCATTAGCATACTGAGGGCCATCATGAAGGATAAAACTTTCCTATCAAAAGAACAAGCTATTTAGATAAAGTAGAGATATTAACTTTGTCACATAAAAGATGAACTCAAATAAGCTTCAAAACTGTACATATTATTCTTTTCAGCAACTTTCTTGAAAAATTTCACAATAATACTGACACCACAGTTCATGCATACACCAACAACTTGAATGATGATAAAAAAAACACTCATAAATGATGAACAAGGTGAAAAAACACAGAAAGTATAAAACTCGTCAATCAGTTCTACTTTTAATCAAAGTATATATAGGCTGCTCAGTGTCACAACCAACACAAATAACCTGCAACGTACAGTCATGAATTTCATCACAACGAGATAGTACATAACTCTTAAAACGTCAACTTTGAGTCCAGGTTAAGCATTAGCATATTAAAAAGATGCCCAAAAGCTAAAGCAGTGAAACGCACTTGCTTTACAACATGTTATGAAGAAGACTGAGGTTCGACTGTTCGAGAATGAGGCTCTAGTTGAGGCCGTGAGGTAATGAGCATACTACAGAGAACGATTGTCGCGTTGTGGCGTAGGTTGATAGTGGGAGATGATTGATGGTGGATAACTAATGGGAATAGGAAGTCAAACATGTTTTTTCACGACTTAGAGTTTTACAATTAAACTTAGTGTTAAGTTATCATTGGGTTGACTGGGCCAATAAATATAAATATAATTAAATATATGCCTATATTGAGCCAAACCCAATATAGTGGCATGTATAAAACTATAAATATAATTGTAATTAATGTGTATATATATAATTATATATATAAATAATAAATTAATGAAAATTATATCGAGCCGAATCGAGCGGACCTTTGCTCGTCCTTGGCTCATTTACAAACCAAACCGAGCCGATCGGCTCATTTACAATCAAGCAAGCAAATTCCGAGCGATCGGCGAACGCCGGGCATTTTGAACAGCCCTAATAATGTGCATAAATCACTTATTCTCTATTATCTCTATCCTAAAATAGAGAATACATTATATTATTTATATGGACATAATCAATGGAGAAAGGACACATATCATATTTTTTCATGTTATCAAGAGTCCATATACTCTCCCTCCCTTCAAACCCTAAGACGCCTCCCTCCTCATCGTCGGCAAATACAATTCCTTCGACGAACTAATCAACGATGACTGATCCGATTACTCCCTCCTCCCCTGCTATCACCATCAAGTCTAAAATCCACCCTACCACCACAGTCTCCAACGTTAAAAACTTCATTCCATCACATTGGAGATTAAATCAGGGCAGTACGCATCCTAGTCCACTCTTTTCAAAATTCTCTATAAAGCTTTTCTTGTTCATGACCACCTTTCTCCCCGTCCTACTCGCCCATCCTCCTCTACCTCTAATGAATCCTCTAAAACCCTTGATGATTAGGATCATCTAGATGCCATTGTTCTCCAATTGATCTATAGTTTAGCTACACGCCATACTTACACCCACCTCCACTATGCACAAGTTCTCCAACACTCGTTTGGATGGATTCTCTAGCGTTTAGGCCTACTACCAGGAACTCAAAGTCTTGGCAGATAAACTGACTAATGTCAACGCTCCCATAGATAATGACAGGTCGGTGTTACAACTAATTGTTGGGTTGAATGAACAGTATGAAGGCATTTCTACCATCCTACATCAACAAGAACCGCTACTGGACCTTCTACACTGCTCACTCAAAGCTGATCCAAGTTGATAGCCGCAAAGCTAAACAAGCCCTCCATGCCTCCAAAACTACCACCACTGCCCTTACCGCCTCCAACACCCGGTCTGCTCCACATGATTCGAATCGGTCTAATAACCGGGCCTACAGCCACGGTCGTGGTAGGTCTGGTCAAAGGGGTCATGGTCAATCCTCATACGGCCGCTACAGCCCATAAACACCATGGCCGCCTTATTACTACTATCCTTGGATGCCATAATGGCCCACCCCACCAAATCAAAACCTACCTAACATTCTCCTTAGCCGCCCAACCCACCATGCCCATACCCTACCACCAATCGGCCCAAACCCAATCCGACAGAAGCATCTGGCCTGCTTGGGCCTCGTCCACACCAAGCCCATCATGTCGCTTATAGCCCAACTGATATTAAACGTGCCCTTTATACTATGCCGTTTGCAGCAGCCAGACCCAACACAATACATGGACACATGAACATCCACCACTATGTCTCACGAGCAAGGTGACTTTCATTCTTTTTCTAATTCTTACATGTCTCAAAATATTAATGTAGGTAACGGTGATACCATTCCGGTTTTAGGACAAGGCACCAAATACCTATCCAAACCTTTTCAACCATTTATCCTTAAAAACGTCCTTTACTCACCCAAACTTGTTAAAACCTTATCTCTGTTCGTAGATTTAGTACAGATAATTTTGATTCTGTTGAACTTGACCCATTTAGTTTTCTTTTGAAGGATTAAAAGACCGGGGCCCGCTCCTGCGATGCAACAGTAGCGGTGATCTTTACCTTTGCTACTTTGGTCCTCCTCCTCTCCACTCATTGCTTTTGGTGGTATCTCCGCTCAACTTTGGCATCACCGTTTTCGCCATCCAGGACGTCCGTCTTTAAATTCCTTAAAAACTTCTTGTTCAATTGATTTTGATAAATTTCAGAAATATATGCTAGTCTTGTGTGTTTGGAAAAAGTATTCTTTACCCATTTTTGCTTCAAACACTTGTACTAGTTAGCCTTTGATATTGTTCACAGTGATGTGTGGACGTCGCCAATAATTAGTTCCACAAGTCACAAATATTTTATCTTATTTATAGATGATTATTCTATTTTTTTATGACCATACCCAATCTCAAATAAATCACACGTCTTCCCACTTTCCAAATTTGCATGGCCCTCGGGGGGTAAAAGTAAAGTTGCACTAGTTGTAACGTTATTTTACTAATTTCGTGAAAATAACGTTAAAAACGACGGATGGTTAATCATGCATCATGTGGTGGCGTTGATAGGCAAAAGACAAAGGGGTACATGCACTGATCGGGTTTGTCTCGATTGTTAAGTGTTCTATGCCTTATGTCCAAGGCTTGATACCAAACCACATCGAGTCGGGGGTCTCATTGGAAGCAGCCTCTCTATTCTTAGGGGTAAGACTGTCTACATCTTACCCTCCTCAGACCCTACCTTAGCTTTGCTCTAGGTGGGATTAATTGAGTATGATGATGATGATAAGAACCCAATTTGAACGGACCATTTAAAACATTCCAATTTGATAATGGACGAGAATATGTTAATTCGTCTTACCAAAATTTCTTCACCACCAACAGTATTCTTTATACTACCTTTCATGACCTTACACTTCATCTCAAAACGAAAAGGCGAAACATAAAATCCGCACCATTAATAACATGATCCGCATCCTCTTGCCTATGCCTCCATACCCAACTATTTAAGATATCCGAATTTTGGATACGGATTTGGATAGTGAAACCATGTATCCGAAACTTTCTGATGTCCAAAATTCGGATATCCGGTTTTGAAACCCCAAATTTTAATGAACACCACAAACATAAACTTGAAGAAGATGAAGATGTCACATCGTAAAGAAAGTTTAAAACTCAAACGACAAATCCTTTGCTCAGCATATCAGTCGGAAGTGAGTATAGATGCCTATTCACAACGCCACCCTATTGAGTCGGGTAAGTTCTATTATGGTTTATCTAATGCATTGGGTGGTTTCTTTAGCTAAGTATTTTTTTTATAAACTCTTAAGTGTTCAAGGCAATAAGGAATTCAAACTTCTGACTCGACTATGCCTGTAAGTACAGGTGGAAAGATAGATTGGTTGGGTAATGGGTTGATTTCAAGTAAAAAACATATCAGTGTTTAGTACTAACTGAAATGGGCATGGTCGAATCTGGTTGACCCACAAACAATTTGTTGAATCATGTTGACCCACAATTTTTTTCTCTATTTTTTGTCGTATTTTGATAAAAGCAAAGCAAGTTAATCTAAAACTACTATGATATTGTTGGTGTATGTATCTCATGCTATGTTGTCAAAGACACAAGGCGCACACGGGTCTCGCTCAGACCCTAGGCGCAAAATGATGGCGTTGCCATCAATAATGCCCTTCAATGGTGGTTGTGGGACGGTGTTGGGGGCACCACCTAACTTAGGTGGCAGGGGTAGAGGTGCACAAATGGGGTTTTTTCTAATACCTGGTTCCATATATGATCGGGTATTGTGAGAAACCGGGCAGGGTTTGGGTATGGTATTAAGAAGAAAAACTAGACCTTATGTACCCGGGTAAGGTATGCTCGGGTTCGCGTATAACCGGGTATGAGTCTGGGTATTACTACCCAATTTTTAAAAAAAAACAACTTTTTTCTTTATTAATTTTACAGATAAATAAATTCATTTA
Organism: Ambrosia x helenae; assembly: GCA_030844895.1. NCBI lineage: Eukaryota > Viridiplantae > Streptophyta > Magnoliopsida > Asterales > Asteraceae > Ambrosia > Ambrosia x helenae. The sequence goes on along the minus strand of JAUTDX010001048.1, from coordinate 24,428 downwards.
AAACTTAAATTTGGTTTGTATTTGTAAAATAATTAAAGTAAGTTACAAAAAATAAAGGGGAATTGGATTTTAATAACCCAAACTATTCGAAATTGACCACTGGCACCCTCAACTAAAAAGTTGGCCATATATAACCTGAGTTATTGACTTATGGAATCTAGCACCCAATTAACTGACGTCGTTAGTTGGGTTGCTAACGTGGCACAAGTTGCTGACGTGGCACGCTGATTTGGCACAAGTTGCTGACGTGGCACGCTGATGTAGCACAAGTTGCTGACGTGGCACGCTGATGTGTGCAAGCGTGGATTGACACGTCAGCATGTCACGTCAGCAAATCTTGCCACATCAGCGAACCCACTAACGGTGTTAGGGGTTTAAACGTTAGTGGGTGTTAGATTCCAATAAGTCAACAGTTAAGGTTTATATATGGCCAATTTTTTAGTTTGGGGTGGCAGTGGCCAATTTCAAATAGTTCTGCAGGGATCTTCACCAACATCTATCATACAATCAAGACACTAGGCTTTTGTTGGCTTTTGTAAAGTCACCGTAGTATTCGACATCATCATTTCTCCTTCGGAGGTATCTATAGTACACATACTGCATTATTATCTGTACAAAATTAACCCGATTCAGGTTCATCATCAAAAGGGTTAATAATAAACCGACGAGGAGGAGATGGTAGTTTGATTGTGGCTGATTATCGGGTATTACCCTCAACAGCCACCCACCCCCACATTATAGAGAGAGACAGAGGAGAGAGGACTAGAGAGAGAGAGAAACGAGCAGAGAGAGAGTAACAGGGGACGGCGGCGGATGTGTGGGCGGTTGGGTGTATGGTGGCGGAGATGATAACCGGTGAACCGGTTTGGAAGTGTAGGGATATGGGTGGGTTATTGATGAAGATACGGAGTGGTGGGGAAATACCGGTGATACCTGGGGGATTATTATTATTATCGGATGAAGGAAGAGATTTTGTTGGGTGAGTGTTGAGTGTGGTTGAGTGTTCAGAGAATCAAATATCTCCAAGGGATCCGTTTGATTTCTTTGATTGGGAGTTGGAGTTGGAGAGGAGGAGAGAGAGGATGTGGCGGAAAGGGGCGGAGTCGCAGGTGGTGGAGTTGTGGAAGGAGGGGTGGGTGCAGGTAGGTTGAAGAAGATGATGAGGAAGAAGGAGTGAGATGAAATGATGAAAATGCCCCTGATACTTAACTGGCTTTCCATCCTCGGTTAAAAAACTCAGTTAAATATGGGTCATTTTGGCATTTTTTCGATCTTTGAGGGGTGGTTTTGGCAAAAAATTCAAAAAAGTGACCAAAGTGGCAATTTGGGTCAAACCACATGGGCCATTTTGGCATTTAACTCAAAACTTATATATAAGACTTGTAAGCAAACATAAAAAATATACTTAAAAAATTAGAGTATTCTATTGGGTATTAGAAAAAAACCGGTTACCGGGTATAGGGTATAACCGGTTCCGAGTATATTCAAATATAATTCGTTTACGGTTTCAGATAAAGGTATTGAGCTTAAAATATATATCCGATTCGTACCCTATGAGTAAGATCAGGTATAAAATATCCGGATATAAAAAATAACCGGTTCCGGTTTCTTGTGGTATGATTAAAAAAAATTCTAGATCTAGCCCACTAGTAGATATAAAAAATAAACCGGTTCCGGTTGTGTTTTTGTTTTTCTCCTCTAGGTCTAGCCCACTAGTTACACTATAATAATTAGCAAACGTTTTGAACAGTAATTTTATCAAAATCTGATTATCTGATTGTGTTTAAATTATTATTGGTTTTAAGTTATAGCAAGATTTTATGGGTGTGGGTTAGTGGTTATGTTGTGGTTTGTTAACGAGTTGGCGCAGGTTCGAAACCCGGTTTATGCGAGATATTTGAAATTTTTTTTTTTTATCTATTGGATGGAGGGATACGTGTCAAGCATGTGGGCTAGACATTTGTTTTCCACTTAGTCTATTATAAGTTGGTATATATATATATAGTAATCTGCATGTATATTCTCTTATTTCTTTCTCTTTTCTTCTTCTTTGGGTCGCGATTTCAACAGGTGGTAGTAGTATATCTTTTAAATTCGAAATGTTGTTGCTTTTGATTGTTCTTAACTTGCATTTGTTCCTGTTATGTGTCCTTTGTTTTTGTCATGGTTTAAATAATGCATTTGCCTTCGGGTTGGTTTTTTTTTTTGTTGAATTTGGTGGGTTTTTTGGCTTTGAGTTCATGTCTAGGCTGTGTTTGTGTCTATACAATGCTTGATTGTAGTTGCATGTTGATCTTTGGTCAGTTTTAACCTGTTTTGATGCATACGGTGGTATTCTTGGTTTCTTATTAAATGAGTTGATGTTTAAAAACATGTTAGTGTTCATCATGGTTATGGTGTTTTTTGTTTCATGTGGTTGTTTTAGAGATGAGCAGATGTATAAAAACGTATTCTGTGGTGGTAATGCTGATGATGGTTTTGTTTTTGTTTTTTGCAGGTTCAAGCTTGAGTAATCTGTGTGTGATTTAGCGTCGTTTATGCAGGTATCTTTTTTTTTTGGATTTGTGATGTTTTCTTATTGGTATGTGTTTGGTGTTTGCATTAGATCAAAAAGTTTTTTTGTTGGTTGATTATGTGGTTGTGTTGTGTATGTGTTATGGTTAGACTGTGGTTGGTTGTCTTAGTGTTATTAGCATTAGTTGTTCTAAGCTTTGTAGTATTAGTGTTAGGCTGAATGTAGTGTCATGGTTCGTTTGTGGCGACTTGTACAGGAAGATGAAAACAGGTTAGGTCAGCAATTCAAATGGGTCAAACAGACCATTACAAAACATATTCATTATTATGCCACATTTGTTACTGACTTTAAAAGTTTTGGCTAGAGAGTGTGTGGGCTCAAGTGGTGCATTCCTTACTCGGTTTTTAGCAGTAGGCTGTTATTTAGAGGCGAACCAATGTTTCTTGGTTTGTTTTTTTGTTTTTTCAGTCCTCAAGGCGAAGGCGTGCCCGTTCTGATGGGTCGTCTGCGTCTAATTCAAGTGTACCTGATGTAGGCCCTTCGCGTCAGCGACGTCGTGTGCCTCATGATGTGTCTACCTCAGGATCCACGTTGTCAGCATCAGCTCCTACCCGGCGACAGGGGGCATATAGGGCTGCTATGTTAAGGCGTAATAGGCCTGTTGAAGTGGAGGCAGGTGGTTTGCAGGCTGATGTAGTTGAAGATGCGACTGTCTTATTAGTATCGCCTTTTTATGTTGACTTTGGTGATTGTGTTGAGTCATGTGAGTTTTGTAGTGCGTTATTCTGGTTTGAAGAGCGTTTGGCAAGTTATCCGGTTAGTTCTAGGCCGCGTTATAACCGCTGTTGTCGTGGTGGTAGGGTTGAACTGGCATACCCGTCTGAACCTCCTCATTTGTTAAGGGATTTGTTCTCAGATTTTGATTTCATGGCTAATATACGTGCGTATAATGCGATGTTTTCAATGACTTCGTTCGGTGCAGAGGTGGATGATGACATAAATAGTGGTGGTGCGCCATATGTTTTTAAGGTTGCAGGGCAGGTGTCTCATTGGCTAGGTTCTGTGTGCCCGTTGCCAGGCGATGCGCCCCGTTTTTTGCAAATGTATGTCTTTGACAGTGAGAATGAGGTTGCTAACAGGCTTCGGTTTTTCCAGGGTTTGGAATCTGATTCGTCGGCTGCTGTTATTGTTGAGTCATTGTCACAGATGCTGGATGAGGTAAACGAGTATGTTAAACTTTTTCGCATGGCAAAGGAACTATGCAGACAGCCAGAGGTTCCTGATTTTTATATTCGCTTATATAATCGTCCTTCAGACAGCCGTTATAGTGTTCCCACATCAAACTGTTTGGGCGCTATTCTTTGTGATGCTGATCAGTTGTCGTCACAGTTTGATGTCATTATTAGGAGCAAGGACGGTGCGCCACATAGGGTTAGTAAGCTACACCCGTCTTATATGCCGCTCCAGTATCCATTATTGTTCCGCGTGCTGAACAAGGGTGGTCTCCTCAGTTACGCCTTAAAGCTCCTGTTGTTGATGCGCAGGATGCTGATGATACTGTTTTGGCAGATGGTAGCATGGTTAACACTGCGCCTACGACTGCTTCTGTGGACGATTCAAAGTTAACACCGAGTATGTTTTATGGTTACCAGATACATGACCGGCTTAATTTGTATACTCATTTGCTTAGAGGGTCTAGACTGTTACAACAGTATTTGGTGGATGCTTACATTTGTATTGAGCATTGTCGGCTGGAATATTATAGGCGTAATCAAGACGAATTCAGGTGCGAGTTTTTACAAGGTGTGCATGATGCGATTTCTAGGGGTGATACTGACGCGAGTAGTATTGGCAAAAGGGTTATTTTACCGGCTTCATTTACTGGTGGCCCACGGTACATGTACAAACATTATCAGGATGCGCTCGCAATATGCCGTGTACATGGGAACCCACAGCATTTTATTACCTTTACATGTAATGTGCGTTGGCCTGAAATAAGGAGACAACTTGCGCGATTTGGTGTATCTAACCCCCAGGACCGACCGGATATTATTGCAAGGGTTTTCCAGTTAAAAGTGCGCGCTTTCATCAAACACTTGCGTAAAGCGAAGCCTTTTGGTGATGTGACTGCAGGTATGTGTGTATGTTGGACTGTGCACCTCCTTCTTGTGGCTCGCCTCTTATATTGATGGTGTTTGTGTGCGCAGATTTATACACTATCGAGTTCCAAAAAAGAGGGTTGCCACATTGTCATACTTTGTTGTGGGTGTCAAGTGATTATGCTATACATGACGCTGGTGAGGTTGATAATTACATAAGCGCTACTATTCCAAATGCAATGGCCGAACCTGTTTTACATAAAATTGTGACGGATTTCATGTTGCATGGCCCCTGTGGTTTAGCTCGGCTGTCTTCACCATGTATGAGGGACAGGGTTTGTACAAAGAAATTCCCTAAGGCATACGAAGATGTCACCCGTTTTGATGCTGCCGGTTATGTTCATTACAAGAGACCTTCGGCTGGTCCTACTTTTGTCAAGAATGGTATACCTTTAGACAATGGGTTTGTTGTACCTTACAACATTAATCTGTTACTGCATTTTAATGCACATATCAATGTAGAATACTGTGGATGGACTATGTTGATAAAGTACTTATTTAAGTACATTTCAAAAGGTACGGACAGGGTGCGATATACATTATCACAAGACACAGGACAATCAGACACTCAAACTAGAAATAACACTGAGATTGTTGATGAAATAAATAATCATATTGATGGACGTTTTATTTGTCCTCATGAGGCGATATGGAGGATATTTGGATTTTATATACATCATAGAAATCCGCCTGTACAGGTGTTAGCTGTGCATCTTGAAGGCAAACATAACCTAACATTCAGGCAATCTCAACAATTGACTGATATTACGGCTAATCCTAATGTTGGCAAAACAACATTAACCGAATGGTTTGTAAATAACGCTAAAGAGATAAGTAATGCTGAGACAGTAGCGCCTGTTGGAATTACCTTAAGATATGTTGATTATTTAACGAAATACCGTTGGGATGTCTCATCAAAGAAGTGGGAACTTAGGAAGACTAAACGAGAACCCACAATAGGAAGATTAGCTTATGTGCATCCTACCTGTGGTGAGGTTTTTTATTTCCGGTTATTACTGACTTATCAAAAAGGTTGTTGTAGCTACGCGGATGTCCGCAAAGTATCTGGTATTGTAATGCCTACGTTTAGGGAGGCTTGCGAGTCTTTAGGTTTGATAGGTAATGATAAAGAGTGGGAAACAGCGTTAGAGGAGGCTGCAATATGGGCAACAGCTGTTGAGTTGCGATCTTTGTTTATGTATATGTTGCTTTATTGTGACGTCTCGAATCCACGGAAATTGTGGGATTCTAACTGGAAAAGCATGTCAGATGATATAAGCAGGAATATCAATCAAACTGTAGGTGCAAGTTCAGGCTTCACTGATGATTCAGACCTAGAGAAATATGTGTTGTATGAGCTTCAAAAACTGCTGAATTCAAATTCTAATCCACGTACGTTAGAAGAGTTTGGCTTACGAAGCCCAGACCCGTCTATATTTTCAGCACTAGGGAATACTTTGTTGTTGGAAGAAAAAAGCTATGATAAGAATGCGCTTCGATTAGAACACATGTCTTTGTATGCAAAGTTACATAATGAGCAACTAATGATATATAATGCTGTTATGGAAGCAGTGAATAGCTTAAGTCAGTTGATGGCGTTTGTTTATGGACATGGTGGCATTGGCAAGACTTACATATGGAAAACAATTATTTCAGCGTTAAGATCTGTTGGTAAGATTGTACTTGCAGTTGCTGCCTCAGGAATTGCGTCATTGTTGTTACCAGCAGGCAGAACTGCTCATTCTAGATTTAAGATATCGTTAGAGTTAACGGAAGAATCAGTATGTCACATTAAGAAGAAAACTAATCTTTGTCAATTACTTTTAGAAACGTCTCTTATTATTTGGGATGAAGCGCCTATGAGTGATCGTAGATGCTTCGAGTCATTAGATAAAACTCTTAAGGATTTGACTGGTAATAGTTTGCAAATCTTTGGTGGGAAATTAATTTTGCTAGGTGGCGATTTTAGACAAACACTGCCTGTTAAACCAAAATGTAGTAAAAATGAGGTCATAATGTCATGTCTACCTAGATCATACTTGTGGAAGCATTTTACTGTGTATACTCTAACTGTTAATATGCGTATTACAACAAATGTAAGCCAGAATAGTAATAACCGAGAAGATAAAGCTTTTTCTGAATGGCTTTTGAAAATTGGTGATGGTAAGGAAGGTGTTATTATAGACTCTCAAAATGCAGACATCAAGAAAATTGAAATACCAAGTAACTTCTTAATTAACCAATCTGAAAATGCCTTGGATGAGTTAATTAAGTTTATATATGATGTTCATTTGCTTAATGATCCTACGCCAATTGAAATTTCTGAACGTGCTATCATTTGCCCGAAAAATGAAACTGTTGATGTTATAAATGAGATGGTTCAGAAATTGTCACCAGGAGAATGTATTTCATACCTCAGTACTGATTCTATGGTCCCCCGCTCAAAGGATGGCGCAGAAACTGATGCGATGTATCCACCTGAATACCTAAATGTTTTGAATTTCAGTGGTATTCCAAGTCACCGCCTTAGTCTTAGGTTAAAATAATCCAGTTATGTTAATGCGTAATATTGACCCAAAAAACGGCTTATGTAATGGGACCAGGCTTTTGGTTTCGCAATTACTCCCGCGTGTCATCGAGGCACGAATCATTACTGGAACATCAGTCGGGAATCGAGTGTACATTCCCAGAATTAACTTTGTACATGATTCCAAAGAGCTGCCCTTTGTTTTTACACGTCGCCAATTCCAATAAAGTTATGTTACGCAATGACGATAAATAAAAGCCAAGGCCAGTCATTAAAGAAGGTTGGCCTATATCTACCACAACCAGTTTTTGGACACGGCCAGCTGTACGTTGCGCTTTCAAGGGCCACGTCACCCTCCTCGCTTAAAATTCTTTTGTCTAACAACAGTACAGAAAATGACAATACAACCATAAACATTGTGTACTCAGATTTGCTTAGCGAAATTAGTTCAAGAGAGGTTCTACATTTAAATTTGTTAGCATTTGCTTTTTGAATGATTTTTGGTTGTAAAATATGCCATCTAATACTTGAAATTGTTGACACAGGGCTGATGGAATACAAAGGTGTGGCAGAGTTGACTCCGAAAGGAGAAACGACAGTTATAGAAATAAGGGTCGTCCGAAAATGGGTTCCAGCATTCAGGGAGGATGAGATTCATTATGTCTTTGTGGATGTTGAGGTTCATATTGTTCCTGTTATTTATTAATATGCGTATACTTTTCTTTTTTTGCATACTTGGTTTGTGTTTGGCATGTTATCATTTGTGAGGGTTGTTTACAAAGTTAATAATTTGTTTTCCAGGGTATGGGAATTCAAGCGTTTGCCAGAGGACGAAACAAACACATTGTGGAGCCTAAGCTCAAAGTTGGTTCATGTTACCAAATAAATGAGTATGCATGTGTTGAGCCAGACAACTTCACTAATACGCTTACTCATTCCGCAACTATTTTCCTGGCCCAAGTAACTCAGGTGACACCAATGCCAAATTGTACTGCTATTCAGGATTACTACTTTGACATTGCAACGCGACGAAGGGCGGAATTGGCAGCCCCTGATGAAGGCATAGTAGGTGCGTTATGATTGCTCATTTTGTTTGTCACTTCGTCCTTGCTAACTAAAATTTGGGGTTTTACCAACATAACCTTGGCGGTTTTTAAATACAGATTATATTGGGATTTACCGTGGAACATAAGCATTACCTTTTTCATCCTATTAAACAATCAGAATATTGCAGGTATGTGTCACACTGAAACATAAGCATTACCTTTTTCATCCTATTAAACAATCAGAATATTCTTTATGATGCTAATATTTGATGTCTGTATACAAAGCAATCAAGATGTAACAATAGCTGTGTGGGAAGACATGTTAGCGTCTAAAGCCAGATTTAACCGAACTGAGTATGAATCAGCATCTTCGCCACTGATACTGGCGTTCACGGCACTCAAAACGAAAGATTACTATGGTAAACATGAGTTGTGATGATAGATAAAAACAAAACATTCTGCGCTTCTTATATTATCCTGTTGTAAATCCCTTCTATCGTGTTGATGATTACAGGAACACTGCAAAAACAACAAATGCCACGTATACATATCGGGATCCTAAGACTCCTGAGACACAGCATCTGATTGATATGTATGTATAGTTAATAACGTTGTTCTTGATGATCTATGTTTGTCGTTTAATTGTCTTTTCTGTTAAACAGGTATGCAAATGAAAACTTTCATCAACAAGCGGTTGTTCAGTTAAGCGGTCAACAAATAACTATTAAGGAGTTAAAAAATCTGCCGTTGAATCACATTATTGTAAGCAACATAGTGATGATATAAGCGTTTCTGATGTTATGGTTGTTAACCACCAATTTGCACGCAGGGAAGGAATTTCATACTCAGATGCACTATTGATTATATACCAACAACAACGCCTTGGTATTACACCGCCTGCATCGAGTGCAACCAGGTTGTTTTGCAGAGAGGACCAGTATGGTTTTGTTCCGAGCACGCTAATGTCAGTGCAGTCAAGTACTTGTAAGTTATCATTCACTTTCTAAAATTTTTTTGCAGAGATCATAGGCTGCATTAACAAATTTACACTATTATCATGCTAACTCTGTTAACCACTTTCTTCTTTGTTTGGGATTATAAGTATTTAGAAGCTATTTTTAAAAATATTAGCTTGGGAAGATTATCTAAATATGCCTGCTCACCTAAACACCTAGGCGCTTCCAATAAGTGTAAATAATAACAATGCACCACTATATTAACAAGTAACACTAATATATATTGTTTGATAATAAATGAGCATATATACCACACATAATTACAGGTACCTTATCAAAGCGACACTTGCCGATGAAACTGAAACGATAGACGTTACATTCTTCGACCGAACAGCCATCCAGTTATTGCAAATTACATGTGCAGAGATGATGTCAAAACCGAACAGCGAAACATTAGTTCAGGACATCACAAATAAGGAAGTCAAATTACAAGTCCAGGCTAACAAAGACAAGAGGACAGGTATTTTGCGCTACACCGTGAACAACGCCGAGTTTGTTGCACCACAATCCTCACCGACATTTGAGGCATCAGCAAGTACGCTCATACCAGTAACTCCTCATCCAGAGTCATCCGCTAAGCAAGCAATGCAATCTCCTGTTACTCCACCAGCAAAAACAATCAAGCCTGCATCAACAATAGACACACCAACCCCAGAACTGAAAGTGCAATCAGAAACCTCTGTTAAACGGGCGCTCATGCGACCCGAAGGTACACAATATTTGTTTTCATAACCACCTTAGTAATATGTGTATTCTAATGCTGTTTACAACTGCCTTTCAGTCGCAGCCCTTCAAGAAGAGCCTGCAAAGAAGAAGGCGTCTGGCAGTCAAGACCCTAAATCCTAAGACAAGCGTACAAAACGCGCGTTACTGCCTTTTGTTAATCAACAGGGAAGCTGCTGTTAATGCTATGTTATTAGGACTATATGTTATGTTTGTCGTATAACTCTAACACCCTATGTAATGTTTGTGTTATAACCGTGAAGCTATGATTAACAAAAGACAGTAACGCGCGTTACTGCCTTTTGTTAATCAACAGGGAAGCTGTTGTTAATGCTATGTTATTAGGACTATATGTTATGTTTGTCGTATAACTCTAACACCCTATCTAATGTTTGTGTTATAACCGTAGCTACATTTCATGTTATCGACTTTCGTAGCTAATATTTGCCATTATGCACTACTATTGACTGCATACGAGATGCTAATTCTGTCATACAAATGACCGCCGCAACGCGGCGGATTATGTCACTAGTAGATATGATTAAAAAAATAGAGCGGACACTTCCCAAAATTCTAGATGAGTCATCATCGTCAAGAAGTCATATGAAGCACCAAACAAACATCTATGTTCATGAAAATAATCGATCCCACCAACCTTTTTAACTCAAATCCCTAATTTATACCGTCAAAATCTACAAACCCAAATCACATAACATAATCAATCCTATATTAATCAACGTACCCAAATTAATTTTTCACCACTATCTTCTTCCTAACTCTGTGTCAACCAAATTTAGTAACATTGTTTTTAGAGAGAGAAACAAAAACAAGACTCTCTGTACAAACATCACGCGCTTCCTATCTTCTGCCCATTTTCCCTCCATTTCCAGGTTGGTATTATTATTATTATTCATTTCTGTTGAATTTAATTGATTATTATGTGTTATGATGAATGTTGATGTATTGGTATTTGCTTTTAATTTTGTTTGAATATGTTGTGTTGTTGAATTTGATCCTTTTATTAATTTGTATTTTGGTTGTATAGTATAGGTTTTTTGGGGTTTGAATCTTGATTAAGTTGGAATATGTTATTATTATTATTTTTATGTAAATTTTGTTTTTTTTTTATTCTTTTTATGTGATACAATTTCTGAAATTTGTTTTGATAATGGAAATTTGGGCTTACAATTCCTAACGGATTTATGATATGATTAAACTTGTTTAAAAAACATATAAAAAAGTTATAAACATGACATATAAAGTAGTTAAACAAGTCGTTTTTATGTTTGATACTTGTGCTAATCGTGTCATATCTGACCTGTTTAAGTTTAACACAAGTTAACATGTTTTGCAAGCTCTAATGGAAATGGACTTATGCAAACTTTTGAATTTGTAAGGTTTTTGTTCAAATTGTGGGGAGACCTTATGATCTCCGAAGCACCGAAACGTCCAGAAGCTTGGCGTTCCCGTTTCGAAACGGCTAGGGAACGGATTCGCCAAGGAAACGCCCCAAAACGTTTCCAAACCGTCCCCGAAATTGTAGAAACGTTTCGAACGAAGTTTCCACGCCGTTTCTGAATGATGATGATGTAAAGATGAATCGGAATGATGATGGAAAGATGTGGGATGGTGATAGCTTTGTGGCTTTGTGTTTTAATATGGAGTTTGAGAAGAGCCATGGAGGAAAAATGGAGATGGAGAAGAACCATAGAGGAAAATGGAGATGACGGCTGGTATAGGTTTAGGTTTAGATGTTAATATAATATATATTTTTTATTTATTTTCATATGATTAATTTACAGTTTTATCCATAATGTTATAGTTTCTTGTAAATTTACCCACTAGTCTCTTATAATTCACATCTTTTTGGGCTTACCTAAATTACTTGATACAAATTTTATTCTTCTTTAGCTTGTAAACATGCTTCTTTAAGTTGTACGTAAGATACTTTATGCATTAAATCAAATATCATATATAATTTATCTGAATTTTGGATGTAGGATTAATATTATCACAAATATTATATAAAACTAATTAATAATTTTGGGTGTTGGAATTTCTTTGATATGTTTTTATATTTTTTTATTGTCGTATCTTTGCCGTTCCCGTATCTTGAATTTTTTAGTTTTGCCGTTCCCCGTTCCCGTATCGTTCCCGTACCAACTTGCCGTACCCGTTTCGGTGCTACATAGCTTATGATCATAATGGAAATGAAACAATATAGCAAATTTTTGCAGCTTTTTTTTTCATTATTGTTTTGCCTAATCAAGACGGTTTTTTGAAATTTATGTTGTGTGAATACAGCCTTCCGTTGTAAATAGATGGGTGATCACTTGGTTCTAGAAGTGAATCGACCCATTCAAAGGAGCGAGGAGAGGGCGGCCCGCTCATCTTCTGATGAGAAAGGCCTTTATTATCAGTGGCCGAGTGTCGAATTTGCCAAGAGGAAGATTCCATTGATGCTTTGGAGACACCCTGCGCTTGCAATGGCAGTCTTAAGGTAGTTAATGGTGGTGTTTTTTTTATTACACGGTTTGATGGTTTGTTGTTTGTGGTGGAACCGGTGGTTGATAAGTTTGTTGTTTATGTAGTATGCTCACAGGAAGTGTGTTCAACACTGGTGCGACGAAAAGGGTAACATAACTTGTGAGATATGCCATCAGGTATCGTATTTGATAAAATGTTTAAATGATCATTGTTTTTAATCGATGTTGAATAGTTCAATCACTCTTGATCACTGAAATAAACCGTTTGAACAAGAAATGGCTAAAAAGCATTCAATTTTATGCATCTATATGCTCAAATTTAAGGATTTTTGGTGATTTGTTGTTGCATGCAGCCTTACCAACCGGGCTATGTTTGCTCCTTCTCCCCGACCATGCTTGGAAGAGACCACCATAGACATTGGGTATCTTTCCCTCTTTTTTTTTTTCTGTCATTTTCTTTAGTTTGCAACTATTTGCCCATTTCATTGTCATAGGTGTCAGTTTCTTCTATTACTATAAATGGGTCGATATCGATTTAGGTCTTGTTTTATCTTAGATGTGTCAAATTTAAAGAAACTTAGCTAACAGAGTAACTGGCCAAACAAGTTGAAAGTTGCCCAAAGTTGTGACTTTATTTATGTATACAACGTCCTGATCATTTATATTTTAAATCAAAAAGTTAGACTACAATATGTAATAATGTTTTTTCTTTCTTTTTTTTTTGTAATTTTAATGAGCATATTCATCATAAAATATAATTAAAAGAGCATACTTGAAAAATGACCTGTTTCATCCCGTATCATTTTGATGCGTTAACCAACTGTCCTTCAAAACATGAACGTTTTCGAATGCTGTGGAAATATGTTCTTGTTTGTTTGGTTGTTATTTACAGTGGTCGGATGAATGTGTGTTTTCTGCAGGGGAGGATGGCAAATGTCAGAAGCTGACCGTCAATATCTGGAAGCCGAGTATGGTGCTTATAATGCAACAAATACCAGTGGAGCTGCCTTTCTCCGTTCAGCTGTTTTGATTGTATGCCCTCAAAATCACATATTCCTGTAATGTTAAATCAGTCTATTGCCAAAAAAAAAAAATTGATTTCATTAATTTTTTTCATTCTGCTACTTTCGTTTATATACTTGTATATTTGCCTTTATGATTCTTTTATAACTGGTTTTAGCCTATTGGCAGATGATGGCTCTTCTGCTGTTACGACATGCATCATCTGTACCCAATTCTGATGGAGGAGATGGAGATGAGGATACAACTACGTTCTTAACTGTAAGTGGGACTTGAGGATTATCATCATATTAATAATCAATTATGTAACCAGGCACATGGTTAACAAGAATGTTTGATTCAGTCAAAGATTTAAATACCATTTGGATTTCTTAGTATAAAGGACAACCTAGTATTGAAATCTTACTAGAAAGAGGAAACGCTGCTATTTTAGGAAGGGAAGTATTAACACTTAACAACTCTATGATTTTACCATGAGCAGTTGCATTTTCGTAATTAAATATGCGTTACTAAAAGGGCAAAAAAGGAAAAAATTCAACATTGTAAAACTTTTTATCTCGTTCCATCATCTTTTAAACGCAGATGACGTTTATATACTTATTGTTTTATATTATACCATAAAATTGAGCATTTAATTCTCTTTACCTTTTTGTCAAAATTTTTTATGTTTTATGCTATAATTGTGCGCAATTATACATATTATTGTGTTATTATATATGTATAACTATATACGTAATTGTGCGTTATTTTTATACATATGTTGCTTGATTGTAAACATGTGTATACACGTGGATTCTGTAAAATTCATACGGTAAAAAGACATCTATATGTTTTTTTTGACAGCTTTTCTTGCTTCGGATAGCTGGATTTCTTTTACCCTGTTACATAATGATTTGGGCCATCACTATTTTGCAGCGTCGAAGGCAGAGACAGGTTTTTTTTCTTTTAATGGCTGAAATTAGAGGCCAGTTTACTCATTTTCTTTTACCTATAAAAAAAACTTCATATTTTTAAGACCATGGTTAATCTTTCTTGATTACCCTTTGAAACAGATTGGATAAAAATCCATTTATTATTGTATTTAATCGGCTTTGGTAAAATCGGGTCTGCAGGAGGCATTGGCGGCGTCTCAAATTGCATTTGTGTTGCAAGCAGGAGAAAGAAGAAGGCTGCACTTGACGGTTGCTTCTTTGGGATTGGCACCACCCACGCAACCGCACCAGCACCCACTGTGACTCCAACCGCGGCTCCACAGGATGAAAATGTTTGAATGTTTATGGTGGCAGAGGAAAAGCAATCCCTTTTTTTTGTTGAGATTTTTGTTTTAGTGTGTTTTGTTATGTTTGTTGATGCCATCATATTTGTTGTAAAAATAATCTAATGTATTAATGTACATATGAAGCCACTTGACAATTGTCAACATTCTTCAACAACTTAACAAAGCTAGTGAGTTTGCAAATGGCCAATAAATCAATCAACCATACCCCTATTCAAATGATAGAAAGGTTGCTCCTATGGACTCTCGACTCTAAATCAGGCGGTTAGACCCTCCATGGACGTAACCAACCCTCTCTCTCTTCAGTTCCTCTTTAACTCACATTTCTCGTCTGTGGTCATGGACCGCGCTTCGCTCTTTGCCTCCCAAGCACCATTCGTAAACTTCATTACCACTTATGCCACAGACATCGTCGGTCTAGTGAAAACGCCTTAAAAATCCTTTGCTTATTTTTTTTAGGAAATAGTGTTTTCCAATTCAAATCGTAACATAAACATTAGTTTTAAAATTATGTACTTTTATATATTTATTTCTTATCTATTCCTATGTTCGTCTCTAAATCTAATTACAAACCAAATACTAGTTATAACTATAGATCCAGTTTAAGCCACTCATATTAAAGTTGCACAAATCGCTTCTTAACTCTAAACCGGTTCGGGTTGGTCAACAGTTTGGATTCAACCGGTTTGTTGACTTTTTTTATTTACCATGTTTTTACAAGTTTGATTCAGGTTCAAACGGTTTGAAAGAGAGGAACCAGACCCGTTCCCAAGCCTACGGTTTCAATATGTTTGGAACTGGATCGGTTTTGGTTCGAGTCGTCGGTGTTGGTTCTCAAACCAGTTTTTTTGTGCACCAACTCATAGCACACATGGGTGTGAGAATCAAATATAAAACAACATGAATCTAACATAAATTTATAAGTTATAAATTAGTCTAAACAACTTCTAGATTGTTTTAAATCATGCTCGTGAACATGTCTTCTTCGGTATAACAAAACTTTTAGAACATAATAGAGAAATGATGATAATCATATTTTATAGTTTAAGCATAAGACCATTTGGTGATCGGGGAGAAGGAACGGGGAGGTGCCACATCACCCTCCCCGCGTTGCTACACCCCCCCCCCCTCCCGTGATTTTTCCAGGGACGAAGTGGGAATAATCCCGTTTGCACCGGATGCTCCATTGGATGGAATTGTAGCCGTTTGAAAAAGGGGGCCCACCTGTTGACCGTTACATTTTAAAAAAAAAAAAAAATTCAAATATTTACTTTATATATATATTTACCATTCAACTCACACTTTTCATCTAACCTTTTAACCAAACCACCAAAATTTTATAAAAATTCTACCATTCTTCACCAAAAAAAATTACCAATGGATCCAAGGCGTTCAAACCCGCAACCCTTTAACCCGAACACCCCGCTACTCCTTCGACACAAGCTCCAAACTTTCCCTACCCCACTACACCGCTCAACCCTATGGCATTCGGGTTTGGCCATTTTAATCAACCCCAAAACCCTTGGCAAATGCAACAATTTCATATGCATATGTCACACCCGAACCCGAATCAAATGCCAATGTTTCGCGCTACGCCTCAATCACAACCCGAACCCAAACACGACTTCATATCCTTAGGTGTCGATGACGACGTTGTACCCGAAACTCAACCAAGCTCAAAAAAAGACAAGAAAGGGAAAAAAACGTGCCGTTGAAGGAAGAGGGGGTGGTAAGGCGGATAGCCTACCTTGGACTCCAGAGGAGCTCGAGGCCCTAGCTCGAGCGTGGGTGAACGTGTCTACCGACCCGATACGAAGTAAGTTATTTTTAACCTTTTGTTTTAATTTTTTTTTTGGGCCGAAGCCCTTAAAAACACTTACTGTTTAAATTTTTTTTTTCAATCTATTTATGAAATATAATTTAGATTATTAAATTAATTTATCACTTGTAGGTAACAATAAAAAACGGAATAGCTTTTGGGGCGCTATTTGCAAACAATTTTTTAGGTTAATGCAACGGGAGCCGTATCGAACCGAGCATTCCATTGGTACGAAGTATAGGGAGATGAACGCCAAATGTCAAGATTTTGCGGGCGCTTATCAAAATTGTTGGGACAATCGAAAGACGGGAGAAAGTGACGAGGATGTGTTTGAAAAAGACGCTTTCGATGTTTAACAGCAAGAAAGGGGGGTGGGCGTACATGAGACCGTATGAGATCTTGAAGGCGTGTGAAAAATGGAAGGTGGTGCCAAACGAAGTGGCACAAGCAAAAAGAACGAAGACGAGCTCGTCGGGAAATTATAGTATGGGGGGTCCACCGCACGTTGTGCTATCGATATAAATGATGACCCGGAGTTTGAAGATGAAGCTCCAACTCCCGAATCGGAGCGACCAACGGGAAGGGACCGCGCTAAAAAAGCTGCGGCGAGCTCAAAAGCAAAGGCCTCCGCTTCGACATTAAGTGTGGTTGACAAAATAGATTCGTTGATTGAGAACTTTAACCACTTAAAGTCGGAGCAACAAGAAAGGTGGAATGAAAGAAGGAAGGAGAAGGAAGTAGCCGCGACTCTAGAGAAGGAGAGACTAGAGTTGGAGAGGGCACGGCTCGCGTACGAGCAAGAAAAGGTGGAGTTTGCGATGATGGACAAAAATATCGACGATTCTTCCCGAGCAAGAAAGAGCGGGGTGGGCGGCGAAGAGAAACATGATCGCGAACAAGTGGCTTGGAAAAGATATGCTTTAGATTTTTTTATGTAATTTTCTTGTTATTTTTTAAATTTCCATGCATTGTAGGTTGTAATTTCTTTTAATTTAATGAACTTTATCTTTAGTTTTTTATTTACGGTTTTATTTTTTATTTTTTTTAACTATTACGGTTTAAAAAAAAATTAAATTATATGTTTTTTATACATTTTTTATAAAAAAATAATTATGAAATATAAAATATATAATAAAAAAAAGGAAAAAAGAATAAAAAAAGGAAGGAGGAATGAGGGAATTGGGGGAAGACACATTCCAAACTTTGGGGGAGGAAATGAGGGAAATGATGTGGCGCTGATGTGTCAATTGGGGGAGTTGGGGGAAAGGGGAGGCACACCATATAGCCTAATCGTCAAATATATATATATATCTTTTTTTTAAGGTGATTTTCTATGTTGTGGCAGAGTTCATCACAACCCCCTAGAAGGGGTTCCCCTAGCCACTCTACAATAGTCAGACTATGTTGTCTTAACCGGGTCCACGTTGACGCGAGAGTGGCCAGCCCACAAGCGAGTCGAGGCTGCGCATAAGGGGCACTAAGGCTTCCACCCGGAAAATTTCCCACCACTTGACAGATGTTGCACCCTCCACAAGAGGCAAGCCTCTCTGGAGTAAATGCACGGTAATAGAAAACCGGGAGGCCATCAGAATCGAACCTGACCTCTCCAAAGAGGGTAGGCTCAACCATCACTCTAAGTGAACATAAGGCCTCTCCACCACTATGGAAGGATATCACTATATATATCTGTACTACGTTAAAAAACCCGTGTATTTACACGAGTTAAATAAAAAAATATATAACATAATTACTAAAAGATTATATTTTACTATTATTGTTTTTCTAATTATTTTTTTAAACTAAGAAATACCATATGAAGTTATGAACGTAAAATAAAAGAAACCGAAAAAAAAATCATTTTAATATAAAAATTTCTGGTCAAAATTCTACCCAATAACCCAACTAGGGGTTTTATCGAATTTACACGATTGATCAAATACGATTTGTAATTGTAATCCTTCGTCTTCAAACACTTTAATCATACGTTTCATTTCTCTGTTGTGGTGTGTTTCATGAGTTATTAAACTTATTCTGATTCAAGAATTTGTTACTTTTTATTGAAATTTTTAAATGTGATTTTGTTGTTAACTTGAAACATTTCCTCAAATTACTGATATATTATTATTATTACTGTTATATTTACTCATGATCTACATGAATTACTGCAGCAGTAGATAGGGTTTACTGAGACAATGCAGACACTTGGTGAACTTAAGCTGCCTCCTTTCTTCAATTATCCTCCCTATTTCACGTAATTACTTACCTCTTTTGCATATTATTTACTAATTACTTGTTAATTTGTATTGTTTTATTACCTTTTAACCTGTGTATATAGTTAAACAACCTGCAAAAAAAAAAAATAGAAGTAATTGTGTGCTGGTTTGATTGATCCCACATAAACCTCCATCTGTCTGTTAATTGTCCATAGTCCATATATGATCTTGATTCATAGTTGTCAAAGGCGCTTTAAAAGCGAGGGTTTTAGACATGTTTTAGGCTTCTTTAGGACTAGTTTAGGTTGTTTTAGGTTGATTGCAGCCTTGCAGGCTTGTTTAGGGTTTGTATAATTGTGTCAGACCTTATTAGACGATTTTTTGTCCGGAATTCTGTTGGAATTGCGCTTGAGAGCCTTAAAGCGGGGCTTTTGATGTGGAGCAAGAAGGCTGGGTCGGGGTTGAAAAGTGGGCCTAGGCATGCGCCTGGGTGAGACTTGACAACAGAGTCTTGATTCTCCCTCAAATTCTGTAAAAAAGTTATGTTTTTCGATTAGTTGTCAAAGATGTTAAGTTCGTCTCCAATGCTGAAAGAGGGCGGGAGTGGACGCCATGGGAGGGCTAATTCGGTTTTGGATGGGGGAGACGATTCTGAACTCTAGCGGGTAGAGGATTTAGGTCCCTCTCTCTATAATTATATATTATTTTGGTTATCTTTTTTTATAAGGAGTGTTTGAAAGTAGACGAAGCGTTGGAGAGAAAGTGTATGAAGGATGGGCTGACATCAGATGTCACAGCTGACTGACGTGGCGCGTTTGTGGGCGTTAGAAAGGGAATGCTTTTGGAGATGCTCTAAGTGAAATCCCACTTCAAGTACACCGGAATTAGTAATTTGGTGCTAGGATTACCAATCACACACCCAATTTCCATGACAGGAACAAAAAGAGACAATATCTACATTGTTCGCTAATGCAAATAAGGTTCACACACCCAATTACTATGATTTTATGTGTTTAGTTTTTGAATTTAAATAATACAAAGACCCTGGACAAAAACGGAGACACAATACCTACATTTGGGTGTTTCTTCATTCATATTCTGTATGTAGATATATATACTTTGACCTCTGTTTGAGGAGTAACTGGTGGTGTTTTTGGTAATTTTCATCAGGTTGCAGCCTGTGAGGGAAACCAAGGAGAAGCAAGTACAACTATGGAAGGAATGATTATTGATTACTGTCGGACGCAAAAGATATTTATAATTGGACTAGAAGAAGACTTTCCACTATTTTCAAACCTGCTATAGAAAGTGAGCACTGCTTTCTTCTACATTCCAGTTAGGGTTTGATTATATACTTGACTAACATGATCTAATATCTTTTTTGGTCTTGGCCCTTTGCATTTATTAGAGATGGTAATCATAGAACTGTGTTTTGTTTTTTCTGAATCAGTGTTGAATGTGGTGGTGCAGGGTCTTTAAATTATGAAGCAAGAGCAGCTTTTCTATCAGCTCTAGTTTCAGATGGTCTGTTTTCCTTTTTATTATCCGACCAACTCGAGCACACTTATTTTTTTCCATTTTTTTAATATATTGTAATTAAGGATGATTAAAATGTGTGTCAGTGAAAGAAGAATTGGAGTACACTTTATTTGCCCTGTTAATTTTTTTTAGATAATTATCTACATGTGACCTTTTATTGATAAAATACAATCTTGACCTAGTTCCATATAAATTGGTTGAAACTGTCACCTCTAAATATGTTGATTTTTTATACACGAAGCAATATTGTTGTTTGGTTTATTTTTAACTACAATTGTCATTGCACATGCCGTGCAGAATGGATGGATAAGGGTCATAGACGGTGTCTCATCCTTTGGCACCGTATTCAAGAATGGGCAGACATTATTTTACGCTTTGTGAGTAATATAGCAACCATGATGTGTTTTGTCTTTTACAAGTGGTGATTAATGTTTATTAATATTAGTTCCATCATGTTTAATTAGGTAAAGGATAACGGGTTAGAGGACAGTGTCATGACAGTGGAGGAAATGCGTTCAGGAATTGAATCTCGTGGAACAGGTAAATAGATATATCTTTTCTTGAGCATGTCTATCTTTTATCAAAGAAAGAGCAATACCATTTGCATGAAAGTATATAAACGGAATAACAAAAATGAATTGTTAGTGTCATTATCTACTGATCATGATTATATTTTTTTAAAGTCCATGATGTCATAGTTCAGGTTATAGTCCAAATAATCCTCTGCATCAACATCTTGATGGATAGATCTAGGACCATGTCTCTTGTAAATTACATCTAACATCTTAAAGATTGCTATTAGGCTTGGTCGCTTGGATATGGTCTTAAATCCCAAATAACCATGTGCCATGTATTACAAATGTGACATCTTATATGTAAAAGTAAAAGGTGGCAATCACAATCTATATTTTATATATGAATTGATTGGATTAGATTTTATCTATGACAACCAAATGGGTAACAATAAAAAAGTAATTAAATTTTAAAAAATTAATTAAAATAGAACAGGTCGAAAGTTTTCCAAATCGTGTATATGATATGTCCTAAATTATAGTTGTTTTCTTTCCACAAATTGATTATTGATATTATATAATATAGTTTTTGTTATTGTATTCAATAACCTGATTATAATTTCTTAGAAAAATGAACAAATTTTGACCCATTGCCAAACTTTGTCTACCTTAGGGGTGTTCATCGGTTCGGTTTACGGTTTACTTGGTTTATTCGGGTTTTCAAAATTTTGTACCCAAACCAAACCAAATTAGGAATATGTAAACCGAACCAAATTCAACCAAATTGAATTCGGTTTGGATTCGGTTTAAAACCAAACAAACCGCTTTGAACCAAATTCAACCGAATTGAACCAAAGTTTTTTTCTCTAACTTATATACCTTTGTGTTCCGAAATCCGAATAGAATGTTAGCAATTAATATAAACCAAAAAATCAAACCACACAATATATTGTAAAAGAAAGTTTAAAAGAAAAATAAAACAAACAAATCAAAAATAAACCACACAAACGTCATACAAATAAGTGGGCTTTATTTTGGTTGGGCTTACATTTAATATTTGGGTTTATATATTATATATGGCTCATTAAATATTATTATTTTTATTTTAATAATTAATTAGTTTACGGTTTATTCCGAAATAACCAAATTAAAAAAAATGTAGAACCAAATACCAAACCAAACACCGAATTAGCAATTCGGTTTCGGTTAAAACCAAACCAAACACCAAATTCATTGTTCGGATCGGTTTTTCGGTTACGTTTCGGTTTACGGTTTTTATTTGCTTTTCGGTTTTTCTAAACACCCCTAGTCTACCTGACCATTTGGTCATCTCTAGTTACAATCTCCAAAGTTTGAGGTATTACAGAGATCAGTCCTATTCTGTGATTTAAAAACTGCGTTACATTGTTTTTTTTTAACCATTTCGTTGTCATTTTTGGTTGTGCTTGCGTTTGGCCGTCTTTTTTCCATATTCCTCCTCACTACTCGAAAAATAAACCTCCATCAACTACTGATCTTCTTGCAGACATACATGGGATGGACCGTTACGGTGCTAATGAGAGCACTTAAACTTCTGGAAAACAAGGGAAAGCTTGCAATCTTCAAGGGAACTTCAACTGATGATGAAGGTGTAAAATTTTCCGTGTGATGTAATATGAACACGTAGTGTATTTCTATCTCCTGTGACAATCTTGTTTATCAGTTTCTCATTCAAATAAAACTATTACCACACTTCCATACAGATATTGCACCAAGATTGCTTCCATTATTCTGTAGGCTCTACAATTGTTTAATTTTTTTTAGGAATAATCAAAGGTGATTTTGCCCCGGAATCCAAATGGAAAATTAAAACCTTCATTGCGCAGGGTACAAGTCATTATAGCTAAGAATCATACTATTAGTGGGTTTCCTATTTCATTTAAAGTAAAACTATATTCAGCTGTAGTTTTAGCAAAAAGAAACTGGGCATTATTTTTTTTCTAGTGTTCAGAATATATGCATTCAATGTTACGTATCGAGTGCTTACAGGTTGAATTCAAAGTTGAGCTGATGGCTAGCAAAGTTGAGTGCACCATTGTTGGGGCATCTGTAACATCAACTATTAGGTGGAATCATCAATTTGCTTGAAGCTGTAGATACTCGGATAATGGTACGCATGAAAGCTAAATAAATATGATACTTTACTTTCAAGCACATATTCTATGCTTTCTTTTAAATTTGGATGGTCTGCGTTTAGCTAAATCACTAACCAATCTATGATTTACAGATTTTAACTTTATTCCCTAGTGACTTGTTCTATTAAATATAAATAATTGGCAAACTGCCAAAAAACCAAAAATTGATAGAAGATAACACAATACTAGGGTTGTAGCCGAGCCCGGCCAGGCGTGCTAGGGCTCGGGCTCGGGCTCAACAACCAGCTCGGCTCATGCCTCATAAGAAGCTTGAGCCAGCTCGTTTAATTTGAAAGAAAAAATCGATTTTCTTCAATTTTTGATTTTTTTGTGCTTTTTACACATATTGCTATTTATAAAACAAAAATGAAATAAAAAAATAACACACACATAATGCAGAACAAGCCGAAGAATAATATGTATCAACATACACAATATATATTATTAACAAACATATTTTTAAACTAATATTTCTAACATGCACAAAAGTAATAGGTTATTAAATATGGGCTTTAATTTAAAGGAGCGAGCTTACTTTGGCTAGGACTCGACTTGTTTAAAAAGAAGCTGATTTCAAGAGAGCGGCGAGCATTTTGAACCGACCCACAAAACCCGAGCCAACAAAAAAACACTACTCACTGCCACCTTCTGCCATCATACGCCATCTAAAGCCTGTCAGAACCACCACATGTTAACCACATAAACATGTGTTATTGATTTATATTCAATCAAAGGTAATAGTTATTTAAAAAGCGATATCTAAATATATTTTTTATTATTATAGAACGAGGAAGCGTATAGTTGTTTGGGGAATAATATCTAAAGTAGCCAGCAAAGCATCTGCTTTGGCATATGTTATGCTATGTTATGTTATAGTGATATCCTATTTGCCTTGTTATTAAATTGACTTTTGATCACATCATAACCAATATTTGTTGAATCAAATTCCAGTTCCAGTGCCACTTAGTTTTGCATTATTTAAACTTATATACCATCTGGATAAGGGGAATAAAGCAACTTACTTGGTCCCCTCATTCCTTTTCATGCTTCAATGTCGCTGACAAGTGCATTTAATGTACGCAAGAGATTTGGAGATGTAACAGATAATCACTGTAAACCATAGTTGTCAAGCGCATAAGATGTAACAGATAATCTCAGGCATGTACATTTTTTATGCCTAGGTGACAAACATGCCTTTTGCACGTTGGGCGCCTTTGCGACTTTGACTCCTATGGATTGTAACGTGCAATCTGCTCTGCATAAGGTACAATCTAATAAAGTAGTCAAAGGCGGCCATGCGCTCATGGCCATATACATCCAGCACTCAAGCTACATTAACCGTCATCCATAGAATATATTTGTATATGTTTAGTAAGCTTGGCTCATTTGCTTTGAGTATCAAA
>JAUTDX010001047.1:0-76964 GCA_030844895.1 Ambrosia x helenae | reverse complement strand
TACATATACGCTACGTATCATACTAAAGAAGAGAACAGAAGTATGACATTTCAAACCAAATACCAAAACCAAACTGTTACCGTACATATATGGTATGGTATTTCGGTTTTAATTTTAGCTCAATTTCAGTATTGGTACCATGTATAAGATATCGGTTTGGGGCTTTTAACGGTACCTACTGAACATAGACGATAGACGGCACAAAATCCTATTTTGGCTTTAGCTAAATTTCAGTATCAGCACTATGCAACAGGGTACTAGCTACCGGTACCAAGCTCATTCCTCTATAGTATTACATACATGTAGTACGATATAATTAATACATGTAGGGCATGCAGTTTTTAATGAGTTTTCTCATGAACCTTACCTAAGGCTATAACAATAATGACCCTAACTAATATATTCTGTCTAATACCTGCAAGCTGCGCAATCACCGCGGTAGCATCCTCGACAATCCCAACCCGGCCATCCTTCACGACAAGCGAAAACAACGCAGGGACGGCCCCTAACTCAATAACCGTAGCGCGATTCAACGGATACAACGAGATCCCAAACAACGCTTTCAAACATCTTTAATCGATCTTGGGTGCGAATTAGGGTTCCGAATCATATCAACAAGCGCATACAATATATCTCTCTTCGAAACCAATAATCGGCCTGTAACTATCAACCGTCAATAAGCTAAACAACGTGGCAGCAGCTAATTGGGCAGGAAGGAGACTCAGGGTTACGGAGCGCGTGAGAAAAGCGCGTCGAGTAAGCCGCGCGTGGACATCAAGGGCTCGCGTGAAGAGATGGAGATGTTGAGGAGAGTAGCGGTAGCGTTCTCCTGTGCGATTTGCTGATGGTGAGTAGAGGATCTCGGAGAGGTATGGAATGGCGCCTGCTTCAGCGATTAAAGGACGGCTTTCTGGATCGTTTTTGGAGATGAGACGAAGCTCGCATAAGGATTCGGTTCGGGTTTGTTCGGAGACGGAGCTTAGTTTGGTTACTAGGGTTTTGGCTGTACGGCGTTTAACCTCCATTATTTGGAGAAAGAATATTAATATATTATATTATTATTAATCCAGTTTATGGTTGAAGAATTTGAGAGAGAGAGATATATGAATTAGCAATTAGAAATGGAGATTGAGTGGTCAAAGGGAAGGTGGTAGATTGTCAAACCTATACACCTAATTATTCATTAACGTCTTTTTCAGTTAGACCGGGAAACCATGGGGCTTGGTCGGGTCCGCGTTAATTACAGTAAGACCTTTGGGTGTGGTTTAGGCCCATCATCCATGACTTGCCTCCACCTCACCTGCCACGTCAGCGTGGGGTAGGACAATCATGGGGATGATGCTCCAAGGGGTATGGAGGAGGCCCCATCACCATTTAATGCATCATTTTCTTTTTTTTTTTTTTGTTTTTTTTAACTAAATAATATTATAACATTAAAATTAAATAAAAAAGGTAATATTCTAATATTAATATTAAAAAGTTAAAAACATTACAAATAATTTAAAAAAAACATCTAAAAATACATAACCTATTCGACATAAAAAAAATATTACAAATAATCTACGCATGTCCGTTGTTCCAAATATATTCAACCAAGTCCGCTTGAAGATTGTGATGTGTGTACTCGTTATGTAACGAGAAGTCGTTTAAATCTTGTTGATGTGGGTCGACAGGCACGGTATTCTCCGGCGGGGCATTCTCGTCATACTCACAGATAGCGTTGCCTTCGTCTTCGAGTATCATGTTATGCAACAAGATACACGCATACATACAGTAACGCAATCTTTTAGGGGTGAACATACGTGCCGGGTTTGCAATGATGTGCCACCTTGCTTGTAGAACCCCAAATAACCGTTCAATGTCCTTTCTTGCCGCCTCTTGATACTTGGCAAATTTCTTTCTTTTTTCATCCAACGGGTGGTGAATACTTTTAACAATCGTCGAATAAGATGGATAGATACCATCAGCAAGATAATAAACCGCGCCTATACTCCACCCCGATACTGTAAACCTGGTATCCGGACCGGTTCCTTTTATGACATCGTCAAAAACCTCCGATTGGTTAATGACATTGATGTCGTTATTCGAGCCGGGAATGCCAAAGAAAGCATGCCAAACCCATAGATCTTGTGAACACACAGCCTCCAAAATTATTGAAGGATAGTCTTGATCCCCTCGTTTAAACATGCCGCGCCATGCAACCGGGCAATTTTTCCAAGGCCAATGCATGCAATCAATGCTTCCGAGCATGCCTGGAAAACCATGTCTTTGGTGATGGAACTGATACAACTGTTGGACCTCACTAAAGTTTGGTTTTCGCAAATATTTGTTGCTGTAAAGCTTCACCACACACTTGCTAAACTTGTACAGACAGTCTCTTGCAGTTCTTTCCGACATCTTTAAATACTCGTCCCACGCATCCGCGCTAGTCCCGTACGCTAGTTGCCGAAGTGCCGCTGTGCATTTTTGTAGTGTGGTGAATCCCTTTTTCTTTCTAGCATCGTATCGTAAGGTAAAAAATGGGTGAAAATTCGCCACATCATCGGCTATACGTAGGAAAAGTCTTCTACTCATTCGGAACCTACGCCTAAATAGTTCCGCCGAGTATAAGGGCTCGTCGGCAAAATAATCGGCTACCAATCTTTCATGGGCGCCTACACATATTTTCAAAAATATAAACACAATAAAAATCTATAATTTTTAAAAATATAAACACAATAAAAAATATTCAATCTTAAAAAATATAAACACAATAAAAAATATTCAATCTTAAAAAATATAAACACAATAAAAAATATTCAATCTTAAAAAATATAAACACAATAAAAAACGTACTTTCACGGTCTCTGTTAATAGCCGCTTGTCTAGTTCTAGGTACCGAGTCGACTTCATCTCCCTCCTCCTCGGCAATAATCTGAGCCGCTTGCGCCACGATGTTTATCACAAAGTTGACGGCTTCGTTTGTAGATGATGAACCCGAAGAAGACGAAGACGACGTAGAAGATGATAACGACATGAGTGGTTGAGGGGTTGGATTTTTTATAAATAATTGGGTGGTTTAAATATATTGAGAGTGTTTGTGAGAGTGTTTATAAAATATATTGTATAAAAGTTGTAGGTTGAATGTGAATGGAATTGGGTTGAATGGTTTGTATTTATAAATATTGAAAACTTTTTTTTTTTTTTTTAAAAATAGCCGTTATCAAACGGCTCTCCACCATTCCCAAGAAAAAAAGAGGCCCGGCTTGAAGGTCACCCACATGCCGCCCTTGCCGTGCCGGGGCTAAGGGGGGCGGTGTTGCCCGGCCCGGCAAGGCCTTGACTCCCCTATGCCTCTCCTATGCCGGATCCACACCCAAGGGTCTAACATTGTATCATCCTGCTGTAGTCTGTTATTCATTAGCGTTAGTATTAGGTCAACCAACTTCTTAAAATTTGTAACACCCAATTTTATATATAAGGTTTTCCGTTTTCCGTTTTCCGTTTTCCCTTACGCTCCGTTCTCGAGTTTACTTGAGGATGGAACAAAAGGAAAATAATCGAAGGATAAGAGAGAAAATGAAAGGAAAACTAAACTAAAGAATTTGGCCTAATTTTTCTTTCGTTTCCTTTCTTTTTATTCCTTAAATGAAACTCGGGAACACAACATATTTTGTTTTTCTTTCTTTTTCTTCCTTAAATGAAACTCGAGAACACAATCAAATTTTTTTCCCTTTCTTTTCCCTCGTTAAGTTAACTCGGTAACACAGCGTTAAGGTGATAATGTAACTGGCACGCACATTTGCTTAGCCTTTAATGTGTGTAATGGTTTCACCTAGTAGAACAAACTAAAGTATAATATAGAAAAAAACAACTTTAAAGTGAAAGCATGTGATTGGTAAAAAAATGAGCATAGTGGAAAACTTAAGCTCCATGGAACACTACCTACGCCCTGGTCATGCCCAGGAGGTGGTGTTCTACACCCAAGTCCCAAACCATCTTATGAGGCAAGGGGCGTTAAGGAATTACATATGGTATATATTGTGAGTTTCGAAATATATTATTTTGTAAATAAGTAAGCTAGATACTGTAATTACTGTGTAGTTATGCGACAAATTTCAACATATACATGGTAAAAGAATTATTTATACATGTATAAGGACACACATACTGGCATACATCAATCTACAAATATGTTTTATATAAGTGTGAATGTATTTTTAATTTAACTCACCAGAATACAACATGAATTATAGTGAAAAGTTACTTTGCGTGTTTTATTTTGTTTTGTTACTGCACCTAATGACTCAATCAAATTTGAAAAATGTTCCGTTGACAAAAAAAAGTGTGGTAGACAATTTGAGGACTTGTAAAGTTGAGTGACCCACTTTATATTTTCACATTTACTCGTGTAAATGAATGAACTACCAAAGAAACATTACATAAGCTCCTATTATTATAAATTAAATAACCCGTAACCACTAGTAAAAGTAGATTGAGAAAATATATATTACGTAAACGAGGTTAGGATCAAATACACAAAATCATAAACTCATATATCTTCTACTTAAATGGATAAAGATTAAAACAAAACAAAACAAACTCGCCCGGAAATCCTCTAGATCGAAAGGTAATTCACTAATTCGAGCAAAATGAATCAATTCACAAAACGGGAGCCGCATAACGCATAAGTCTCAGAATGCCCAACAAGAAGTAGCCTTGGCCAAGATTTTTGTTCATATTTCCGAAGACCTAAACGTCAGAGATCAACAAAGATATGACTCATTTTTTGGTCGAGTTCTAAAACATTTCGAAGCTACTTGGTGGAAGCAACGGAAACATCCACCAAAAATATTTAAAATGGAAGGATTTAAATTTCTAAGATGAGTATGCTCAAATGATTCTACATCCAAGTGGAATAATTTCTATTGATTTAAAATTAAGTTTTTAATTTATGGAAATATTATTTAACTTGTAAATTCTACATTTTTAAAAAATATATAGGGCCATCAATGGGGTAGTGGAATCTCAGACGTTAATATAATGAAGAAACGATAAAGGACTACCAAGTAGTGCATAAATGAAAAAGTTCTCTCTCACATAAACGCCTGGAAAATTATAAGAAGCCTGTGGAATGGGATCCCATTTTGTTGATGAGCGTGGAGTTTGTCGATCAACCACAAAAGAAAACAATAACATCGGAATCCGACAATTACACGAGTTCAAATGAAGGTTTCACTAGTAAATACCTAGCCTTAATGAAAACTCAGCACCAACAAGGCTGGCATGGAAAAGGAATAAATTGGGCAAGTCATCATAGAAGAGAGAATAGTGTTTCCATATAAGATGGTGGACTAAAAAATTATTAAATGGTGATGTCTATGATGAAAGAACAACAAGAGACTATCTGCAATTAATATTTTAGCTTGGATATGAAGACGTTTCTAAAACCACATGATGATGTGACTATACCAATCTTGTAAGTAATCTTTTACTTCGTTTTTAATTAAGTTACCAAAGGAAAGTTCAAGTTTTTGTTACTTATTTTTTGGCCGGCTTTACCCCATAGAGATATTGAATACATGAGCACTCTTTTGTCCGTTGTAATTTGGAAAATTAAAGTTTAAATGTCCTTCAAAGTAAGTAAACAACTGACACATATAAAATGTTGTTTAATCCCGTTGTGGATCAAGTTATTACTGCACAAAATACCCAATAAATAGGGTTGGCATTGCAATTTCCGATTTTTACATTTTATATTTTTTTTTTTACTTGTTTTGCATTTTTTACTTGTCTTAATTAAAATTTCAGTGTATGAAGACTTTTTTTTTTTTAAAGAAACAAAATTTTGTTTTTTTTTCTTTCTAAATACACGATTTAAGTTTGATGTATACAACGAAAAATGGAGTTTTTATAGGATATAGGATGTTCGGTATTCGATTAGTCAACGTTACATCAAGATACGATCCAAAATTTTTGTTGATGGGTAAGTTTTTGTATTCAACTGAAATTAGGTGGAACCTAGATAGTGGATGCCCGCTTGTCGACCACCTCCGACCACCACACCCCGCCACCCGGTCCGACCACTACACCGGCCCTCGACCCATTGTTGCCCTGCCGCCGACGGCCGCCCGTTTATATGATTTGTTTTATCAAGCTGGTTCGTGTGGTTTGTCCGCTTTGTTTCAAGTGTTAATTCTTGGATTCTCGTGAGTCGTGAGTTCGTGATTTTCAACTAGCATGACGTTTGTTGATTTAATCATGTGGGTTCTTTAGTTTTTATTTTGAAAGCTATAAACCTAAAACACCCATGACGTGTTTAATTATTTGTAAGTTTTGTAACTGAAATACTGACGGGATACTAAATCATATTTAATTTTGTGTACATACACTTATGCTACTGTGATTAATATATGACATTAATAAAACATAAATTTGGATTTTATAAATTAAAATTGTACACTAATTCCCAACAAACTGGATATTTTGAGTTCAAGTTATGAATACATGTTACAATTTGGGTAATTTAAGTATAAATGTGTTGGCATTTCCTCATTGGTTGTTCAACTTTGAATACTCTGGATGTTATTAGGAGTGCTTGTTACACTCTTAAATTGCGTGTAGTGGGGTGACGTTGCCACATCACCATAATCAACATGTTAAACCTCTCCTTCCCTTTTAGACTACATGGTGTGGGGCATGTGTGGGGGTGTGAAGCCCCTTCACGCCACCAACACCGCCTCATATACGACGTGGAAGGGGCGTAGTCCTTGGGGGCTCGAGGATATCCACCGACGTAGGGCAAAAGTTGGATTGGATGGTTGTGGTTGGTTGTTGGATTATGGATGGTTTGTGGTTGATTGTTTAATAACCCCCCCCCCCCCCCCCCCCACACACACACACATCCTACCACCCATGGTTCTTTTTTGGGCTTGAAGAGGACAACCCTCTCTGCTAACGTGACTGTCACATGTCCACGCCCCATTCACCTCATGACTACACCGTATAGTCTTATAATGGGCGTTGCCCTTTCCGTTAGCCCACTCACGGGCGTTGTCCACCAACAAAAAAAATCAATTTCACAAATCAAAATCACACATATATTTATTTATTTAGTGTAAACATCATTCAAATTCTTATGGCCAAGTAAAAGTATTATACATATTTGAGGCAAATGTGAGTAAGAACCCCTACCTGCTTGATGTAACAATTATTTTTTGTTAAATCACCACATATAGTATTAACATTTTAAGACGAATTATTATGAGCGTGAGTGGCAACATTTTTTTTTTTTGAGAGGGGGGGCTCAACCCTATGGGCATGGCACACCACCGTATGGGTGTTTATTGGCGTGAATGGGTGTGGCATGGGCCCAACCACGAGAAGTTTTTGCAAGTTCTCATGCTCTCATCCAATTAGATTTCATGAAATATGTTTATATGTTTAAAAATGACGATTAGATAGTAAGTGCAATGCCCCACACTCACATGCCCATTGCACCCTTCCAACCATGTGAGTGTGGTTTTCCCTCTAAGCTTACGCGGCATTGACGTGTAGTTAGTATGCAGAAAATTTTATTTACATGATCATAACGTAAAGTATGAAGATGTTATACACTTTTTAGTTAACCAACAACACAACGTTGATTTGGTAGGGCAGCATGCGCTATTAAATCGGATTACGACTAGAGAAGCTCTTGTTAAGCGGAATATGTGCATTGTGTGTGATCTTTATCAGCTCTGCATAGAGAATGTTGAGTCAGTTGACTATTTATTCACCGCTTGTAGCTACCCCTACGGGGTTTGGTCCATGATTACGAGATCTTGTAAGTTCTTCCCAACAATGTCTATCTCTATCAAAGCTATCTTGGACTTTCATAAAACTCTCTAGTGCTCAAGAAATCACATGTGAATGGTTCAATCGGTAATGCTTCTTACTTCTTGGCAATTTAAAAGGCGCATAATGATGCTTTCAATGATAAGAACGTGGCTACTCGGGCGATCATTAACTAGAATAGAGCAAAAGCCTATACTTTTAACAACGAAACAATTTCTTTATGTGTTGTTTCTTGCTAGCGCATTGCGAGTGTCTCGGTGAAATGAAATTTATCTTTTAAAAAATAAATAAAAAAATAAAAAGAAATAATGGGTGTTGGTGATGTGTAGCATCTAGTAACTTGGAACACTTGTATAAAACCATAAATAGTACCGATGAAATCGGGTTTCAAGTTTCAACAAAACCAGAAGCAAAACCCCCAAAAAATTAATAAAAAAATAAAAATAAAAACCTTAACCCTGTGTATGCTCTACAGCTATTCATCACAAATCCAATCAATCCATCACTTGTGTTCAATGGATCTACCATTATTCATTCATCAATCACCTTAAACATCTCTTACCAAATCAAATCACTCACCTTCATCAACCATGAAGATACCTTGTTGTACAGTCTGTCAAAACAGGTACAACGAAGACGATAGGTGTCCGTTACTGCTACAGTGTGGCCATGGCTTCTGTAAGGAGTGTTTATCTCGTATGTTTTCATCAGCTTCGTCTGATACATCTCTTTCCTGTCCTCGCTGTCGTCATGTTTCCGTTGTCGGGAACTCCGTCCATGCGTTAAAAAAGAATTACGCTATCCTAGGGTTAATATCATCTGCTTTGAATAGTGATTGTACGGACGATGATGAGGAGGATGAGGAGGAAGATGAGGGATTGTTAACAGTGACGGTGGATAGAAATAGAGAGAGGAGAGAGAAGAGTTGTAATGGTTTGATTGAATTAGGGTTACATCAGGGGGTGAAAATGGTGAGGAAGTTAGGGGGGAAAGGGGGAGGGGTGGAGATGTGGTTAGGGGTGGTGAATGGGAAGTCGGGGAGGTGTCGGCATCGCGTGGCGGTAAAGAAGCTTGTGGTGATAGGGGAGGATACGGATTTGGTGTGGGTGGAGAGTCAGCTTGAGGATTTGAGGAGGAAATCGATGTGGTGTAGGAATGTGTGTAGGTTTCATGGGGTGATGAAGGTGGATGGGTGTCTTGGGTTGGTTATGGATAAGTGTAATGGTTCGGTTGAGACGGAGATGAGGCAGAATGAAGGGAGGCTTACTCTTGAGCAAATCTTGAGGTATTTGTTTCATGATTTGAATATTTGATCTTGATTTGTAGCGTATGACGTAAGGTTTATGTTAGATGAATTTGCTTTTGCTCTATATTAATTTAGGGTAGTTGACGTTAGTATATGCGAAGTAGAATGAAATTAGCTGTTGCAGGTATGATTAGCATTAGGGTTTATGATCTTGGTTGGAAGAATTCGTTCAAGTATGGTACTTGATGCTGTATTGATGTATATTAAAGTGTTATTGATAAGCTGTTGAACTGTCTTACACTGATAAAGTAGAGGCTTATAACTAATGAGGAATTATATTAATCAACTTTCAAACTGTGACCTACTTTAGGGATTTAGACGAACCATACAAAGAAAATGCATTTATCACATAAAGAGATCTTTAAATTATTGTCTACTGCAATTAGATTACCAAATGAAGATAAATAGAATTGCTTTCATGCTAGAGCCACCAGCCTTGTAACTGTTCTACAGTTGATAGATATATGCAATATTTTGATGGCCAACTCTCTAAAGGTAAGATTATATCAGTTGCAAACTGGCATCTACCTTTAGAATCCCCATAGTTTTATATTAAACCCAACTTTACTATGAAAACATATGCCGTCAACCACGCTGCGTTGACAATACAGATTTTGATGGCGCTAGTGACACTCATGGGTATGCAAGATGGAAGCCATCCAAAACAATCCATGCACGTAATATATAATGCGATTGAAGTGCTCGGAAGATTCACATAATAAGCAATCTTTCAATCATTCGTATTACACTATTACTGTGATACATGCTAATCGTGCTTTCTATTACGAGGCATCCACACCCTTTTTTTTCATTATTTTGGGGAAAAGATAAAAATTTTAGGGCAAAATAGGACTCTTATTAGTTTGTTAAGAGACCTAAACATGAGTGAAAATTGCATCTTTTACTTTCTACTGATCAGTGATCAGTGATCACTAATTAAGAAGAACCTAGAATAAAAGCATACCCCTATATGTCTGAAATGATAATTTGTGTCTGAAGCTTTATTTTATGATGCCTGAAACATGCTTTGTAAATGTTAACATTTCTTGAAATGTCGTTTCTTTTTCAAATCTAATATGTCACTTAACAAATCTTCCTTCTCCCCCTTTTTAATAGATATGGTGCAGATATTGCTCGTGGGGTTGCTGAACTTCATGCAGCAGGTGTGGTTTGTATGAACCTTAAACCATCAAATCTTCTTTTGGATGAAGATGGTCGTGCAGTAGTTTCTGATTATGGGCTTCCAGCCATTCTAAAGAGGCCATCTTGTCGAAGAACCCGTCCAGAGATTGATTCATCAAGAACCCATTCATGCATGGATTGCACAATGCTGAGCCCAAACTACACAGCTCCAGAGGCATGGGAGCCCGAAAAGAAGTCATTAAATATATTTTGGGATGATGCCCTTGGTATATCTCCAGAGTCAGATGCCTGGAGCTTTGGCTGTACTTTGGTGGAAATGTGCACCGGTTCTGTTCCGTATGGCTGCTCTCTTATTGCAACATATCTTGTTAGAATTACTTGGCTCCACCCATTTTCGGGACGGGTGGATTGGGTAATGAGTAAAAACGGATTGAGTTGTTCTTCGAACACTTATTTTACCCGTTTGATATAGAAGGCGACCTAAATCAACATATTCATAAGTAGGTTGAGATGGCCAGCTTTTGTGATCACTTCTAATGAGCTGATATTCCTTTTGTAGGTGGGCTGGTTTAAATGCTGAGGAAATATATCGGACAGTTGTCAAGGCCAAGAGACAACCTCCACAATATGCAAGTGTAGTAGGTGTTGGAATACCGAGGGATCTATGGAAAATGATTGGGGATTGCTTGCAGTTCAAAGCAGCAAAAAGACCAACTTTTAGTGCTATGCTGGCAATATTTCTTCGTCACCTACAAGAAATACCTCGCGGGTCTCCTGCAAGCCCGGATAAGTAAGGCTTAGGGTTAGATTTGAAGTCACAGTAATTAAGTTTTAATGCTTGGATGAACAGATTCTGCTCTTGATTATCTAACATATAGGGGTCAAATAATCAGTTCTTATACTAGTTGCAACAAAAGTGTTGTTGATGGGTAAAATAATTTTACCTATTTACCTTTTTACAGATTTTTTATTTCCATTTCACAAACTCTACATCCATTTCAACTATTCAGTCTTTTGCCGGTTTATCTTTTAATGTCTTTAATAATCAGAAACTGTAAACATTCTTATGTATGATCTTTTAGTTATTTCAACTGAACTGATTTCATCTTTCTCTTAACAATGCAGTGATGTAACTGTATTACCAAAAGCAAATGGATTGCCACCTTCACCTTCAACTGTCTTAGAAGTTGTTGATGATTACCAAAGTCACCTACATAAAATGATTTGTGAAGGCAATGTTTCTGGAGTGAGGTCAGCCCTTTTGTACGCGCTGTATAAATTATATTACTCTATCCGTTTTTTCTTTAATAATGTAATTTACAGTTTATCCTATGTCTTAATACAGCGAGTTGCTACGGAGGGCTTCATCAAAAAATGATGGCAACTCATTTCATTTTCTGCTTGAAGCACAAAATGCTGATGGCCAAACTGCCCTTCACTTGGCATGCCGACGGGGTAGTGCTGAACTCGTTGAGGCTATTTTAAATTATCCAGAGGCCAATGTTGATGTTCTTGATAAAGATGGGGACCCACCACTTGTCTTTGCTCTTGCAGCTGGATCTCCTGAATGTGTACGGGCTCTTCTTAGTAGATATGCTAATGTCAGATCTAGGTTAAGGGACGGGTTTGGCCCATCCGTTGCTCATGTCTGTGCGTATCATGGCCAACCCGATTGTATGCGTGTAAGTTCTTTGACTGACTTCATTTATGAATGTATCGACGTGTGTTGTGTTTTATCTGAAATGGGCCAAATTATAGTATTTAACTTACAACGGAACAGGCCCAATGGTTTGAAACCCACCTGCCTAAGTAATTTAATCTAAAGACTTAGCTTGTTATCATTAAAATTTTGTTTATAAATGACAACAGGAGTTGCTATTGGCTGGTGCTGATCCAAATGCAGTTGATGATGAAGGTGAATCTGTATTGCATAGAGCCGTGACAAAAAAGTACACAGAGTGTGCTCTTGTTATATTAGAAAATGGAGGCTGTAAATCTATGGGAATATCAAACTCAAAGAATCTAACGTAAGCACAGATTTATTTCTCCGTCTTTTTTGAGAAACTAATCACAATCAAATCCATAAAGACAATTCAAAATAGAATCAAAATTTATGAAGACAGTTATATGCTCTCTAATTTGTACAATTGGACAGGCCCTTACACTTATGTGTGACAACTTGGAATGTAGCTGTTGTTAAAAGATGGATTGAAGTTGCATCATCTGAAGAAATTGCTGATGCCATAGACGTACCAAGTCCTGTTGGCACCGCATTAAGTATGGCAGCTGCTTTAAAAAAAGATCATGAAGCCTGTAAGTTTTAATCTTATGTATTTGATTAGATTGCTTATTTATTGTAAACAAAAAGTGGATATTTTATTTAATTTTGTTGCAGGTGGTAGGGAACTGGTGCAGATACTGCTTGCTGCTGGAGCTGATGCTACTGCCCAAGACACCCAGCATGGACGGACAGCTTTGCATACTGCTGCTATGACTAATGATGTTGAGTTGGTTAAGGTAGGCCGGGTGTCAGTTCTGGCCCATTTTATAATAAATTGCTCAATTCAGTTTACGACCCATCTCTAAATGGGTCAATCAGACCAGATAAAAATATTAAGCTGAAAAAGAAACGGACTGAAGTCTCTCAACCTGTAACTTTAAAACATACCGCCTCATAAATCAATTTATTCAAAAGCTTAGATTGTTATTATAATTATATAGCTTTTGAAATCATATTTACACACATAGTTATTTATAGAAAAGACTTTAAAACTGTTTGAACAGATTATTCTTGATGCTGGAGTTGATGTCAATATAAGGAATGTGCAAAACACAATACCTCTACATGTGGCCTTGGCAAGAGGATCAAAATCATGTGTTGGATTGCTTCTTTCTGCAGGAGCAAATTGTAATTTGCAGGTATCCATCTCTCTCTACCAGAGCTGAAAATAGCAGCATATAGCAATTAAGAATCAGATTGAGTTGCTTAAGGGTTGTTAACTTGTTATATTGTTTGTTTTTATGCCTTTAACTTGCGTGCTGCTTGTTTTTAACTATTTATTTTAGGATGATGAAGGCAACAATGCTTTCCATATAGCTGCTGATACAGCAAAGATGATTCGTGAAAATCTTGAATGGATCATTGTTATGCTTAAATATCCAGGGGCTGCTGTAGAAGTTAGGAATCACAGGTAATAAATTTGATTAATTTTCCATTTTTGAAGAATAGGTAAATGCTTAAAAATACTATATTTATGTATATGTGATGGATACAGTGGCATGACACTGCGTGACTTCTTGGAGGCCCTTCCCCGTGAATGGATTTCAGAAGATCTAATGGAAGCACTTGCAAACAAAGGGGTTCATTTGTTTCCTACAATGTTAGTCCCTATGTTTACATTATTTTTTCTAGTTTCTTGAATATTTTCTATATGACTTGATTTTTTTCATTTTAAATTGATTTTTAGATATCAAGTAGGCGACTGGGTGAAATTTAAAAGTACTGTTGTCACTCCAACATACGGGTGGCAAGGCGCAACACACACGAGTGTTGGTTTTGTTCAGAGTGTCCCAGACAAAGATAATCTGTTTGTATCATTCTGTTCTGGTGAAGCTCGTGTTCTTGCCAATGAAGTTATTAAAGTCATACCATTGGATCGTGGTCAACACGTGCAACTCAAACCAGATGTTCAAGAGCCAAGGTTTGATTACATTCTTACTAGGTGGCTGTCACCTTTGACCCGTTTACCTATGGATGGGTCAATATGTGATTGGATTTTATTTTTACCGGGTCAAATGTGTTGAAAGTCATCCAAAGTTATGTCTATGTTATTGTTGTAATTGTCTTGATTTTAATCATAGTGAGTCATTCAATTTATTTTTTTTGTTCATAAAAAATCACCTTTGACCCGTTTACCTATGGATGGGTCAATATGTGATTGGATTTTATTTTTACCTGGTCAAATGTGTTGAAAGTCATCCAAAGTGTTATGTTAACGCAAAGACCTATGTTATTGTTGTAATTGTATTGATTTTAATCATCGTGAGTCATTCAATTTATTTTTTTGTTCATAAAAAATCAACAAAAATATAGTTGTGTGACAATCCAATCCACCCAACCTGCTAATCATTCCACCTCGAGAAGGTGGCGATTTTCTGTGTGGCCATGGCATTCTATGGAGATATATAAGCACAAGATTCGTATAACGTTTATATTTTTGAACTTTAAATGATTGAGATTAGTTGTAAAATTTACTCAGCTCTTGGATGTCACTTATAGTTAATACATTATTTGCAATAAACTTGTTATTTTGACAGGTTCGGTTGGCGAGGTCAGTCACGAGACAGTGTTGGAACTGTACTCTGTGTTGATGATGATGGCATCTTGCGGGTTGGGTTTCCCGGAGCATCCAGAGGATGGAAGGCAGATCCTGCAGAAATGGAACGGGTTGAAGAATTCAAAGTTGGAGATTGGGTCCGGGTCCGGCCTGCTCTTACTACAGCTAAGCATGGATTAGGATCAGTCACACCAGGAAGCATTGGTATTGTATATTGTATTAGACCTGATAACAGTTTGCTGTTAGAACTCAGCTATCTTCCAAATCCATGGCATTGTGAACCTGAGGAAGTTGAACCCGTTGAGCCGTTTAGGGTAATAAAAATATGTTCATTGCTATAATATGTTTCACTGCAATCAAAAATAAATGTTTTGACATATAATAATGGTGTCTACAGATTGGTGATCGGGTTTGTGTAAAACGGTCGGTTGCAGAGCCCAGATATGCGTGGGGCGGGGAAACACATCACAGTGTTGGAAGAATTATTGAGATAGAAAGTGATGGTCTGTTGATAATTGAAATTCCAAATCGGCCCATACCATGGCAAGCTGACCCTTCTGACATGGAAAAAGTGGAAGATTTCAAGGTATACTATATTAATCTTGTGCTATGTTCAATACCAGGCATTAGAGGTGGCAAAATGAGCAGGCCGGGGTAACCGGTTAAGACTGGTTTGAATCAAACCGGGTGATGATTATTTGATTACTAGCATTATATTATGATTATTATCTCAAATCTCAATTATGTTACTCTATTTTTTTAATAAAGTAATTTACAAGGTTTTATCCGAATTTGTGCAACTTTCCCTCTAAACATTTACCCCTTTATTTCTAAGCTACACATTGTTTTTTTTTTTCCATTTGAGCCATTTTGAAGTAAAACATAACCCAAAGCGACCCGTTAGTTTGACACAATTGTGGTGACATGGCAGGTCAGGGACTGGGTCAGAATTAAGGCTTCTGTGTCATCCCCTAAATATGGGTGGGAGGATATAACCAGAAACAGCATTGGATTGATCCATTATTTGGAGGAAGATGGTGATATGGGAATCGCCTTTTGCTTCAGGAGCAAACCTTTTTCTTGTTCTGTGACAGATGTCGAAAAAGTGCCACCTTTTGAATTGGGGCAAGAAATACATGTGCTTTCTTCAGTCAGCCAGCCGCGGCTTGGATGGTCAAATGAAAGTCCAGCGACCGTTGGTAAAGTTGTTAGAATTGACATGGATGGAGCTTTAAATGTAAGAATCTTCATCCTCTACTTGCCTTTTTTTTTGTGGAGCTGCCTTGTCGGGTAAGCGGTCATCCTTGGTAGGACACTATTTAAAAACTGTTTCTCTTTTTCAGGCCAAGGTGGCGGGAAGACACAGCTTGTGGAAAGTATCTCCTGGAGATGCTGAAGTGCTTTCAGGGTTTGAAGTAGGTGACTGGGTTCGTTCAAAACCGAGTGTGGGGACCAGACCAAGCTATGATTGGTTAAGTATTGGGAAAGAAAGTTTAGCAGTTGTCCATAGTGTACAAGATACCGGTTATTTAGAATTAGCTTGTTGTTTCCGTAAAGGTAAATGGATGACTCACCACACAGACATCGAGAAAGTTTGTGGCTTTAAAGTCGGGCAGCACGTGAGATTCCGGGCAGGTCTACAAGAGCCCAGATGGGGTTGGAGAGGTGCCCAACCTATTTCACGAGGTGTCATAATCAGTGTGAACTCTGATGGTGAATTACGAGTCGCGTTTTTCGGGTTATCAGGTTTGTGGAAAGGTGATCCTGCAGATTTTGAGATGGAACCAACATTTGAAGTAGGAGAATGGGTTCGAATGACAGAGAACTCGACTGCTTGGAAATCTATCGGGCCTGGTAGTATTGGAGTTGTACAAGGTATTGTGTATGAAGAAGATAAATGGGAGGGGAACATTTCGGTTGGTTTCTGTGGAGAACAAGAGCAATGGGTCGGGCCAAGCACCCATCTTGAAAGAGTCGACAAGCTGACAAATGGTCAACGTGTGCGAGTCAAGTCTTCAGTGACTCACCCTAGGTTCGGGTGGTCAGGACACACGCATTCAAGTATAGGTGTAATTTCTGCCATTGATGCTGATGGTAAGCTAAGAATATACACACCCTCAGGTTCCAAATCATGGATGCTTGACCCGTTTGAAGTGGAAGTAGTGGAACAAGAAGAACTTCATATTGGAGACTGGGTTCGGGTGAAACCGTCTGTCTCAAACCCAACCCACCATTGGGGAGATGTGACTCATTCAAGCATCGGGGTGGTGCACCGCATTGAAGACGGGGATCTATGGGTAGCGTTTTGTTTCTTGGAAAGGTTATGGCTTTGCAAGAACTGGGAAGTGGAACGGGTTAGACCGTTTGTAGTGGGCGATAAAGTGAAAATAAAAAAGGGTTTGGTTAACCCGAGATGGGGTTGGGGCATGGAGACACACGCGAGCAAAGGTCAAGTGGTTGGGGTGGATGCAAATGGAAAATTAAGGATCAAGTTTCAATGGAGGGAAGGAAAGCCATGGATTGGTGATCCTGCTGATATTGTTCTTGATGAAACAGAAAACCCGTGACCCGAATTACGAAACCCGAGCATCCGGGCCGTGTTTTGTAGGTGCCAGGTGTTTGGATACAACTAATGTGGATAGAAGAAACCATGAAAACTGAAGATTGCATGATCCAGATGACAATGAGGTAAGTAAGCTATTTAGGTAAATAGTCTACATATGGATTGGTGTTTTAGTTCTATATTTATATTTATACAGAGGAATAACATCATTTGATTATCATCTGTTTTTGTTGTTAGACACATTGTGGCTTTCTTTTTTTATGTACCTTTTAACTCATGTGTATTGTTCATATTATGTTAAATACACCGATTTCTTATCTAATATTATTAGCGACAGTTTGATGATTTTATCAAAGATTGCAAGAATTATCCAAACGTCATTTTTCCATTTTCCAAGTTAAAATTAAAATATATATATTTAAAAACACTAGTTGGGTTACGGTATGTTAGGTTTTGGTAGTGGGGTTTGGTAACGATATGCAAAACGGTCAAATGGTGGTTCTAGTGTGCAATTTAAATAGGTAAATTTGGCGTGTGTATATATTGTGGGTAGAACTGTGGATATGTTTCTTGAACGATGCAGAATTGTATATTGAAAAGGTTGTGGTGGAACTGGTTAATTTTGGCTCGAACCACCTTTCGATTTAGTAGGTGTATGGGTGAGGTTTGATTTTTTTTTGATCCATTTGTGGAAGATATATGAGTAGAAGAGTAAAAAAACAATTTATTATTTTAGTGCTGACTAAGTTATTTATTTTTAAATCCAACGGGATATAAAGCCGTTGCAATGTCTCTCTCTCAGTTTTTTGTTTTCGGTTTTCGGTTTCACCAACCAATATTTGTTATCCTAAACCAATACCCAATTAAAATGTGATGGCGCTAGAAGTAGCGCCCCGCACCCTAAGGGCTTTACCTTATTTTTAGGATTTTTTTTAAAGAAATCACTTGTAACATGTTATGCCTATGGAAGGCTCTTCTAAAGCATTTTCAGTATTTTCCACAAACAAAAATTATTTTTATTAAGTATTTTCTTTTAAAATCTTATTCTTACCTCATTAAAATGAGAATATTTTTTTCTTTGCCCATTCAACGAAGTTAATATACTTTTTTTTTACCATGTGATATGAAAATTTGTATATTTCTTACAAAAACTTGACAACGAAATCTTTTAAAACAAATTTTATTACATAAATTAGAAGAAAAAGATATACTTGTTCTTTATTATATAGACTCTTAAAATGAACCTGCGCTATGTTGGGGGAACTCGGTTGGCATCTATTGAGAAAATCCAAGTGAGAAGTTCGTGACAAACAAAAGATATGTCAATATGTATCTCATATCAATTGAAAACAATGGAGATGGATGTCGTTAACGATTTTGATACAACCGGCATTGGTACCGACATTGTCGTTCCAAATGGCCATAGTACCAATAGCTCAAAAGGCAGTTTTGGCCTGTCTCAAGGGGGCTCATGCCCAAGATTTTTTTACTGTTGCGCCCATTGAAGGTCTTGGGCAACGGATGTCAACAGTTGAATACAGAGCCATCCTTAAATACCGGCTCATGATTCCCCTTTTCCCGCCAGACGACTCTTGCCCCATTTGTAAAAAAGCCTGTTTGGATAGATTTGGCGAGCATGCCCTTCACTGTAAGGAATTGCTGGGGTTCAAGTATCGTCATGACTGGGTTAGAGATGTTTTATGGGATGTGCTTAGGCGCGCCGGGATCTCAGCCAAGAAAGAAGCCCCTGTTAATTTTCTGACTGACCCACGAGAGGGAAGATCTACCCTGAGTCCTGCGGACGTCCTTGTGTTTGGCTGGGCGGGGGGTAAGCACGCGTGTGTTGACCTCACTGGGGTGTCCCCACTGGTGGGGCTGAGAGATAGTGGATTCGTTCCGGGACAGGCGGTTTTGAAGGCGGAAGCTAGGAAGGTTGCTAAGCACGAGACAGCATGTCTAGAGAATCAACATGTGTTCATTCCGTTTGCCTTCGATACTTTTGGATCCTTAGCCCCTGAGGCAGTTCGTTTTTTGGAGCGGGTGCAGAAGGTGGTCCACAGTGATTCGCAAAGCCCAAGGAACCAAAAGTTTGTATTTAGTAGAATAGGCTTTGCGATTCAAAAGGGTATAGCGGCGAACTTGTTGCTCGCTTACCCATTATCCAGATGTAACTTGGTTTGTTTCGTATTTTATAAAGTAAAGAGATCTTTTTTTCAAAAAAAAAAATTATAATTCTAAAACAATATCACTAAATATATTATAGTTTGAAATACAAAGAAAAAACTATATATATGTGAAGAAAAAAAGGAGAGCCACCATTTTTTCTTAAAAAATCAAATTTCAGATCTCTATATATAATAACCAAAGTATCAAGGAAACACTAAACAACAACGAAAAAATACACTGAAAGAAAATAAAAGCAAAAAGAAGTTGGAAAAATAGATTCAAAAAGGGTGATGAAGAGGGTGTGAACCTAGGAGGATTATGAAGTATAACGTGCGAGCCACCATGTACACTTTTTCTTCTAATTTATGTAATCTAGGAGGATTATAGAAATCTCAACACCCATAATATTAAGACCATGTTTCTGAAAGGGGATTATGATGCCATGATTCAATACTCTTATGGGCTTAGCCCATCATGATTTTTTTAATAAACAATAAATGAAAATTAAATTACTTACTAACTTAGACGAACTCCAAAATTTCTGATCCTCAAACTTCAAACCTTTATTTATTTAATTATTTTACAAGTA
Source organism: Ambrosia x helenae (assembly GCA_030844895.1). Classification (NCBI taxonomy): domain Eukaryota; kingdom Viridiplantae; phylum Streptophyta; class Magnoliopsida; order Asterales; family Asteraceae; genus Ambrosia; species Ambrosia x helenae. The sequence goes on along the minus strand of JAUTDX010001047.1, from coordinate 57,045 downwards.
CAGAATGCAAGATAGAAGAGAGGGGCCAAAGTTAGGCGTGCCTCCTACTACATATTTTACATCTATTTATAGGAAAACAAAACACAACCAAACAAAATAAAACATGACATACAGGGAGTCTATAAGACTCTATGACAAGACTCTATGTTGCCATATTCAAAGATGCTCATAAACATGTCTCATGACAATAATCTTCAAAGACACCCGTTTATGAGTGGGGTCTAATTCTTATTTGATTTTTTCTTTTCCCATATATATATATAGATTAAGTATATATATGAACTTTCAAGATTTTGTATTTCCAAAAAATAACAAAAAGACATATTATCACCCAGCACAGTGAGCACACTTTGTCTTAAGAATTTGTTTGCTCAAATAGTAATAATTAAAACTCAATGGACCTAAAACATCAACACTTTAAAAACAGATGTACCAAAACACACAACATCTAAAACACATGTACCAAAACACACAACATCTAAAACACATTGTCCTAACTCCAAAACATAAATTAAAAACCTTCCATCCAACACACACACAAAACCCCTCCTTAAAACCCTAAAACCAAACCCCTCTTCTTCTTCTTCCGCCTTCCACAACCAGTTGCAGTATCATCATCAAAATGAGTAGGAAACCAGACCCTAGGGTTTCATCTACCCACAGAATGACCCCACACTTACCCAACGAACCTGACTTAAAACACTTAAAAGACCTCTTCAGTCATCATATTCTTTCCTTCGATTACTTTATCGAACACGGCTTAGAGAAAGCCCTTATGAACATCAAGCCTGTTCAGATTGTGGACCCCATCTCCGATCAAACCCTAAGAAATATCCTTTTTATTATTATTATTATTATTCAACTAATTATTATTATTATTATTATTATGTTTGTGTTTGTTTAATTCTTGACTTGAATAGTACTTTGGTTTGAAAAACCCGAGCTGTATACGCCGCAGAAGGAGCGGATTTCGAAGCAATTTCGTGAAGCTTTATATCCTTTCGAGGTGAAGTGTGTCAACCACTACATGATTTAGTTGCTTGTTTAGTGATGATAGGATGTTTAGAAACATATGAGCTTAATTAGAGTTATGTGTGTTTTTTAATTACAGTGTAGGCAAGCTAAAGTTTCGTATACCGGTAAATTTATGGTCGATGTTTGCTTTAAGTATGGCGAGGGTCCTTCCGGACCGGTTATTAGAGAGAAGTTTACTTTTGGGCAGTTGCCTATTATGCTGAAGGTAATAAGTTAATGTGTATTTTGCCCTACAGCGACAGCGGAATTGTTTCGGTGATCTGTCATTTATTGTTATGGTCTGACATGTTAGGGTTCTTTGAAACTTTTTGTAGTCGAAACTTTGTCATCTTAGAGATGCTGATCCTCGAAAACTGGTGTCGTGTAAGGAAGAAGCAAATGAAATGGGCGGGTATGTAACGTTTTGTAATTATAAGTTATAACCTTTTTTTATGTCATTTGTACAAGTTTCCGGTTCTCACTTTCTGGACTAAGGAATGTTAATCTGTTGTTAATCTGTCAGTTTTTTTATTGCAACATTTTAGGGCTCATTTTTATATTACATCTTTTAGGTACTTTATATTAAATGGGCTTGAGAGAGTTGTCAGATCATTAGTTGTGCCAAAGAGAAACTATGTAAGTTGCTTTTTACGCTTTACACAACTTGTTTTATTAGTTTAATTGGTGAAGATTTTAGTCGAATAAGCATTGCAACATTGTTTATTTGCAGCCAACTAGTATGGCCAGAAGTGCATTTCGCAATCGAAGAGAAGGGTTCACTGATAAAGCTGTGGTTATAAGGTCATTTTTTATGTTTCTACTTCTTTTGTATATTAAGAACAACTTTATTGTATATTTTTTGTTTAGTAAAACCTCTATAAATTAATAATGTTGGGACCGAGATGTTTTATTAATTTCAAGAGGTTTTACGTATGGTCTTTAAATTTCCAAGTCCAATGTACGCTCACAAATTAATTGAATTTGTCAAGTTTATTGTTTTTGAATAAGTAAAAAGTTGGTTCATGGTACCAAAAAATAAATTACAAAAACGAGTTTCATGACACATTTCTTCTCCATGTACATTAAACATGGTTAGAAATTGATCACTATAAAATGTCCATTTAAAGATGAACTCAATATAGATTTGAAGTTCATCAAAAAAAAAACAAGTGACTATAGATTCATTTTTTACTAGACAATCTTAGAATTATGAATTTATAGTTTTGTTGGGACCAATATATTTTCAAACTTGTTGATTATATTTCTGTTCTCTTCTCAGATGCGTTAGAGAAGATCAGTCAGCTGTAACCCTCAATTTGTATTATCTTAGCAATGGGAGTGCAAGGGTTGGATTTCGGTTAGTAGTAATGATTATGATGCAACAACACTTTTATGTTACTCTAAATCATAACTGCTAACTTTACTTACTTTGTAATATGTGTAGAATACGAGGGAGGGAGAACTTGTTACCCATAGGTCTTGTGTTGAAGGTACAAAATTGCACATTCTCTAGTGAGTTTAAATGGTTGTACAGGTGTATTCACATTTTTTTGTTTCATCAGGCCCTTATTGATACTAGTGATCATGAAATATTCCTGAGTTTGACATCTGTGTACAATGATAAATATGAGAAGGCAAAAGGTTCTGTTGGCACTCAGATTTTGAATGAAAGAGCAATGATTATTCTCAATGAAGTTAAAGATCTGTCTTTATATACTCGCACCCAGTGTCTTGAGCACATTGGTATTAATTAGTCTTCTATCACTTTCTGTTACTTTTCATGTTCCATTAGTCAACTCTTATTTTAGATGCATAAACTTTGTTTATATTCTTATTGTAATCAGGGACGTATTTTAGACAATATATGAAAGGAATGGAAAACGATAAGTGCCGTGCTGTGAGTCTTATTTATACTTCTCTATTGCGTGTGTATTAATTTATGGATTTTCCTCTCTTTTTGTCTTATATCAACAGTTTTTGATCTGTAGGTTGCTGAGGCTGTTCTGAGAGATTTTGTATTGGTCCATCTTGACAATAATCATGATAAGTTTAATCTGTTAATGTAAGCAATTCTTGATTTTTTTAATATTATTTAAATTTGAAAGTATTGACATAGCCTTCGATACAGTTTTATGGTGCAGAAACTTTTCTCGTTTATTGATCAAACCTCTATTCCCGATAACCCTGATTCATTGCAAACTCAGGAAGTTTTGCTGCCTGGTCACTTGGTTACAATATATGTTAAGGTAAATTAAAAGTTGATTATAAACAGGGTTTAGAAGTATAACTATTACTTGTTAAAGTTCAACAAGATGTTTCTGATTTAACCTTTTTTCTTTTACTTATTTGCAGGAAAGGTTGCAGGAATGGCTGCTAAAATCTAAACAAATACTTGAAGATGAAATTAAAAACCGAAAGGAAAAGTTTGAATTTGAAAACTGTATGCCCTCCTTAATTATTGACTTGTGAAGATTGAAGACAAACTTTTAGTTAAATTAACTTCGTTTTATGTCTTTTTGGTCTGGATTATTGTAGTGAACTACATAAAGAAAGTATTGGATAAAAATCCTACAAAACAAGTTGGTCAAGCTGTGGAAAATATGTTAAAAACTGGAAGATTAGTTTCATCGTTGACTCTTGATCTGAAAGAGGTACCCATTTGCTTGTTTTCTATACTAAATATTTGTTAAAAAAACTGTTATCTGTGTAGTTCTAAAAGTAATTCTGGTATCATTATTGTTTCGTAGAAAGCTGGTATGACCGTGCAAGCTGAAAGGCTTAATTATCTACGTTTTTTGTCACATTTTAGAGCTGTTCATAGAGGTTCATCACTTGCAGGACTTCGCACCACAAGTGTGCGTAAGTTGTTGCCAGAGTATGTGTATTTTTTTATATTTCAATAATATTTATGTAGTTTACATTGTGTCATCTTTTATGCTCTTTTTCTTTGACATTTCATAGGTCGTGGGGTTTTGTATGCCCTGTTCACACACCGGATGGCACTCCATGTGGACTGCTAAATCATTTGACTGCCTCATGTCGTAAGTTTATAGCAAACGTCTTTCTAGATGGTTTTATTCTAAAAGTTAATATTTTATTGATTCAGATCTTGTAGTTGTAGTTAAATAATTTTTTATAGAAACAGTTTGAAAACTCAACAAAAAGTATCAAGGGCAATTCTAACCCCACTATTTTTACCAGCTCTATAAAGAAGTATCCGTTTTTGACCATTTAGCCATCTCGCCTGACCCATCTGTTTTGCCACCTTCATTTATTTAACAGTTTATTGCTGCTGATAACCTTTCACTACTTTGATAATCAATATAGGTATCACTTCCTTTTATGACTCAGAAGGAAAAATTAGAGATTTCTCAAAAATTCAAAAATCTATTCTAAGTGTTTTGGTTGCCGCGGGGATGACCCCTTCACTTCCAAAACTTGTCAAAGCTGGCCCCCCTGAATTTCTTCACGTTTTACTTGATGGCCGTGTTATTGGTGCTATGCCAACCGATAGAATTGAGAAAACTGTCAGCCACTTACGGACTTTGAAACTATCAGCTGCATCAATGGTTTGCTTCTGTTCACTTAAAAAATTATTCATGTTTATTATCCTTTGTGAATTAACATATATTAGTAAACAGATCCCTGAAGATTTGGAGGTAGGATATGTACCTATTAGCATGGGGGGAGCATTTCCTGGTCTGTACCTTTTTACAAATCCTGCAAGATTTGTCCGGCCTGTTAGACAGAAGTTTGCATCTCCTGAAGAGAATAACAATATTGAACTGATTGGTCCATTTGAACAGGTAAGGTCATGAATCATGAGTGTTTTTGTGGGCTTTTTTACATAAGATAGGAAGATACAATGTATCAGTTCATGATTCTAGCAACCATCATCATACTCGGTTAATCCCACCAATAGCAAAGCTAAGGTAGGGTCTGAGGAGGGTAAGATGTAGACAACCTTACCTCTACGGTGGGAATAGAGAGGCTGCTTCCAATGAGACCCTTGGGTCGATAGTGGTTTTGCTACATAAGGCACATAACACTTAGCAATCGGGACAAGCCCGATTGGTGCATGTACACCCGTGTCTTTTGGCTATCAATGCCACCACATGATGCATGATTAACCATATGCCTTTTTAACGTTATTTTCACAAAATTAGTAAAATAATGTTAATAGTGCAATTGTACTTTTGCCACACAACAAACGGGGGGTTGTCTAGCAACCAATTACCAAAATATCGGAAGTAGCAACCACCTTTTTTTGTTGCAAGAACAACCTTTTACCTGATTTCTAGTTTAGCATTCTTTTGTTTTTCTATGGTTAAGTAAATTTTCTATTCCTATTTAATTAACAAATACTTATTATTGCTATTCTCTGGTAATTTTTTTTTGGAGTTGGAGGTCTCCCTAGAAGCAGTCTCTCTATCCTTTGGGATAGAGGTATGATTTGCCTACATCCCCCTCACCGTACCATAAGCTTTGCTATGGGTGGGATTTTACTGGGTACGCTGGTCGTAAGTTTTGCTATTTTTGTAATGATATGAAGTTGGTTGCTATGTCTTGCTATTTTATCCAAGATAGCTGTATTTTAATAATATGACTCAAGTATATTAATACTAGACATTGGTAGGTTTATATGGAAATAGAGTGCCCCGATGGAGGAAGTGGTGGAAGATTAAAAGAGTTTCCTGCAACTCATGAAGAAATTCATCCAACTGGAATACTTAGTGTTGTTGGCAATCTTACTCCTTGGTCTGATCATAATCAAAGCCCTAGAAATATGTACCAGTGTCAGGTCTTTATCTTGAATTTTTGAACATTTTTCTGGCTAGATTATTATGTCTTTTTGAACAAAGCAGTCGTTTTTGTTGATTTACTATTGAATTGTTTTCGAACTTGTAGATGGCGAAACAGACAATGGGTTTCTCTTCACAAGGAATCAATTGTCGTGCAGATCAAAAGCTGTATCACCTTCAGGTTCGTATAATATACTTAATAAGTATAAATCTATAGTTGCATCTATATAATTTTGCAAATTGGTTGTTGCAGACCCCTCAAACCCCAATCGTGCGCACTGCAACATATGAAAAATATAGGATTGATGAATCACCGTTAGGGACAAATGCAATTGTGGCCGTGCTGGCTTATTCAGGGCAAGTGTTTTCTAGAACATGTTTAACTATATACTTTTTGTTGGGTTTTTATATATTGGTAATTTATTCGATCTAATTATGCAGATATGATATGGAAGATGCCATGGTTTTAAATAAGTCATCTGTTGACCGTGGGTTTGCTCATGGTCACATTTACCAGGTAAGTTATTATATCTATATGTAGGATTTTCTGATTCGGGAAAAAACAATTGGTAGAAGATTAATGTAACCATAAATGTTATTTGCAGACTGAAGTTATTGATTTGGCTGATGAAAAGATTAAATCCGATCGCGCGAATAAAGTTTTTAGAAGAAGCATTCACGATAAGTTATCGCATTCGTTTATCGATTCAGACGGTCTCCCATATGTTGGGCAGGTTCGTTACTTTCCTTCTCTTTTTTTGTTTTGTTTTATGTTTGTTGATGTTTAATTTCTGTTAAATGTCAACTGTCAACTACCCACTTTTAGAGGATAAAACCAGGAGAACCATATTTTAGCACATATAATGAAGCGTCAGGCGTTGCGTTCAATAAAAAATTGAAGGGTTCAGAACCTGTTACAGTTGATTATGTTGCAGTTGATGTGAAAAACAAAAAGCAGCTAACAAAGGTATGTTTTCAAATATTTTTTCAGTTATAATTATCGACATGGTCCACTGGACTTTGTTTTGTAAATACAACACATTTCATGAATCTATTGCAGGCAAACATACGTTTGCGCTATGGCAGAAATCCTGTAATTGGTGATAAATTTAGCAGTAGACACGGGCAAAAAGGTGTATGTTCCCAGTTATGGCCCGATGTGGATATGCCATTTTCTGGAGTCACTGGAATGCGACCCGATCTTATTATCAACCCTCACGCATTTCCCTCTAGAATGACAATTGCAATGCTTCTAGAATCTATTGCTGCAAAGGTACCATAATCATTGTTATATACTTATCTTATTAACTGATATGTATGTATATAACTTGCTTCATCACAAATAGGGAGGCGCTTTGCATGGGAAATTTGTGGATGCGACACCGTTTTCTAGCTCGGTTAAAAAGTCAGATGAACATGAAGGCGATCCACTTGTGAATGAACTCGGTTCCATGTTAACAGCTCGTGGGTTCAATTATCATGGTAATGAAGTTTTGTACAGTGGAGTTTATGGGACAGAACTAACATGCGAGATTTTTATTGGTCCGGTTTATTATCAAAGACTAAGGCATATGGTTTCTGATAAGTTTCAGGTGTGTTTTTTTTTTTTTTTTTTGTGTGACGAAATAGGGGTGTTTAATGGGTTGTCTTTGTGGGTTGGTGGGTCAAATTTGGAAAACTGACAAGAACCTAAACACGACAAGAAATTTGACACGAGAACTCTATGTTTACAATATACAACATAAAAAAGTAAAAAACAGTTCATATAGAATAATTATATTTAAATGATAAAACATCACCCATTTTGACTATAAATATTTACTTGTAGCTGATAAAAGAAATATTGTTTCAGGTTAGAGCAACTGGAACTGTGGATCAAGTGACACGTCAGCCTATAAAAGGAAGAAAGAAAGGAGGTGGTATTCGATTTGGTGAGATGGAACGTGACTCGCTTCTTGCACACGGGGCAGCTTATTTATTACATGACAGGCTGCACTCAAGTTCAGATCATCACATTGCTGATGTGTGTTCAATATGTGGAAGCATTCTGACGACGACGCTAATTCAACACCAGAAGAAAGTGATGAGGGAGATTGCTAATCTGCCACCTGGCAGAGTCCCGAAAAAGGTGAAATGTGTTGCTTGCAAGACAAGTAAAGGCATGGAAACAGTTGATATGCCTTACGTTTTTAGGTATTTGGCTGCTGAGCTGGCGGCTATGAACATACAAGTCAAACTCCAACTAAGTAATGGAGCAGCTGCTTGAAACATTAATATAATTTTTTGGTGGAGAAGCTTTGTTTAAGCATACATTTTTGGTAGTTGTGAGAATCAAAGGGATGTATTGTTTTTTTAGGTCTGATTTTGTTGATCCAAGAATGTTTATAGTGTTGTCTTATCACATTATGTAACATTTTATTGATTTGATGAGAAAGAGACAATGTAAACAGTACCATCCTAAGTATTACAATTAAAACAAAGGATTAAAGTGTTTTTGTGGCTTCTCTACATATTAAAATTTTGGTTGTATTTAAGATTAAATTGATTATGTATTCTTTTAAGGGAATGCTGAGGTTTTTGAACTGCAAGTGTATTTTAATATACATTCTCATCCTTTTATTAGACAAGTGATTTAGTACAGTAAAGCAAAAATATACCATTTGTCTTTTTTACTTTTTAGTTTTGAATGGTTTCACATGTTAAAAACTTAAATATCTAATTGCACTATATTCACTTTCCTACTCCGGTATGGCTTGGATCGTGAGGTTACGATCGAAGCTGACTAAACCAGCATGCATGGCTGACCCGTTTGAAATGATAGCGACAAATTCAAATCTCCTTAGGGACTATTAAGTTTTAAAACACCACCACCAGAAATGGATGCTTGAGGAACAACAAAAGCAGCAAACAATGCAAAGGAAGAGTTGGTAGACATTTCTTTTTATTAGATTTCAGAGAAATAGAACTGGTGGTGGTTTTAGGGCCAACGGGGCACTCGCGGCTACATGGATGGGGCTTCAATTTGAGGCTTTCTCTGGATCACGCGGCTTGTTTCTTGAGAGCATTTTTAAATTATTTTTTTGGGTGGGGACCATTTAATGGGGTGTGTGATTTGTGGATATGGTAAAATGGTGGGGTCCTTGGTATAGGACAAGTGGTGAAAATTCTAGGTCCGTCATACAAAATAATTATTCAAAATACAACAATCAACAAGAAACCAATGCATCATTTTTCAAGGGTTTGTGGTTACGCTTGCTAAAGTATCGAATGAATATCTACATTACCATGCAATTATTCAAATACCTAAAGAAAAAAAGGAATGAGTTCAACAAATATTGGTGATGTCTTTATATAGCATGTACATCGCTCTACGAATTGACTAGAATACACAAATTTATTGATGGTTCTTGCAATTAAGCTGTTTGGGATTTTTCCTGCTGTAAATCTTCATTGCGTTTGATTATAAATCGTTTGAATCATCACCACTATGTATCTGCAAGACGAATATTTAATCAAGTCTAAATTTATGTATCTGCATAAGTTTGTGTGCGTGTGCATAAGGGTGCGTTCAACTCTTACCTCATGGTCAGTCTTCATCCAGGCACTAGATAAAATATTGTGATCTAGAATGATTATGTGGTCGGCATAGTCATAGTGTGGGACCCTCGACCGACTGGGATAACACCAGGAAGACCTCCATATTCTTCCTCCTCTTGTAAAGGACCTGCTTATGAAAGAAGATGTTAATATGAAATTTCGTTGATATATTAGTTTTGAAAAGCGTGAGGCACTCTGAGGTTTTAAGTCCCAAAAGCCAAGGCGTGAGACGAGAGCTTCATGTACAAGAGGCATTGTTCTATATTAGATAACTTTTGACCCACACGTACATGAAGCTTTGCCTCAAGTCCTATGCGTTGTTCCCATCAGCTCATAACTTGTGAATATTTGTGGGGGAAAAAAATAGAGCTTTTAATATTAAGTGGAAATTTGGTTTAACCTGAATCGTCATCATCACCAGCCTGAGCACCGGCAATGCCAATGCAACAGTACAAGGATTGCTCATCAATTTTCAACTGTTCATATGCTAGGTAAACATCCTCGATAGTGGCAGCTCCGTATAGCATTGTCATGTCGTTAATGCATGAAATATCCTGAAAAAATACGTGCATAGAACAATTGAGAAGAAAAAAGATACTAATTGATTTTGAAGGGTAAAATAGTTTATACAGCAAAGTTGTAAGACCAGGTACCAATTACCAAGTCTAAACAGTTTACCTTCCTATGGACTGAAGCAGCCTGCAAATGGGCTATCAACCCGAGCCAGTACGCATTTGACTTGCTTTCAGCATCATGTTTCATTAACAGGGTTCGTTTCGCCTGTCAACATGCAAAACTATACTTAAAAAGAGGCTTTCACCAAAACAGCCATTTTGACCCGTTTCCTTTTTAGCTAGTTCTTTTTTATTTCACCAAATCTAACCATGTTCTTTAAAAAAAAAAGAAGCATAAACCGAAACATTAAATTTAAGAGAAATTCTTTTGTGGACAAGTAATATCAAAAACATATTAAGTGAAGGGATTTAATGAAGAACGGACCCGGTCCAGTTCATGTTCGGCTATCTTTTTACTATGCAAGCCTCTTAGAACACTCTTGCAAGCATCAACAGCCCTATGTACCTAGAGCAGAAACCAACTGGTTAAAACATAAACCGTTTCCAATAAAGGAAAACACATTAAAAAACTAAACTAACGCACCTTGCCCGGTGTAGATGTTACTGAGATAACATACCAACCAAGATTCAATCTGTCAAATAGGTTTATCTCGAAAGATACATCATATGTTAATCCTTGTGAGTCTCTGACTTCAGTGAAAAGCCTGTTATGTAAGAAATAGGATATTAAGACAGTTATGAAATATGAGATCAAGGTGAATAAGTAAAAGTTACTTCAAATATTATTTACAAACATATATTCACTAAAAATACCTCGAATTAATAATCTCCGCCAACAACCCAACTGCAATAGCAAAGAAAAGTGGATGATTCCTAGATCTTCTTTGCAGGTCAAAATTGATGTTCTCTGCCTTCACAACCTGTCCCTCAGTTTCTGAATGTCCATCTGTAAAATAAATTTAATATATTTGTATACTTGGTAGATAATATACAAATACAAATTCTTCAAGGTAAATTATATATCAGAAATGTTTACCTTTACTGACTGACATGTTTCTTATGGACTCAAGAAAGTCGGTTCCGTCGACTGTATAACCCCAACGGTTAGGTGCAGGGCCCGCAATGTAAGCACATGCTCTCTCATCAGTGTCCTTCAGGAACACCTGTAAAATAGGAAACAAGTCATGAAACCACACAGAATTTATAAAAAAAAATAAGAAAAAATAATCACATAAAAGTCGGATAAAAATTGTTTGCTTACCTGTTGAAAGTGCAGATTATGAGGAGACGGTCTAAAGAGGATTGGATTGTAACTCAAAGCCTTGTCAGCACCTTTGGTTGGTCTAACTGTGCCTAGGTAATCCATTACACAAGACTCGATGTCCTCTTCTGAAAAATCCCCAACAATGCTCACCTCCATGTTATCACTGACAAACTGATTCATAACTGCATCTTTTACGGTCTGTAATGTTAAATTTTGCAATGAATGTGGTGTGGGCTCCACAAACCGCTCGTCTTCATCCAACATAGCTGTCATGAGCTTGTGAGCAGTTGATCGCTCCAAGCTTTTCGGAATAGAGCGATAATATGATAAATATAGTTGTCTTGCTCTATCAAATGCATCTTCAAGCCAAACACTATGCTGAATATGGTCACAAAAGTCAAACCTTGGTTGACCATAGAATATTGACATGTTATGTAATACTAAAATGCAAAATTGATTGACGGTCGTTATTTAGTATTTACCTCAAGAACCATATGAAGCAACTGAAAAGCAGCACGCATTCCATTATCTCGTGTGGTAAAACGGAATTCCATACAAAGAAATTCTTCTGTCGACTCTAGGGAACAGTTAATCAAATGATTCACGCAGAATAGCTCTACCTGAATTTTAAAAAAAATGTACGGTGTACGCATAATTTTAATAAATCAGATAATCAAGTACCGGAATGTTGGTAGTTAAGTAGCAGACATATTACCTGTTCCCTTGTGAAATTACCAACACGCCCCCCTTCACTCAAAGTTCTAACACCCAAAACAACCGCTCCCTTTGTTTCTGGTGTTTCTGCCGCCCGTCCACCACCTACTATAAGCCTCATCACCCCACCACATTTTTCGGTTTTGGATATCTTATTACAATAAAAAGCAAAAACTCATGTCACAAAAAAAAAAAAAAAAATTAAAAAGGATAAAAAAAAAGATAATATATACCTTGTAGTTGATAGCAATCCCATTCGAGAGACGACATTGTGTGATTCCTGTTTCTATGTCATGAAATCTAAGAGCATTCGAATGTGATGAACCAGTAGGTACAAAAGACGGTTGAAGCTGTAACTTCAAATCATCCACCTCTGCCGAGGTTATTAAGTCCTTTGGTACCTCAAACTGCATTTAAAAAAAAATATAAAAGAACTCAGTAAATATATATACAGTTATAATTGTCACAAACCTTAAAGAAGGCAGATAACATACCTCAGCCTCAGGCTCTATGGGTTCCTTCAAACCTTCTTCAATTGCAGCAGTTATCTCACTTGGTGATATCTTGAAATCGACCTCACCCGCTCCATCAACATGTACTTTTCTTGGTACACAAGCAACGATGGCTGCGGGTACAGGTGCAGACTCTTTTCCGAAATCTGATATGTACTCCAATACTTGTGCCCCAATGAAGTTCACCTGCGTAAATTATGTTTAAAACCTCATTCCGCAATGTGAAAAGCACAATCATAACGAAATCCCAACAACTTTTATTATTAAATGAGCTTACTTCTTCAAGAGTGATTGTCCCCGCAACGTTAATTAAACTTTCATAACTTTGTTTATGATCCATAACCATATGGCCAAGTGCGTCACTCTCCATAACAAAATCCAAATTATCAACTGATGATATATTATCACACATTGCAGCCAACTGTTCACTATCTTTTAACAGTGCATCAAGATAACGCGCTAATTCTCCTTTGGTAACACCAAATTCCTTAAGCCTGCGAACCTGAATCAGATTGAATATCATGAAATAAGAACCAGATCACATGAAGACAAAAATATGAGACCGTCGCATGGTCATAAATCATAATTCAATACCTCTTGTGTAGCCACTTTAATTGCACTTTGCCAGCTCTTAGGTTCGGCGGTTACCGTAAGAGTAGTGACTGTGCATCCCTCTCTTCCTGAGTCACTATGATCCAACTCAATCGATGTAAACGGAGGGCTAGAACTCTGCAAATTCACCTTTAATTAGCAAAATATTTACAAAAAAACAAATCAAAATGCTTGAGAAACACATCACCTTATATCTTGAGTTAATGCGAAAATGCAAAGCCGAAAGGAATATTCTTTTCATGAGAACATTACGCAAATCACCGTACGTTTGGACCTTGTTCACAGGAATCTACAATTTAAGATGATCATGTTTAAACTTTTGACTACGTATATTTGTGTGTATAAATTACAAGTATCGTTAGAAGCATCTAGATGGATCATTTTCCACCTTACAGAACATGTTGACTGAAAAGTTTTGAAGCAGTTCATGCTGAAATATCTGAGGAGACTTAAGATTCCCGTGTGTCCCAGGAAGGGACCAATTATGCTCAACAGGAGGGCGAATTGCATGTCTTTCTTTTTTAGGAAGCTTCGATTGGTTCGATGAAAGTGTTCTGTCATGTGATGAGTCAGCAGATATCCCTCCTGTGAACTTAGGAACAAGAAAATTAGCCATTGCACCAAATGCACTAGTTTTAGGCGCTACAGGAGCCTCGTTGTCAACTTGCTTCTGTCCAAAAACAGCCTGCACACAAATTCTTTAATTTAATTTAATTCTCTTAATTAACGTCGTGCAGTATTTATAAGCAGAAAATAACGTACTTCAATGTGGTGAACAATCGATGGAATATTATCTATATCTCCCACGATATAAAGAGTTGCATTTGCTGGGAAATACCATCGTTCATGGAATTTCCTAATTTTTTCTGCATCCCACTTCTTAATTTGTTCTTCAAGTCCAATTGGGAATCTTTTACTCAGCTTGTTCTCAGAATGTAAATGTTGCAACAACTGTAAATAGAAAATGAAGATGAATTACTAATCCTGACAACGGTGAGAAAGCACGTGCAATATTTTCAAATTGTTACAAGCTAAAGGAAAAACCAAGGTTGTAGAAGGCGCTAGGCAGGCGGTGGGGTCTAGCCTAGGGACTAGTTGGGACTAGGCGGAATTAGGCGTTTTGGTATTTTTATACGTATTTCATATATATATATACACACACACACACACACACACACACAGAGATTTAGGTGTTTTTTAAAATATGTTAAGATATATACACATAACACATAATACTTAGAAATACTTAGATACATACACACAATACTTAGAAATACTTAGAAATTTGTGGAATTAAAAAAAAACACCGCCTAGGAACGCCTAATGCCAAAAACGCCTAGGATTCCGACTAGGTCCTTATTTCGATTTTAAGTCCCGACTAGCGACTAGGTGGCCGCCTAGCTCACCTTTTACAACACTGGGAAAAACTGAAAAAGATAAGAACAAAAGTTTAAAAAAATGATAGACCTGGCAATCAACACGGTACTCAATAGTGTTCATCATTTGCAGCTCTGATAGTATGGCACGTCTTTCCTTCTCAACCCGAGAAGTGAGGAACTTTGGGTAAAAAGCTATCTACAGCATTAAAAAATTGGAGACGTTATATTATTTACCAACTTGAAGAAAATAGCAAGTTAGCAACTATTAGGATGAATAGACAGTAGGATTGCACTAAAAAACAGACATGAAAATGGTAAATTATATTTCTAAACTGGCCCTTACCTCATTTAAAGCATCCAAAACAGATGGAAGTAGATCCTCATCAGAATCCTATCAAAAGATGCAAAAGAGATTGTGTTAAGATAGATTGAAAGCCTATAAAGGTTCATCATCATTAGTGATAGCTAAGTATGTTCAACATCTAAATACAATAATTAGAGAAAGTAAATGGAATCTGCAGTTGCAAACCTGCAAGGACGTTGGTGAATGGATATGAAAAACCGTATGATGAAAATCTGTATAAGCATTTGAGCGTGCACCGGTTCTTAAAAGCTTTTCACGCTTCTTACTTCCAAGAAATGCAACATGCTCAATCATATGTGCAATGCCTTGCTCATCATCTTCCTCGTCAATCGACCCCGCATGTATCTCCATGTGGGCTTCAAATCTTCACATAAAAAAAATGTTAGGTAAATAAAATAAGTAAAGTAAAAACTTTAGAATCACGTGTTGGTAAATAAAAAATTAAACCTGTTTTGTGGAACTTTATTCGGCAAGATGAGGTAACGAAGGCCATTTTCTAGTTGTCCCCTAAACAACTTTGGGTGGGATGGAAGTTGAGCGCTTAAAAACCCCTGTAACTCCTGCCACTCACTGTTTTCTGCGTCAACCATAAAATTATCAGAAGATTGCTGCTCCAAAGCACCCTCTGGCCAGGCTGTACTTGCTGCATGCGGCTCGTCAGGACCCACAGCTGCACATGGAACACGAACCCGTTTCCCCTAACAGTTTACAAGATGAAGAGATATAGGATAGATCATAAACAAGCATATGAGATAAAAAGAATCTATCGAAAGGTTTCATAAACCAATATGACAAACCTAAATTAGAGAACTTACAAATACATTGTCTACTCCATGCTTTGACAGATGAAACATGGATTTGTCAGAGAAGGCACTTGGGGTAGATTTGCATATAGGAAACCGTTTTCTCCGCCCATGATGAAAGCAAGAGAACCGTGTACATTGATCTAGCACTGGCCTTTGAATCACTACCTTATCCACCGGAAAAACACATCTATCCCCAGCAATCTATAGCAAGAATACATGACATACTCAGATAAAGAAACTACACAAGCCTCTCCCAATAATCAACTCCCAACAAAAAACAACTATACAATTTTTTTTTAAAAAAAAAAGAAAAAAAGGAGACACATAACATATATTGTTTAGCAACCTTGTGTTGAACCATTAAAAGGCCTAACCAGTTAAAAGGTAGCCTCCGAATCGATCAACATTAAAATCAAAGGAAAAAAAATCCATCTTCATCCTTTATTTCAAATTTTCAACTTCACAATCATACAATAAAGCCCTTAATAAAAAAAAACAAACCTTCTCCTATAATTTTTTTTTTTAAATTAAACATTCAAAATATATTATTTTCCTAGTCGCGAAAAATTACATCAAGATAGCGGGCAGGCGGGCAACAAGCTGCGCCACCACCCCTTTCTGGACGGCAAACCCTAGCCTACTAAAAACGAACCACTGCCCCGGAGTCGAGACACTGCTATGAATAACCCGTTGGACTATAATCAGTTTACAAACATCTATTATCCCCTCTAATCCCATCAAAGTCACAAACTTTAACCCACCCACATGGCCACATCTAGTCAAAGCTGTAAACTATCCTAAACCACTACAAGCAACTGAATTAGATGTATACCAAAATCAATAACTTATGTTAAATAACCAAAATAAAAAGACCCAGATAAAGAAAAGATAAAAAAAGGACCTTAGGAGTGAAGTAACGGCGACTGTGTGTATTAAAACGGCGTAAAGTAAGAATCTTGTTCTTGGATGGTAAGTATCGACGAGAGGAGACATAATTGGGTGTGTTAAAGGAAGAGGGTGTGTTAGAGTTGAGGTTTAATGGGTGATAAACACGTATCATTGATGAAGCAGAAACAGATTCCATTGTTTTGTGTTTGTGATTGAAGGAAGAAATCAAGAAAGAGAGATATAAATTAAGGGAGTGGGTGAATTTTATCCTCACATAACCAAATATTGTTTATTATTATTATTATATTGTTTGCACCCAAAGTTTGATTTTTTTTTTTTTTTTTTTTGTGGTTTTAATTTTGTTTTTGATTTTATAAAAAGTTGGGTTTTGGGTTATAGCCCAATGGTTACTATACAGGTTTAGTTTGGTTTTTAATATTTAAGGGATTAAGGCCCTTGATGTTTGTATTGGGCCCACTTCTTCTTCATCATCATACTCAGTAATCCCATCTATAGCAAAACTAAAGTAGGGTCTAAGGAGGGTAAGATGTAGACAGCCTTACCTCTACCCCTAAGAATAGAGAGGCTGCTTCCAGTGAGACCCCCGACTCGATGTGGTTTGGTATCAAGCATTGGACATAAGGCACAGAACACTTAGCAATCGGGACAAACTCGATCAGTGCATGTACCCCTTTGTCTTTTGGCTATCAATGCCACCACATGATGCATGATTAACCGTCCATCATTTTTAACGTTATTTTCACGAAATTAGTAAAATAACGTTAATAGGCTAGTATTGCTAAAGATTAGTTCGCTAAAAGTTTGAAATGAGTTTAGTTTGAGTCCAACGTCGAGCCTTTTAGAAAGATTTAATCAAGAAATCTAGTAGTCAAACTAAAAGTCAATAACTGTATGTTTAGAAAGGTCATGTCGGTTAATTAGAACAGTTGTGTCGGTTAAGTAACCATTTGTATGGGTATAAATAGCCCAACTATGTCTCTTCTGTATCGTGTGGAAATAATATTAAGTTTATGTGTTTATCAAACTCCCACCCTCTGTTCTTATCGAGTCCATCCCTGGGCAACAGAGCCTAAACTAACGCTCATTTAATAGGCAAGTTTGAGATCAAGCTTTACATACCAAGCTTGACTTAATCTAAAGGAGTCTACTATTTATACAAGTATAGTAGTATTTTGTTTTATATAATTATATTGTTACAAATATACTCAGTGGGGGTGGGGTATGGTCTTACCCCAACTAAGATCCGCCCATGGTTCTGTTATAGAATCTAGGGTTATAGAAGAAAGTTTGTGAAGAACTTATGGAGGCACCTTTGCACATTTTTCCCTTTAAATGTCCGGGCAAGGGAAGTATTTTTATTTTCCAAACAAGAAACATAAACAAACATTATTCTGTTACACAACTTAATACCCTTCTCTTTCGTTTTCCACGACTATTCTGTTTTCAAACTCGGCTCAAGCTTGGATATCATTTTTTATCACTTTTCCTTTCTTGTTTTTCTCTTTTTACCACTTGGATGAGTCCTGAAACAATAGTTTGGATCATAAATCCATTGAAAGAGCAAAGAGGTAAGTTAGCAATAGATGTTGCTTATGAAAAGGCAGTTAAGAAAAAATGGTGATGCATGGATGACAATATGAAAATATTATTTGAGAAATATGCAAATTGCAACAAAAGCTACACGCTTTCACTTCATTTTAATTTCGCAGACGGGGTCAGTTGCGTGATGGGTCATTTTAATACAGATACAAACGAATCATATTGGGTTGCACCAGCTTGCCAACACTTTTCCTTCATTTTTAATCGAGCAAGTGCCACTTTTCTAGCAAACTCTAAAGGGGTCGGTGTGCACTGGATGATGTGGAGAAGAACTTGAACCTGTGATCCTTCAAGCTTCCGTAACCATTCTAGGTGAGTTTGAACTTACTCTACACCTTGGAATCAATTTGATTACAAGGTCATGATATTCATCCTCACTGTTATAACCCAGGTCGACGTATTAGTTTGGTCGTCAACTCGTCATGATCCAGACCGCCCAGACAAGAGGATCCTCCCAATGCATGATGCATGCTTCATCCAACCCACTTTAGAGTAGGGGTCTCGATGTTACGGTTTTTAATTAGAAGCTTACTATTTCCTTTCAAGCACTTTGTTGCTTGTTTTTATTTTATTTTATTTTATTTTGTTCATGCACATGTTTATTTAATTATGTCCGTACGTAGGCTACAAGTAGGAGTACTTAAAGACATGATCAGATCATGGGTTAGTTTTTATTTTCCTGAAAAAACATAGTCTAGTACTTTTCCTATTAATAGGGTTTAGTTAAAGAGATGAAGGGTGGTGAGTTTATGAATGAAAGTTTCTTTGGTTAACTTTCACATTGGATTACGATTACGAGCTGATTAATTGTTTCCATGCTAGTTCAAGTTTGGCAACTTGAATTTTGTTCTTGGAGTCTAATTGCGGATCAAGTGGTTATCTTACATTTTAATCACATATTCTATCTGTTGTGTACTCCAATCCATATCACTCACCTTTAGCTTTCTGTTAGTGGTCGGGTTACCGAGTGGATAAATTGGTAGAACTAGCTAGTAGCTAGAAACATTAAAAAACTTAAACGTCCATTTGCATTTACACAGGCATGCTATTCTATTCTATCCTGTTTGGGTTGGCAAAGAGCTTTCCAAGACTTGCAGATTCGTTAGATAGTACAAATTAACTGATACTCGTGTATATTGTGCTTATGTGTTGCGAGAGAAGCGTACGTACAACTCATAAATGCACATGAAGTTGTGCCTGCCATGTGACTTGAGTTTTGTTCAACATTCATTCCGGTTGCAGGTTGACGAGGAAAAACTCAGTAGAAAGCATGAGGGTGTGGTTAATTCAAAGGAAAGGCTGGTGAAGAAGCTATGGTATGACTATGAATATTCATACACTTACATTAATTAACATAACAGTTGCACATAATATTATTATTAACTTGTGCAGAGGTCAATATGGGTAGATGGGACATTGGCGATTGACATCCATGGAAGGAAACACAACATAGAAAGTTAAGAGCCTGGATACGTAGACTGCACCGACACTCCCATCAATTCTGAAGTTGAAGCATAACAAAAACCCAACCTTTTCATTTCAAAAATTTCAAGAAAGCATTCAAAGCAAGCACTTTTATTAACACAAGGCGGATGAAGACGGTAGAAGAAACACAAACACACAGCATGACAAAAACAATGAAAACACAGTTATTGAACAAGAGAGAAGCAGCAAAGTGTCAAGTAATGAAGACATGAACAACACTTATCTAGAGAATTTCATCATCTTCATTCATAATATTTCACCATAAATAAATAATAATAATAATAATAATAGCATTAGTTGTTTTAGGTAACAATAAAGCTGAAGGAAGGTAGCAATGATGGAGCATTAGTGTTTGGTTAATGATCAAGATAAATTAGTTACCATACCAAGTGATAATTGTTTGAAATGAATGAATTAATGGTTGTTGGTTATGGATCTATCCTATCCTATCCAAGATGCATGATGAGTGGTTGCTCTGTTTTAGCAGTAGAATCGTTGGTGTGGATAAGATGGGGGAAATTAAGTTTAGCTCTGGATCCGTAAAACTTAAAAGCTTGTCGATCGTAAGCTAAAGCTGCTTCTTCGGGTGTCCTATAAGTCCCCAGCCATTCCATTCTATCATGATCGCGAGTAGCCACCGGATATCTTATAAAAGCCGCGAACCACACATCCACGATACGCTCCCTCCGTTTCTGCTTCTGCTTTTGCTTCTGGTTCTGGTTCTGGACACCGATCGGCTTCTTCACAGCAGGCCGCTTCTTCTTCTTGTTGTTATCATCGACATAAATCCAGCCCGACGAGTCATGGACACCGAACAAGTTCCTCCATTTTATTTGCTCCACCGCCTCCTCTTCTTCTTCCTTCTTCTTCAACTTCACTGATGATGAATCCTCCAGCGTCATCGCTGGGAAAAGCTTAGATATATCGGATACTGACGACGACATCATTGCCACCAGCCAGTGGCGAAGCTTGACCCGAAGGTTCGGGGGGTCGGAAGTCACCGAGGGGTCGGAAGTCACTAGTTTCGGGGGGTCGAAAACCAGTTTCGGGGGGTCGAAACCCTATATTTACAAAATTTTCTATACGAACACTATATAATCGGAACTTCTGCACGAAAATTCGGGGGGGTCGGCCGCCCCCTCCCGCCCCAACTAAGCCTCGCCACTGCCACCAGCCTCGATCTCTCAAGGAACTATTAGGGTGGGTTTTCTCACAAATAACAACCTACACATTTTTTTTTATTTCTATCACGGATTGAAATTATGGGTTTTTAGGTGTGGAAGACAAGGCAAAGCTTGGCTCGGGCCAGGCTGGGCCCCGGCCAGTCCAGCTTTTTCTGAAAAAAAATTATGTATGAGTCTGGCCTGCCTTGAATTTTTGAAAATTTAATCAACATTTTTTGAGTGAGCGACGAGCGTTTTGAACATCTCCATAGCCGGTGACTTAAATTTCAAAATGGAGAATCTAAGTTCGAGTCCCACTTTTACCATTTAACTTTTATATAACTGTCATGTATTACTACGAAAGAAAAACCAAATTTTCTTTAGTTTCTAATTTTTTTTACATTTCAAATTGTTTGTTTCGTCCCTTTTATTTTAATCTGTTCATACCCTACCCAGTTAAAACTATGGGTTTATATTTATTAGCAGGCTAGCATCTAATGTATTGCTCGAGATCAGTTCGTTAAAAATTTGAAATGCGCTTAGCATGAGTTCGAGGTCGAGTTTAAACTAAAGCCCATTCAATAGGCAAGTTTGAGACTAAGCTTCACATAACAAGCTCGACTGAATCTAGATGAATCAACTATATATACCTTTGAAAACCCCTTTGGAAGGAAAAATTATTGCTTGCAATATACACATTTCCATTGGTTTTTATAAAAACAAACCAGTAAAGTTATGATATTGTTTTAAAAAAAGAAATATGTAACATTTATGTTGTTCAATGTTACATACATGTTACATAGGTTTTTTTATTATGTATTTAAAGAGATAAATTCTTTTAGCGATTCTTTGAATTAGTACTGTCTTAATATTGAAACTGATACCATATTCGTTGTCAGTATTTAAAAAACCCATTTTCGGGTACCGGGTACTGTTTTTATTCCTTTTAGGGGTGAGAATTTGGTACCGGGAACTTGTACCAAACCAATACTTTAGATGTCGGGTCGATATTGATATAGTTATTTTTTTTTTTTTGGTGTGGAGAATCGAACCGGTACTATCTTAGTAGTTAATATTGGTACACCTAATTTGTACAATTTACTAATGATTGCCTCAATGTTTGTGATAGGTGAAAGATTGCGGTGGTGATAAGGGGATGTGGCTACGACGACGACGAAGTATAAATTTTTGCATTCGAAATTCCACTTACGCGGACGACAGTTTTTAATTAAATTTCATTCATTTTGATTGGAAGCAAATGAAATTTGTGAAATTATAATTTGATTTGTGGATACTTTCAAATGCTCATTTTTGACAAAAACAAGACAATTTAAACCAATTCATCATCTTTATTTAAACCATTTCACCTTTTTTATTCAAACCATTTCATCATAGTTTATTTTACAATCATTTCACCTCATCTATTTTCAATCAATTTCACCATATTTTATCTTCACTTGGGTGATTATCCTATCCAACTGAACCTGCGGGACCTTAATACCATCAACGATCGTCGCGTTCTAATGCAAACCATTCACCTTTAAACCTATCGCCTTAAAATGCTCCAATTTTTTAGTTATATTTTTTAGTCATCACCACCACCACCACCACCATCATCATCATCAACACCACCACCACCATCATCATCATCATCATCACCACCATCATCACCATGACCATCACCACCATCCGCACCATCACCATCATTATCATCATCACCACCTTGCTCGATTATGTTGCATAGTCGCCTAATCTCACGATCATCATCGTCATTGTCCTTGCGAGCGTTACTGTTGGCGATCAAGACACAATAATCAAGTTCAACAAACTAATTGAATTCGGTACAAAACACACAGATGTATACCCAAACAATATACAATCATACACGACGTATAAACACAAGACAAATAATTTTAGGTTAAAAACCATAAAACCTTTGAAATTGATGGAGGCACTTAAAAATGATTCACAATAATCAAGTTCAAAAAACTAACTGAATTATGTTCAAAACTCACACATGTATACAAGAACAATATACAATCATACACGATGCATAAACATGACAAATAATTTTAGGTTAAAAACCGTAAAACCTTTGAAATTGATGGACATACTTAAATATGATTCATAATAATGAAGTTCAACAAACTAACTGAATTATGTTCAAAACAGATACATGTATAAACGAACAATATACAATCATACACGATGCATAAACACATGACAAATAATTTTAGGTTAAAAACCCTGAAACCTTTGAAATTGATGGAGATCCGGGTGGGGGTAGTGGAGCCGAATTCACTTTAGACTCATCATTCGAATATTGGCTGTGATATACAAGGTGTTACCTTGTGTGTTTAGGGCGTCCATCGGATTTCGATGGAGTCTCCAACTCTCGGGAATCAAAACTACGAGTGGAGCCAAACATTATATATACTACTTAAATAGCATGGTCGGTTTCACCCACCGAATTACCATATTGCCCCTATTTGTATCACCAAAATTACAATATTGCCCTTACAAAAGTTACCCTTGTTTTTTCAGTCTATATATGACACTCTTATTCTCTCTCTCTCTAAACCTTTTCAACAGATTGTGCATGGTTCTCCATGATTGTCATGGTGGTGTTGTGGTGGACTGTGATGCTTACGATGTCTGCAGTTGGTTGGTGGTAGGGCTATTCACGAGCCAAGCCAAGCAGAACCGAGCAAACCTTTGCTCGTGCTTGGCTCATTTACAAACCGAACTGAGCCGATCGGCTCGTTTACAATTGATCCAAAAACCGAGCGAGCATTATTCGAGCGCACATTTTTTTAAGCGAGCATCGAGTGTTTTCGGACAACCGTAAATTTGGGATGTTTCCTTTAGTATTCTCGCTGCCTAGTGATGACTGAGGTTAGACCATTCAAGAATGAGGCTCTAGTTGAGGCCAATGAGGTGATGAGCATACTACAGAGAACGATTGTCGCGTTGTGGCGTAGGTTGATAGCGGGAGATGATTGATGGTGGACAACTAATGGGAACAGGAAGTCAAGCATGTTTTTCACAATTTAGGGTTTTACCATTAAACTTAGTGTTAAGTTATCATTGGGTTGACCGGGCCAATAACTATAAATATAATTGTATATATGTATATATTGAGTTAAACCCAATAGAGTGATATGTATAAAACTATAAATATAATTGTAATAAATGTGTGTGTATATAATTATATATATAGTAATAAATTAATAAAAATTATATCGGGCTGAGCGGACCCTTGCTCCTGCTTGGATCGTATACAAACCAAACCGAACCGAGCCGATCGGCTCATTTACAACCGAGAGAGCGGCGAGCGGCGAGCGTTTTGAATAGCCCTAGTTGGTGATGGTCATCAGGTGGTGGTGTTTTGTGATGACTGTGATAATCATTAGATGTGAATAAACTGTTTTTTAGTTCGGTTGCCGATCCTTGTCGGTTGTTATGGCGGTGACATTTTAGGTCGCGATGGGTTGCGATGGTGGCGGCTGTCACCAGATGGTGGTGGTAATCATATGGTGGGGATGTTTGTGCTTTGGCCAATTGATGAATAAAGGGAGTGGGGAGTGGCGCTCTAGTAAAAGTTTGAGTTTTTAGGTTGAAGAACAAGTTGGGTGAAGGAGAGAGAGATAGAGTGCATGTGGCTGAGTGGTGGTGGTATGGTGATAATGGAGGTGGTGATTGCTTTATGTTAGGGTTGGGTTAAAGATGAATGTCTGAGTTAGAGAAAAGATGGAGTGGAGAGGGAGAGAGAATAAATAGAGAAAACGATGCTTTAAAGGACTATGATACAACACAAAGTTCTTAATAATCTTGGATAACATCTCACCAACTTTTGAGTTCATATAATTAATGTTGATAATCCGTACAATGTAAATGAGTAAATAAATAAATACGTGAAACGATAAATCATATACGTGGAGGACAAAAGAAAAGGACATTCCACCATCATTTTAATTAACCACTATACAAACAAAGCCTATTTAATTATAACTAGTGGGGTTTTCGCGCGCGTTGTCGCGCGGTCGCTATCATTACTGTTTTGGTTTATTACGGTACCAATGCGACAATGTGGAAAAATATAAAATGCCACGCGCAAAGCCTTGAACTTGTGACCTCTCATTAAGGAAGTGCACCTCAAATCCAAATTATGATTTCATATGAAACCAATCATAGTTAACGTTAAAAAATGATGTGGTAACTAAAAATAAAATAAACCCATGACCTCTTGGTCTAGTGGTATGGTGTCCCTCCTTACAAATGTAAGGTTGTGGGTTCAAATCCTTGCAAATGCAAGGTGAGGTGGAATATAAAGGTGTAATAAAAATTTGCCGTTCAAAAAAAAACTAAAAATAAAATAAAATGCTAGTGCCAAGTTTTGAACCCATGATCTCTCATTAAAGGAATGCACCTCATACCACTACACCACCTAGCCAACTTGTGTTTAAATGTGAAATCAATGATATTTAATATGAAATAATGTTGTGGAAATTACTATTCATCTCATTCTAAATTAATACATAGTATAATGATTTGTGTTTTTTTATAGTTTTATGATTACATTAATTAGTTATTTTATGGCTAAACATGTTTATTATTATTTGTAAAAACTAATTCATGTTCGTGGAAGACATTATAGCTCATTTACTTATAAATACAATACAATACATATTTATTTAACGGTATGAATTCGGATTGCTTCACGTTTCGACGTGTATTTATTTCAGAGATGAGTCGGGTTACTATAATTCATACTTTATCATGTTACGTACGGGTCAGATACGGTCAACCACATAAACAGAGGGTTGGAGACGTATAAATGAATAACTGATAACTTAGTTAATTAATTGTAATACATTGTAGATTATATTATCGTGTGACACATGTGGGATAAATTCACATTTCAATGTAAAACAGTATGAATTCATGTTACAACATAGTTTTATTTGGAAACAAGTCTGGTAAAATAAAATACTTTTTTGGTTGCTCTACGTTTTGATGTAAACTGTGTTCAATAACGAATCGGGTCAAATATATACGTTTTCATTCGACGTTATAAATTCGAGTTATTATACTTTTGACGCCGCTAAGTCATGATGCAAAGGTAAAGATAGTGTAGTGTTAGATAGACCACTTACTAAACGGATCAACATGAGTTCGATTCCGTATAGTTTATAACCAAATGCTTTAAATTAGGTATGTCAAAACATTTGGTTTCACATGGTAAACGTATCACATAATGTGCCGTCAACTATAAACAAGTTATCACTGCCGCAACGCACGACGTTTGGCAACAATCTAGTTGTGATGAAAAAGGAAAGAAAAGTGAAGACTTGGAATATGAAACTATGATGGATCCAAATGTCCACAACCCAAATATATAACCATAAGTTCACAGCAGCTGTAAAAAAGTGAAAATTAATTTATATTTTGATGAGAATAGTAATATTAAATTTCAAATTCTATACAACACACACATTTTGTTTTATTTTATTCGTCGAATCAAACAATGGTACATGCCATACTGCACGGTACACGTTTTATTCATAGAATACGTGTGATAATAAAATGTAGACTAAATGAGTAATAGAACAAACCAAGTTTCACTTTTAAGTGGACTTTTAACTAAAGAAAACTGTTTGAATAAAATATTAAATACATTAGTTTTTTTTCTTTCGTCTGTGTCTGATAATAAAATATTGTAGAATAATAGTGTAACTATGTTATGTATTTACGCGCTACACTTGTATTATTATACATATCAATTGATAACATGTTTTTACGCCAGTTGGTTTTTGCTTCTTTTCAAATGTACACATTAGTTTTTGTTTTTATAAATTGAACACTACTTTTTCTATTGGCACAGATTTCAGCACAGATTTCAACATGAATCCGAAAAATTCGATAATCCGAATCATCCGAAATTTCGGATAATCCGAAAATTGGATAATCCAAAATTTCGGATTCGGATCCTGATTTTGAAAATTTCCGGATTATCGGATTATCCGAATCCGAATATTAAAAAATATATATATAACATTATATACACTACATAACACAGTACACAATTCTAAGTCCCTAATCATCCTAACCCTAAGTCCATACTCCTCCAATCCATAGCAGTCGCTCTCTCTTCTCTTCTCTATAACAGCCCCCGTCCACCTCATCTCCGACCTCCACAGCCTCCGTCCACCAAACGTTAAGTTTTTTTTACATATTTTTGTTCCAGTTTCGTTTATCTAACTTAGATTTCTGTTTTTTAAACAGGTTCACGTTTTAGACATAAAGGAGAACATTTTTAATTTTTTTTTTTAATTTTCGGATTATCCAAATTTCGGATATCCAAAATTTTGAATTTGGATTCGGATCCCAATATTGACTATCCGAAATTTCGGATATCCGAATTTCGGATTATCCGAATTTGAACACCCCTAGTACGTGTATGTGTATAAATAAGCATGTATATTTGTAACACATATTTTAATTTAATGTTAGCAAATCGAAGATATGTCAAAAATCTATGCATACTAATAAATAAAACTCCCTATGAACACTTGTCAATTTCTTATTCCAAGTTCAATTTTATTCAAATCCTTATTTGGACAAGTGGCAATACCGTAGAATTTTTATCTTTTTTCTTTTTTTTAAAACAAAAATCATTTAATGAGAATGGGAAAGGAAAGTTACATAAATTAGGAATCATTAAATATGTAATTTTTATATTATTATCTTTATTTATTACGACAGAAAGATTTTTATTTTCGCCATATTATTTTTGTAATAATAATATAAATTAGGAAGTCATTAATTTTCGTTATTAATTCAGTTTGCTATAATAATTATCTGTTATTTACATATATTTTATTAATAATTAATAATACAATTTATGTCACATATTATTTTTCCCTTTGAATACAAGTTAAATACAGTAACAATGGTAAGTCTCATATTTTTTCATCTGATTTTTTTTTTAGTTTTCGAAAAAAAATATTATATTATTATTACAAAAATAACACAACCCAATCTTTATATAATGATGGTAATACACATTCATTATTCCATCCATCTAATCAATTTTTTTACTAGCAAAACAGGTTTCTAGCAAAAAGGTTTCTTGATCCTATCCCTTTTTTTAAATTATTCATCAATTTATTTTGCTCTATTATTAACATTGTGTGTTTATGTTTATAATTTGTATTTTTTTTGTTAGGTTGTAATGGATCTTAGAATCGCCCAAATGGTAGCCAATGACATTATTCTTCATCAAATTACGTATTGTTGAATATGCAATGTGAATTGTCTTAACGACGCTCAGTTTTTTGAACATTGCAATGGGAAAAAACATAGATCAAAGCTAATAAATGTATATATAAATATATTATATACTTGTAAAGTATATAGTTATATATAAATATACATTTATATATACTTTTATATGTATAAAACTGTATATACATATATATAGGTAAAATTAAATAACTAATGTCTTGACTATATTTTTTCTAGGTTGGACATGCTTTTGGTGAAGATGTGTTCTATTGTGGGGTGTGTGACGTTCGTTGCACAAGCCATGATAATTTGAATGCACATCTTGGCAGCAAGAAGCACGCTAAGGTTTTGAAGGCTCATGGATTTATCAAGAATCTTACATTGCTTGAAATTGAGAAACAATTGCTTCAGAATAACTCGAGCCTACGTAGGTTTCCTTCTATGCCTTATCCCAATAATGATTCGATAGCGTCTGCAAATAACCGTTTGATACTTGATGAGCTGAATTATGAAGTAAGTATGCTACCTGAGGAATTTCATAGCAATCTACGTACTTTAACAGATGAACAACGTTTAATTTTTGATGAAATAATTCATGTTGTTGATTATAACAAAGGTGGGTTATTCTTTGTTTATGGGTTTGGAGGTACTGGTAAAACCTATTTATGAAAAACATTGTTTGTTGCCATCAGATCTAAAGGACAAATTCTTTTAAACGTTACATCCAATGGTATTGCTTCTCTGTTGTTATCCGGTGGAAGGACATCACATTCTAGGTTCTGTATACCTTTGAATGTTACTGAAGAATCAATGTGCGACATGAAGGCAAATAGCGATGATGCTGATTTATTGAAGCAAACTAAATTAATTGTTTGGGATGAAGCTCCAATGATTCGCAAACATTCCTTTGAAGCACTTGATCATACGATGAAAGACATCTTAAAATCAAAGTCTTCAATTAATTCTGAGTTGCCTTTCGGAGGTAAGGTTATGGTTTTGGGTGGTGATTTTAGACAAATCCTTCCTGTTGTTCCCAATGGGAGTAGAAGAGATATTATAAATGCCTCAATAACTTCGTCGCCTATTTGGAATACTTGCAAAGTCCTGACATTAACCAAAAACACGAGGTTAACATTGGGTAACAACACATCTGAATCCGAAGAAACAAAGACAAATGTGGACATTCCAGATGATCTTCTAATTAAGGATTCATTAGATCCAATTTCTAGCTTAATTGACTTTGTCTACCTTTCACTTCTTCAACTTTATAAAGATAAAGATTAATTTGCAGAATGAGCAATACTTGCATCTACAAACGAAGTAGTACATGAAATTAATGAAAGGTTGCTTGCATTGTTTCCTGGAG
Organism: Ambrosia x helenae; assembly: GCA_030844895.1. Lineage (NCBI taxonomy): Eukaryota > Viridiplantae > Streptophyta > Magnoliopsida > Asterales > Asteraceae > Ambrosia > Ambrosia x helenae. The sequence goes on along the minus strand of JAUTDX010001047.1, from coordinate 27,597 downwards.
ATGAAGTCGAGTATTTGAGCTTTGATAGTATATGCCAGACTGAGAACGCTAAGAACCGTTCACACGAAGGTTTATATTCTCCTGATATCCTTAATGGTTTAAAAATATCTGGATTGCCTAATCATCGATTAGCACTAAAGGTGGGTGTATCTGTGATGTTGTTGAGAAACATTGATCAACAAAATGGCTTGTGCATCGGCACAAGATTAAGAATCACTAAACTTGCAAAGCGTGTTATTGAAGCCGAATCAGGTGGAAACATTGGTACCAAAACTCTTATTCCTAGAATAAATATGATGCCATCTTATAACAAGATTACAGTGAAGTTCCAAAGGCGTCAATTCCCAATATCCGTATGTTTCGCAATGACCATCAATAAAAGCCAAAGACAGTCCCTATCGAAGGTTGGATTGTATTTAAGAGACCTTGTATTCTCACATGGTCAACTTTATGTCGCATTGTCAAGAGTTAAAAGCAGGGCATGGGTGAAATTACTTATACTAGATTGTGATGGGAATGTCAAAACTAAAATAAAAAATGTGGTGTATAAAGAAATATTCAGTGATATTTGAATAACATGTGTATTCCTTATTTTAAATTTTAATAAAATATTTGTACTATATTTTTTATAGGTTTTAGCTCTCCAAATAATTATTATTTGTTGAACCGCGTGTCCACACCAGGCAATAATCTAGTACATAGAAAAGAAAAGATGTACGGGATTTGAAGGTCAGCCATTTATTAATCAAACTTTTAATGTCACATTATTATTGACACTTTATAACTTATCAAAGATCAAAGAGTTTGTTGCATAAAGTTCTATAGGTTACAATAGTTTTTTTTAACGGACAATTGGAATATCACTCACGGACCACTGGAGTATCATCGTGTCATCAGTGTTACCACGCGATCATGTTCCACCACCAAGTCACCAATTCAGGAGGAAACTAATAATTATGAGAAAACCCTCTTGTGAGATTCGAACCCAGGACCTTATAGTCCCTAAGTCTTATCCCACCACCAAAATGCCGCTGGGCTATAATGCCTTTGCAAAGGTTATAATAGTATTTTTGGTTATTTCATGGTTTTCCCAAGTCATTACTTATGGTAACTATGAGTTCGGATGATCTATGTGCTATGATAGTATGATTTATTAAAATAGCAAATTACTTATATTGTTATGGAGTTAGTTATAATGAGTTAAAATTAAGTGAAATAAATCCAACAATTATAAAATGTGGCTAATATTTATGATTTATTAAAATAGCAAATTACTAGTACCCTCTAAACCATTGGGACAGGCCAACAGCAAGTCATTTTGCATGAAACAACATTGTAACCATCATACAAACACAATACAACCATACAAATCAGAAGTTTTTTTATTGGAAAACAAGCTTTGTTATTATCACTTGACATCTCATAGCCGGCTGTTTACAGGAAGAAACAAGAATGACGAAAAGCATACGCTGTGACAAAATGCGACTTAAATACACAATCTTTTCTTGTTCCTGACAATGATAAATATCATAGGCCCGTCGCCACAGATAAAGGATATGCGAAAGGAATGAACTCAAACTAGGCTGCTTCTATATAAACAACTTCAACTTCCATGGTCTGTACTATCCCTTTTACTGTTTCTGATTAACTAACTGTCTCATTTTGGTTTAATTTAACTTCAAGTTATCTAAGTACATGTAATGATCGGGTCGTGTATGTTGGACCTTAATCTTAATCTCATACATTGCACACACTGCAGTTCCTATCAGTGTATCATCTCAAACAGGTCAAACGGGTCACCTTAAGTCTACTATTAATGAACACAACCTCCTTCGTTTTTTTGGACAGAAATTTAGATTTCTGTTGTAATAATATTGTGCGCATTAAAACGTATTAATTAAAAATGAAAAAAAGAAGTGCTTGTGGGTCATCATCACACAGTGTAACTTACCATAATTTACGTATTGCAGTTCATACAAATTAGAAGAACATCATGTCTACAGAAGTACAAAGATTAATGGTAATCCATGATGCATCAAGAAACGATGGTTTAAGTGCAATAATATCGTCCTTTGAGAGCTTACGGTTAGATCAGGGGATGAGCTCACACTCCTTGGAGTTATTCACAAGCATCCTAGTCCATGTGTGAAACCTTTCATTTATTACTACAGTAGTACCATAGTTGTCAAAAGCGCGCCTAGGCGCAACCAGGCACACCAAGTGCGCTGCGCCTAGGCACTGAGGCGCACTATCGGGGCTGTTTTCAGGCTGATTTCCGGCCAAATTCAGGCTAAAAGTTGCCTAAACCTCTAAAACATACTAAATGAGTTATGAACATCCTAAACAACCCTAAAACATCCTAATGTAGCCTTAAACAAGCCTAAAACATCTCTAAAATCCCCAAAAAATGTATTTTATACTATGCGCCTCATTATAAAAAGCCCTCGTTTTTTATGCGCCTTGCGCCTAGGCTCCGGGCTCGGCCTATGCGCCTTGAGTGCCGAGTGCGCCTAGGCGCTTTGACAACCATGAGTAGTACAATATATAACACTTTCAAACTTGATACTGCAAGATATTTATGCATTTTAAGAAACTCAAGAAACAAAAACTAATAAATAAATAAATAAATAAACTTATTAATCACCGAATTTCTGTAGTGAAAATCAAGAACATGCCGATCAAGAGTTTCATCGATGGTAGTGGATCACATGCCAAGAGTAAAGACGATGAACAGATGAGAAAGGATGAGTATCTTAAACGCGAGGAAGTGATCCGATTGTCTACCATTTGTATAGAGAAAAAGGTTCAAATGCTAACCGAATTCCGTCTTAAAAAATTAAGCATGATTGTATATTCGTTAAACAAGTCCAACGAAACATTTTCCAGATAAGTTTCTGCATAGATGTCCAAACTGGATCTTCTCCAAGGAAAGTTGCTGCAAAAGCTGCAAAAAGTTCAAGTATGACATGGGTAGTACTTGACAGGTACATATGAAAGTAAACCTCTGATTAACAACCTAGTTTCACCAATCAACAACCTAAGTTTTATTATTTATTATTTATTACTCTTCAGGCAGATGAAGAAAGACAAAAAATACTTTATGGAGAAGCTGACATGTGGCATACTAACAATGAAACGTGACGACACAATCGAAAAGCTTAGAGAGCCAATAATAACCGACGACAAGAAGCAAAAAGTGGTTAGAAGGACTATAAGCAGTGAACATTTTTCTTATGGTGAAATGATACCTGTGATGTCAAAACAACAAGTCTCACCAAAGAGTGAGTAACCAACTTAATTTAGCTCGGGTCAACTTTAGTCAACTAAATTTTTTAAGTTTACCTATATGAACCCGACCCGTTTGCAAATATGATATCTTTTTACCATTTTTTTCTGCAGAAACTTCAAATACTCAAAAGACAACAAACTTGCATAAAACAGAAGGTGCGATTTCATATTACCGATCATCTGCATCTATGGTTTCTACCTCAAGCTTCACAAGTTTTGAAGTTTCGTCTTACCCATCATCTGCATCGACGATTTCCACATCAAGCTTCACAACTTATGACATCTCAAGCTCTACGGACGCAAGAAACTATCCCACTATGAATTGTCAGCAAGATGAAAATGATTCTAAAAATATCCAACCGAAAGATCATATTCCTAAAAGAAAAGATAAGACTGAGCCTTTTGAAGAACAAGATAAACAACAATGTAAACTTAGTGATACCTTACCAGAAGAGTATCAAGAAGACGACAAATTTGAATATTCTGTTTGTTCAGTTTGTGAAAACAAACGTCCCAATATTCGGTTAAATCAGGACTTCACTTACAGTGAGCTGCAACAAGCTACTAATGGTTTCTCTACAGACAACTTTTTATCAGAAGGCGGGTTCGGTTCTGTTTATGAAGGAAAACTAAAATGTGGGTTAAAAGTTGCTATTAAACAACATAAAGATGCAAGTTTTCAAGGTGAAAAGGAGTTTAAGTCTGAAGTTAATGTACTCAGTAAAGCCAGACACCCGAATTTAGTCATGTTGTTGGGATCATGCTCAGAGGGAACACACAGGCTGCTTGTTTATGAGTTTGTGTGCAATGGTTCACTAGATCAACACTTATCAAGTAAGAAGAAATAATGATTAAGACATTACGTGATAAGTGAATATATACTTATAAATGATATGTATAAGGTTATATTGAAAACCCATGTTATAGTGAAAACTCTGGAAACTCTAACTTCCCGAGCTTTTTTTATATGAAAATTTTAGGGTATGTAATATACATGATTTTAAGCATTTTGAGCCAAAAAAAAATCAAAAAAGCGCCGAGCACTTTTTTTTTAAAAAAATAAATAAGTTTTTGGTAACACATGTTAATTTCGCGTAACATGTGTTACTCGAAAACTTATTATTTTTTTTGGCTCAAAATGCTTAAAATCATGTATATTACATGTCCTAAAATTTTCATATAAAAAAAAGCTCGGGAAGTCAGAGTTTTCGCTATAACAAGGGTTTTCTCAGGATCCTAACCCTAAATGATATTTATTTATAATTTGCAGGCCATGAACTTACTTGGGACAAGAGGATAAAAATTGCACTTGGAGCTGCAAGAGGGTTAGATTATCTTCACAGCAAAAACATCATACACAGAGACATGAGGCCAAATAACATTCTTGTAACACATGACTACGAACCACTGGTACCAAACGTTTCATAAGATAACTAAGATTTTACAACTCATTTATACGCAATCCCCTTAGTGAGCAACTTATATAAAACTGTAAATCAGCTAGGTGATTTTGGTCTGGCAAGAACAGTATGTGTTGATACTGATGAAACTGGTGTGGTTGGGACCCTTGGATATGTAGCACCCGAGTATGCAGAGTATGGGAAAGTGTCGAAAAAGACAGATGTTTACTCGTTTGGTGTGGTTCTGTTACAGCTCATCACTGGATGCAAGACAAAAGAGGACAAATTTGAAGATAAAACTCTAGTAGAATGGGTATGGCAACAAGCGATTACTTAACATCAAAGTGTATCTATCGCCTAGTGAAACCGTTTGTTATATATTATTATGATCCCTTATAATAATACAAGGTTCTGTTACTTGCATTGCAGGCAAGACCGCTTCTTGAAGAAAAGAATTATCCGGTTTTAATCGACGAAAAGATTCTAGATTCCCAAGATGTTCATGTCTTCCAACTTTATCTCATGGTAAAACTAGCAGAAGGTTGTCTCAAGAAAGATCCTACCAAGAGAGAGACAATGGAAGATGTACGTTTGGTTAATATTAAAACTTCGAATAATATTATTATCTTGTCTGAAAATGAAAAGATATTGATGATTCATAATGGAAATGCAGGTGGTGCAGGAATTAGAATGCATCAAGGATGGAACTACAAGGTATATAGTATCAAAGTAATGTCTTAACAGATTGAAATAAACTGTTTTATAGCTAGCTACACACCCAAATAACACGGTTGGATATCCAAATTCGTATATGCTTCATCATGAAAAATATTCTAATGTGACATCCGTGTTTGTTTTAGTTATTAAATAATCTGGATTTGAAGGTTTATTTTAACTTCTGTTGTATCTTCTGTTCATCAAAAATGTTTTGACAAAAGTTAAAATATGATAAAATACCCTTTTGCCATCTCATAATACTCCATTAGGCAGTTTATATGCGAAAGGACACCAAAATAATATGACGCTAGTCACCGCATACTCCATTAGGCAGTTTATATAACTTTACAGTTTATATGCGAAATGACACCAAAATAATATGACGCTAGTCACCGCTCTACATTTATATATATCTATCTAACTGTAACTGGTGTGACGTTGTGTAACCTGACTCTCTGTTTCCATCTTGTTGGCTCTCTATAGTCAGCGCTTATTGGGCGCTCGTCGGCGCCCAATCAACTAAATCCACCTCTTTATAGATTAATAACGGTAAAAATAACTACATAAAATCCAGTAATTACTAGTAGGTTCTAATTTGTTTCAAGGGTTGTAAGTATGCTTTGATTACATATTGTATGCGATGCTCAGAACAGGAAACACAAATGTTCGTTATACTAACATTTATAAAGAGACGATACAGACTATACACAAAAAAATACCAAAGACTTCCGTCCTCATCTGCACGCAATGTTTCTCTCGTATCATATGCGACGAAGAGAAGCAAGTCTCTTTTCAAGATCATCAACGTCATTTGTCACAGAACTGCACAACAAAAGTTCATTTACAATTTTTTTTTAATAAAATAACAAGTAAAGTAAAGCCTCCATATATGCTCTCATGACTAGAAAAATAATTTATGCTTAGAGAAAACTATTAATCTAACAAAGTTATTCATTTACTGAACGTTTATTTATCAAGGTCATAGAGCATCAAAATCCGTATAATGCAGAATAACAGCATTCTTTCACACTTCTACACATAATAGCAATGTAATTTACATTGTGCTTGCTATGATTGGTAAATTTCTGATATTTTTTTATGTACACCATTGTCGCTAAAAGTGTGTGAAAGTTATTCCAAATGATGTAAGAATGAAGAGGAAGTGTTGATCATCAATATGTAAAGAAAAAAGTTGAATGACTTCCATATTGCAATCGAGTATTCTTTCTTCAGGCAATTATAATGTTCTCTTTCGTTACTTTCTCATTTTTTTGTGCATTGTTGCAAAGTACGGATGCGTATGGAATAAAAGTTAATGACTTCCATTATATCTAATAAATGGCATACCTGGGGGCAGTATTGTCAACTTTCTTGGGTCCGAGTCGACCTTTTGGTGCAGAAGATAACTGTAGAAAAAAATAAACGTTATTAGAAAGTTGTACATAGTCATTCTTTTGCATTTTGCAACACGACTTGTTTTACAAAACATAACCAAAACTGCCATGTAAAAAAAAAAAAAAACTAACCTGTGATGCGATGCCTACACCAATCTCATCAAGCACCTACACAACAAATGAAGGAAAAATTGTTGGTTTTTACTTATGGTCTATGGATATCCAGGGATGCTAAAAACTGAAAAATTTGAAAACATAGTTGCATAATTTCTACCTGGTTCGTAAGCTCTCCGTTTCCTCTTCAGCCTCATCTTTGTCTAAAGTTTCATCAATGGACTCAGACATCATCTCGATCTGTCAACAAATAAGTAACAAGTTGCAAATTATGTTGATTGGATTACGCTTGTACTGCTTAAAAGAATAATCAGATAACCACACGTTTGAAGTTATTTGGAAATAGGTATCCAAAACTGTCAGGTATGATCAAACACGCATAAACAGAATCGGTTTATACAAAATGCCAAACATTTAGAACTGATTGAGACTTCGAAAATGCAATAATCAGATATTCGTCGCAATAATTTGATGAAACTTACCGTCATATCCAGCTGAGCTGACTCCTTCTGGAAGTTCTTGATCACTTTAGCTTGTTTTGCCGGCGCCATTTCCTGGAAAGAAATTGCGGATTATTTTTCAAAAACATCAATACCATATTGGATAAAAAATTGGTTATATTTTATTGATAAAAAGATCGATAACCTAATTTAATACATTCAATTAAGTAAGTAAACAGGCTGAACGTTTAAATCTACTTTCTGGTGGTTAGATCTCAAGCTATAAGTTTCCATTCGTACCTTATTCATGGCAACCATTGCTTTTGTAGCACCTTTCATTCCAGTAGATATAGACGTGTTGGCATAAAGAGCCTGCAAACAGATTAAACAACGCAAAATTCAGTAAGCACATTTAAATGCAGAGGATATAGTTTGTCATGAATGTTGAAAATCGTACATGGAACTAACTAAGAACACATATCTTAATAGTCTAAGTGTTAACCATATATGGGTTTTTATATAATACCTGTGTATGAGTTGCTACACCTCTAATCTGTGCACGGCTCCCCTGCAAATTTGTTATTTGTTGTCGAAGACGAACAAGCTGGCGAGCTAATATCTTGGTGGCAGCCTGATCACATAAAACGTATCATAAATGTATAGTAAATATAAATATGCATATTTCTAAAACGAAAAGGATGCACAAACCTCATTCCCAATTTTAGCTGTTTTTTTAATCTCTGCAACTAATTTCCTCTCCTGAAATTCAATCCATGTGTGAGCTTAATGAAGATGATAAAAATCATATATAGATACACACAAACTCCGATATTATTATAATATACCTCCATTTGTAAGGATGCGATTTCTCGCTCAATACCTGCAATTGCACCATATCAAGCTTGATCAAGAGAACAAAATATATACATGTTTGAATATATAATGTTATAAAATGTGAAAAATTTATAGATTTTAGCTACTAATAGTTTATTGTACAAAAAAAATATGGCTTAAAAGATGATGCATCTTTCTTTTTTCTATCAACCGGTATTGTATTTGTACCGCAAAAACGCCTTTGTAATGGAACTTGGAGTTAAAAACAAAATATATGAAGAAAGCAACTTTACCGCGTGTGGCGACAGCCATTTCTCTTTTGCTCTCCCGCAGTGCATCTGTAAATCGATACAAAATGAAATAATTAGTCATGAAAGAGATAAAATCAAAAGAGTGAATTTAATTTTCCCTTTAATCCTTTCATCAACTCTTCACTTCTAACAATTGTACTTTAATAGTTCTAACTACCCATTCTCCGAATCCGATCATTGTAACCGTCTTACTAAATATATAACACAAATGAGTGTAAAACAGGTCAACCGGAACACAACACAAGTTCAAGTGGGTCCAACAAGAAACAAAACAAATAAGCATACTCGTCGAGTTAGGGTTGACGAAGTCAACCGGCCAAACATAGGTAAATCTAGCTTAATAATTTTAATTGAAAATACTGCAAAAAGAATCAAACATCCCCAGAAAATCGACTTTAGTATCTACAAAAAAAAAAAAAAAAAAAAACAAAAAAAAAACAAAAAACAAAAAACTGACACCATCATACTCCAATAATATAAAAACATGATATTAATCAGACAAGAGAGAAAACAATAGTATAATCTTTGCTACCCAAATCAGGCAATTAGGTATTTAGTAAACTGAAATGTTGCAAACAGAAATAAATCATCATGAGAAAAAAATTGACAACATTTATAAAAAAAAAAAAAAAAAAAAAAAAAAAATTAAAGACAAATGGAACACTAATTTAAGAAAGGGGGTAAAAGTCCCGATAAAAGCAGGGATCATCATAAAGGAACTAAATTAGGCAACACCCATCTAATCAAACACATTTACATCAACATTAACCCTAAACCCATGTCAAAGTTGGAAGCTTTAAGACTATAATTATGGTACATTTGGAAAATCTTGAAAAAAGTAATAAAGAAATTAACAAAAGGTATGGGAAAAAAAGAGAGAGTTTGAGAGAGTGAAAGAACCTTTGGGGGAAGTCTTCTTCTTGAAGATGTTCATGGCTGGAACAGATCTGGAACAAACAGTCACTCAGAGATTAATGAACAAGTAAGGAACTCTAATGGAGGCTGCTCTGCTTGCTTTAACAGGGTCGCCCATCATGTAGCCGTTGTACTTGTGTTAAATGACGATAATGCCTCAGTCCACTGACAATTTGCTTTTTCATGTTTTTTGGGATGTCAGTTTTTGAGAATGATTTTATTGAAAATTTAATTTTAATAAATAATAATAATATTTAGAGTCGGTCATCGATGTGATTAACAAAATAACACCTTGTAATAATAATCTTTAGTTACTTCCACTTGTGTGTAGTGGTAGGAGTACAATGTTCTCTACCTGGGTTTGATTCCCTGGCATGCTGTGTGGGTTCGATTCCAAAGTATCTCGGTTTTCACCGTTTTTACTCTATCGAATTATACTCGTGTGGAGGCAGTACGGTTTCTGGGCGGATGATCGAAGCCCCCACCGTACCAGCGTGGACCCGATTCAGACAACATAGTCTGGGCGTGTGGAAAGGGTTAGGGGTTTTAGGGCATACCAGAGTTGGGGTGTGATGATCTCTAGACAAATCTTTAATGTTGTGGTTCGTTCAATCTTAACAGGTGAAGATAGGGTTGTAGATATTGCATCATAAAATATAATTTACTTTGTATAAATCTTTTAATGATGTAAAATCGTTGACAATATGTCTCGCTGGTTCAAATCCAGCTCGGCCCAACAATTTGCCAATCTTACTATCAGATGGTAGAACACTCTTGTTCTTAAGAAATACCTGATACGAGAGAAATACCTGATACGAGAGAATAAAAAAGAATCCAAAATTTCTGCTAGATCTCTTCTTCTTTCCCTGGGATTGTAGTTCAATAGGCAAGAGTTTAATGAGTTAGATATATTTGTAGATGTATGATTGCATGATATGCATTTATGTCAAAGTTGGGAAATTTGGAAAATAGAAAAAAGTTGTCACATGCTAGCGTTTGGTTATTGCTTACCGTTCCAATGATGTAACATGATGAAATATTGAATAGTAAAATGTGAGAGGAAGCCAAGTTTATGTTTTATTATATATAGATGTGTGTTAAAACGTAAGGCTAACATGTTGTTGCATAAAAGCACCTTGTGATGCATTTTACAATATGAATGGTAAAAGCTTTGAAGTTTCAACAAGTCTCTATATCCGACCCTTTGGATTGATTGCATATCAAGTTATCAACCCCTGGTTTCTATGTTATAAAAAAAACTTATTTTAGACTGAATTACAAGTTTTGTCTTTAGGTTTATACCCAATTGCAAAGAATGTCCTTTAACTTTAAAATTGATTGGTTTTGTACTTTATGTTTTAAAATCTTGCACGTTTGTCTTTTCGACCTAACTATGTTAATTTTCTTCGTTAAGTTTGATCACATGACTTGCACACGAGAGTATATCAGTAAATTGACCCACATTCATTGCAGGTCCTCCTTCCACCACCTCCTTCCACCAGTAAATTGTTCATGATAGTTCTTTATGTAGTCCCCACCTTAGGTTATTTAAGTTAGCTCCGCTCATAATCTTTGTTCCGACTTAGAAGTCGAGTTCATATTCTAACTTGAGTCAACTCGTAACTCAATAATCTGGCTCATTTTTTTTCTTTTAATTTGATGATTTTTTATATGTTATTAAACAAATCTCAAATAGCAAATAATAACATTTTCAAATGATACAATTCTCAAATAACGCAAATAACATAGTACAAAACTACCATCATACAAGGAAATTAAAGGACAAGAATTTTATTCCCTCAAGCAAAAACCAAGATACCCTAAGCTCGAACTGAACTCAAGTGTTCATACGGCCAAATCAGGTCGAGCTAAACTACAAACACACTTATGAGTAACCTGCCAATTGTGAGCTAATCTGACAATCCTGACGTGGCTAATCATAGTACATCAATTTGAGCCTTAAGAAGTGATATGTAACAATTATATGAACGGAGAAGTCTCTTTATTCCATAAAATAGGAAAAGTTTATAACCATTCTTGAGCAATGAGGCTTGCCAGTTGGATGGGGTTGATGCTTTCGAGGCGAGGAGGCACCTACAATAACCATTTATAAAGAAAAAAAATACGTAAATTTTTTATTAAGGCGACATTTGAATATAAACGAAAAATTTACTTGGTTTATCATGAGAGCTTGTGGGCAACAGTTTATTAGATTGGAAAGTTGACATTGGCAGAATTTGTCTTAATCTTACTCTCCCTATACCCTACCAGGCCAGCCCGGGGGGAAGGCGGGTGAGTGACGGTTAACAACCTCATGTTTTGTCCATTTGATCTCTTTTATACTATTCGTCCATTTGATGCTTTGTCCTTTGGATTTCCATGTAATAAAACATGTTTTTTTAATAGCTAAACTCTAGTTTGGTCCCGAATACAACATATGCATGTATATTGTTATATGAGTATGAATTGCTAAACTCAAGGGAGTGGGGGAGTCGGGATGTGGTGGGATGCGACCAGTAACGACAAATGAGTGCGTGCGTGCGTGTGGGTGTGTGTGTGTGCATGCGTGCATGCGCGCGCTAACAAAAATCCATCGGGTCACATCCTCTTATTACATCGTTACACTAAGTTTTCCTGCGTAACGTTTAGGTTAGCATGTAAAACCCGATGTCACACCCAGCCTCTAGTTTGACTTTTTATTTTTATTATTTTTAATTTTTTTAGGTTTCACCTTTTCTAAATAGTAGCTCTAGTTACTTTTTTTTCAATTACACACCACACCTTATGCTATAAATAATTACGTTGTTAACCTAATAGTTTTGTAACCCTTTCAAAATTGTGTTAACAATAACTTTGACGTTAATAGGTTTTCGTTACACACTTTATACTATAAATAATATACGTTTTTAACCCCATACTTTTGTGTTTTTAGGACGATACCATAAATTAATTAATTAATGATGATAATAATAATAATAATAACTAGAGTCGTGCCATGTTGGGGCACGGGTCAGGCCCGGATATAGGATAGGTCGGTGTAAATTTCCTGTAGTATAAAAGTGGTCAAGAAATTAGGGTTTCTCACGATTCAACTTCTGTTTCATTGCCGCTCCTCAGGTTTGCAAACGTTAAATAAAATAGTGCTTGTTTAATCGCGATTGTTGTACTAAAAAGTTTATGAGTCCTGTGTGTGTGTTTAAGGTTACCGAATGGCTTAAGTATCCGATTTGTATAAGATATTTGTGTTAATTTTGTTTGCTTTGCTGCTTATAGAGAATTATTCGAGATGGATTATTGTCATAATTGTGCTGAAAATATGTCCTCACTGTGGGCCATGAACCCATTTTTGGTTTTCTGTAGGATTTGTGTTTTCTTTGAAATATCGTTTTTTTTTCAAGTGACTAAACCATTTATGTCTCATACATGCTAAGTACAAATCATGTGGTAAGCTTTTTTTTTGGCTTCCTATAAGTGTAGCAACAACACAGGCGGTCAGTGGCTTTTTTTTAACATAGCTTGTTAATCTTTTTTCCTAGTGGTCTGCCTAACTTGTATATGATTGCAGGCACCTGCAGTTGAAACTTGAAAGTTCCCAAAGATCAAATGTTGCTAATTCGTATGCTAATCTCTTGAAGGATGCACTTCGTGCGTTGACAGAAACCCTCATCATCGATAATGATGATACTGTTAGCTACTCTTTTTTTGAGGTTCACGCTTTTCATAATTTTTTTTTACCTTTTAGACTTACATGGTACCTTATGATCCCTTCATAATTGTATATGGCAGCCTCCCATGGTAGTCGCTATGATTGGAATTTGATAAATATTACATTATGGACTTGTTCAGTTCTTGATGTGTGAAACGGCTCACTTGTATGAGCCCGAACAAGGCCATTGTCTGCTCCATTAAGTGTATCTAAAAAAAACAGCCCTCTAAACAAACAATACGTGAATGAAATCAGGAAATCATTTCTTAACTTGATATTAGTAGATTCTGAGGGGTTACGGGAGAAAACAAAGGGCAAAAAAGATAAGGTGTTGTAGCCTGTTTTGGGCTTACTAGTAAATCTGAAAGCCATCATACGCACACGGTGGAGTGTGGATTAAAGCACTTAAACCTCTTTTTCTTAAATTGGCAATTTCCCGGTGGAAATAACAAGACTATGTGGAAAAAGGAAATTAAGTTAAGACTTTAAGATGAGACACTTTTCAAGTTTTAAATTTATAAAATAAAACGATAAATGCTACCGTTCTAACCCACACAATAGGCAAGTGTACCTATCGAGTGCAGTATAAACACAAGCAAGTACCGAGTATCGAACCCAAAGACACAACTTCCCCTACTCAGCTTTAAGTTGCTTAAAATAAAGTAAAGATAAAAATGAGAAAGAGCGAGGATAACCGACGTAGAAACCAATATCCAAATAGAAGTGTTGCTTGGGGATCCAACTGACTTTGGATGGATTAACAATAATTACTTAATTCAGTGGTGTGTTTAAGTTGCGCACTTTTAATTAACTTTGAGTTGCGCATTATCGCAATCTCTATAGGTGACTGTTATCGCATAACTAGTTTGTGTTCTCGTTATTAAATTGAGAGTCTCCCAAACCGGTAAGCTCACCTCTCGACAATGAGGGGAGGATCACCCGAGACTGTGTTAACCCAACCCCGAAGAACCCACCTCCAATGTTGCAATAATGACATCAAACTACTTTAGACTTTTTTGAATAACTTGTTGACGGCCGGAGCATGGCCCGAACAAGATACCACTTGACCTCATAAATGAGTTGTGGCCATCCAGTTCACGCTCATCCTTTACTAAATTATTTATCTTTACAAAAAGTGATTGGCCTATTACTAACTGTGCGGCAGTATAGTAATGAAAGAAGATAAAGACCGTCCGCTTCCAACACGGGTTTCACCAATTCTTGGTTTGCGCCAAAGCTAACACATAGACCATGAAGCTAAGTCGCATGACCAAGTCTTGGCTTATCACTAGGACCAACGTATAAAGGTCGTACCGACCCTAAGTGAGATTTTGATAATAGAGGATTAAGCCATAAAGTGTGAGTGTTTCCAACACAAATGGGCTAATCACTACTCGTGGAATTAGGTAAGCTTACAAGTGCATGGGTTGTTACACACCATGGATACACTCATAAGTCCTCCACTTCTTATCAAAACACCCACAAGACCAAATAATAGGTGATAGTTTTAATTAATTCATCAAACAAAGTTTAAAGTAGAAAGAATTAAACGAGAACACAAAACATCACTCAATAAATAAAAACTATATAATCCATACCAAAGTAGTCTTCACCCTGGAAACACCCAAGAATCCTAGCCAAAGATTGGCATTACAACATGTACACTAAGTTGGGTTTTCAAAGAAAACATAGTGGTGGTTGCTAGAGGATTACAAAGGGTTTTTCGGGATGATTTAGAGTGATCTCTCTCAAGCTCTATCTCTCTCTTGTGTAGTGTTTATGGAGTGATCCCAAGCTCCAAAGGTTACTTACAAGACCCTGAGATGGCAGAAATATAGGAGAGATTCCGGAGGAATTTGGTAGAAGGGATGGATGAAGGGATGTCTCAAATGAGGGGTGAAGGCCTCTATTTATAGGCAAGGAGAGTGTTTAAATATTATTTATATATAAATAATATTTTTTAAATTGAAGCGGACTTGTCTCTTCCTTGAGGTTCAAAACCTTGCATGTGGGAGACAAGGTTGTTGTACCATATACCCTTTGTCCCCTAGAAGCTTGTTCTCCACTCAAAATGTGCTATTTTTTCCTTCCTTTTTTGCTTTTTTTGCTTTAAAAACCTGCATTTATCTTATAGGAACAATTTAGCTATATTTTCTAAAGATAAAAGCATAATAAATGTGCAAAAAGGATAATATTTACATATGAAAAACACTAGCTGATTACACCGGGTAGGTCCCGGAGTTGAAAAATCTAAAACCTAATTGACTAAACAATCACTTAATTAAGTAAGTTGCAACAGTTTAAAAACTTATCACATGATTCATATCTCTCTAATCTCTCACATTCAATAATTGCATGTTTATAGCATTCTAACCATTCTCATGTTCTCTCACCTATAACCTAATCAACTAAACAATCACTAAACTACCTTTTTACAAATGTCAAACAAACACAACATGCTCAAAATTGCTCTCTTTTCTAAATTTATACTCTTAAAATTTCAAATCAAATCAAATGAACTTCATCACATACTATATGGGTAGTCTAAGAACTACAAAATCGTAACTAAAAATTGTTTTCTGATTAGCATTCCTACATATTTGGATTTCAACTGAACTAATGTGATCCTTTATGTAACTAGCTTAATGAAATAAAAGAAATCTTAATTGAACTAAGAAACATGAAGAAATCAAGGAAATTACAAACACGTAAAGAAAAATCCAAACAAAAGTAAAAGGCTCCAAACCACAAAGGGTTAACACCATATGTTGTGTGTGTGCGCGCGCGTGTGTTCCTCAGCTTATGACGTGTTAAATTAAGAATTAACACATCAACTAACCTCACATACACGGCATGAAGGACATGTCCAAGAGTTCCAGCGAAATAAATCTGCAATCAATGTTTCACTTATCAAGAACACGATATAAGCAAGTAATACGTCATAATGTATTAGTTACGATAAATTGTACCTCCTGTCATGAGCCCAAACTTTCAAACAGCTCATGTGATACTTCTTGGTACAGCTTTTGCATGATAGCATCTTACTTGCTTTCTCACTTCTTTCGTTTTCTCCATGAAAGCAAAGGCACCTATCTCATCTACCAAATCTGCAATCGCACCCACTGCCAGGTTTTCATTCCTGTCCTGATTTAGCAAAAAACAAATCAGACCCATTAAAACTTTTTAAATATGCATAATCACCAAATATTATTAATTAAATACCATTTCCATTCAATCATCGCGAAAAATTACATCAAGATAGCGGGCAACAAGCTGCGCCGCCACCCCTTTTTCTGGACGGCAAACCCTAACCTACTAAAAACGAACCCATACCCCACCGGAGTTGAGACACTGCTATGAATAACCCGTTGGACTCTGGTCAGGAAACGAATGGCTTTCGGTGCCAAGGAGCCAAAGGTATCAAATGTCAGGGGTACAAAAACGTGTTGGTTCTCCTCACAAGCTTTAGCATGCTTCTCAGCTTTCTTCGCCTCTGCTTTCGCACCACTTGCCCTGCTACAAAACCACTATCCCTCAAACCAACCAAGGGAGATACACCTGTTAGGTCGACACAAGCGTGTTTCCCCCGACCCACCCAAAGACAAGCATAATAATAAAGAAATAAACTTGCTCTAATAAATAAACTTTAGTAAAATGAACTAAAGAATAAGCAGAGTTCTAAATAGTGAAACATCAACCGCTAAACTGCTATTAAATAAATTTCAATTAGTTCAAAGTCCTTAAGAAACATTACACGCATTGAAAATACTTGTATACAAACAGTAGTGACTTCCTTCTTCAAATTAGTAACTTACCAGTCCCATTCAGAAAAGAGGTTCCTTTCATGATATAAAGAAAGAGAAAAACATCTGTTCAAAAAAAAAAAAGAGAGAAAAACATAAAAACCATTGACAGTACGATCATCAAACAATAAACACACACCACAACTAGGGCTGTGCAAAGGGTCCGGAACCGACCCGACCCGGACCCACCAGAACCACATACCCTTTTATTGTGAAATTAGGAACCACGAACCGAACCTTAAAAGGCTATGTGGTTCTGGGTCCTAAAGGTTCTGATGGGTCGGGTAAAGGGTCTGACCCTCTAGAACCTTTTAATGTAATAACAACTTTTAGAGGATTGCATATTCCTATTGTTTTACCATGCTCGTAAAAGAATTCCTCCATATGGTTCTAACAATAGCCCATGATTTTCTTTTTTAAATCACTTGTCGTTTCTCGACTTATGTTTTCGTAACAATTTTGTCATTTTCATTACTCGAAACATTATGTGAATTCGTTATGTATACATAATAAATACACACACATCAAAGCGACATACATAAATATTTACTTCAAATTTGGATATAATATATATTTATATAATATATCACATCTATGTATATACATCAATCCGAAAAATATTTCAAGAAAAATACATTGTTATTTTTGTAAATAATATTTTTCATATTGTATTAACATTACATGAAATCGATTACAATAACACGTAAAAACCAATAGTGAAAAGACTAAAAAAAAGATTATTCTTTTTGCTTTTTAATATAAATATAAACGTTTCTTGTGGTTCTTATATTAGAACCGTGGGTCTGGAACCGACCCGACCCGGAACCGATAATTCACATAAATCTAGAACCGGAAACCGACCATATATTTAAAAAAGTTCGGGTCCAAGGTTCTCGTGGGTCGGTTCTAAGGTTCCTGTGGGTCCGAACCACGAAATGCTCACCCCTAACCACAACCCTTTTTCCCATTTAAAGACCCCAACCCACCATCCTTTTTTTCCTCTGATGAACTCTCCCAAACACACAATAATCACATAACAATGTACAAGAGGGAGGGAGAGAGGGGGGGGGGGAGAAAGAAACAGGGGACTGAGATGAGTCTCCAGCCAACTCTCATGGTGGAGCTCTGATAGGATTGCGGCAGGGCTGCTACCATACAACATGACACCATCCTCACTTCACCCAACTATAGTTCAGCGAGAGATGGACAGCAGAGAAAGATGATGAGCGAGAGAATCACAAAACAAAGACCAGAAATAGGGGCGTAGAAAGAGAAACATAGGAGAAGGAGAGAATCGAGGATAGAGAGACGATGCGGCTAGGGTTCCGATTAGGGATTTCCGTTGGAGAACCCAGATGAGGATGATGATTGATTAATAGAAAACAATTGTCAGTATTAAGGTATTGGGGATAAGGACGGTGGGATGTTTGAGTGTTTACTGATGGGTTACACTCATGGTCACCGGATGTTTTAGGGTTTGTGGTTTGTTGGAGAACCCAGATGAGGATGATGATTGATTAATAGGGTTTGGGGATAAGGACGGTGGGGATGTTTTAGGGTTTTAGGTTATACGGAGTATATAATAACCTTGTTTTTTTATTTTTTTTTTAATGGAGCCACGTGGCACATTCAAAGGGGGAATATGCCACCAATGAATGTCACGTCAGCAAACATCAATCTTTTATATATATTTATATATTATATATATAGATGTCAAATTTCCGGCACATCATAACAACTCACATTTAATCGTTTGCTTGTCCTCAAGCAAACCAAACCTTAGGCCAAAAAACAAATTTTTTTTTGATATAAAAATTGTAAGTTTTATTCGATGCCGAGCTCAACCTACCTCCTAAGAGTCACACTTAATAGATCCTCGGGGTTTCGGGCTTGGTTTGTGGTCAGACTACTTAAACACTCCTAAAGTGTCCCAATTCCTTTTCCTCACTAACTATTGTTCACTCGAGTTTTATTTGGGGGTGATCACTCGGATTCTACTCTATGGCAGGCATGAATCATAGGCTTGTATGCAAATCACAACTCCACCGCTTAAGTTGAGGTAATGCGTGTGAATCCAAAAGGACTTTAAACGGGTTAGTTGAGTGAAATGGTGACGAATAGGGTATGAATAGAGTCTACCACCATGACTAACTTCGAGTTGAGTGTTTTGAGGTGTTGTCGGAATCTTATTACACTTTTAAGCGGGCTTTGAAGGTCTTTTATTGGACTTCATAACTCGACTTTCGCCTATTCTTGTGAAACCGTTCGGCGCATGCCGCCTAAAAGCCTCCACTAGGTCGGGTCGATCACTTGGTCTTCCGAAAGTATTTCAAAACCTTTTCTTTGAAGTTTTTCTTGATTCCTGTATTTCAGCAGCATCATTATTATGTTTTGGATTTTATTTAAGATTTGGAATAAATGTTTTAAATAAGTTAAGTTAATTATCTCTGAACACCGTATTGGTAACGCACCAGCCTTAGCCAGGTTGGGGTGTTACACAAACACATGCAGTTCGTCTAGTATAGTAAAATGAGCGGATAAAGACATGATAAAGAACAATCTGATTTTTAAATAGGTTTTTAAAAGAGTGATCTACAATAGTAGTATCCGTGAGTTGTATAAAAATGTAACAATATCAATTGTTGTGATTTGTATCAATATAAAATTAGTTATAACAAGGAGATAAGGTTTTGCTTTACAATTCGAGACTTAAATTGTTTGCAGGAAAACTAAAATCCAAATGGACAGGACCTTATATTGTCAACAGAGTTTTTCCTCATGGTGCAATTGAGTTGTTAAAACGAAAAAAACGGAGAGACATGGAAAGTTATTGGACACCGACTCAAACATTACCTAGTTGGACCATTGGATGAGAATGAGAAGGATGTTTTCCTTCTCGAAATTCCGGAAAAGGTAATTGAATGAGGATCTTGGGAGAAATCCCAAGTGTACACTTGTAAATAAGTGTGGGGAAATTTTTAGGTAGTTAAGTTGTTTTTGGTATTTTAAATAAGTTTGTTTTGAACATAATAAGATAGTTGTTTTTTATCCGTAATCATTTTCCTAAATCCAAGTGGAGCCTATTAGGCGTCATGCCGAACAGACCACAAGAAATTGGGTAGCACAAAATTTTCAAACGGATTTTTAATAACACTACTCATTCGAGTGGATCCAAAAATGTGATACACAGACAATTCTCGATTGCAAACGAAATGCTATACGATCGATGAAAATGTTTTCTTTACATTTTAATTTTCTTTTTAAGGTTACCCAAAACCCTTAACGCCCGAACACCCTTTGCCACCACCGAGCACCACCACGAACCACCCTCCACTGCCACCACAATCCTCCTCCATCACCGATAGCAACCGTCTTCATCGTCATCACCACAACATCACCACCTGTAACCACCATCGCTACCCCCTGTCTGCAAGAAAACCACCACCATTACCGCCCCTGCAACCACTGTTGGAGGCCAATCAGCGCCGACGAAGACCACCACCATCATTATCATCATCATCATCATCGTTCACCTTATTAGCCTAATCGGTTCGTTTTTGTTCGAATTTTTCAGTTTTTAATCGTTTTAGGTTTTTAATCGTTTTAGGTTTTAATAATTAGAGGTTTTTGATTATTTTAGTTTTAGGTTGTTGTTATGATAGATTAAGATTGGTTTTTGATTTGATTTAAGGTCGGGTGAACAGCCTACAGTCCGTAATTTCCTATAAAAAAATAATCAAATCAAAACAAAAGCCAAAGTTTAAACCCTTGATTGATTGGTGGTGTTCACTAATATCTTTCCCTGTAGAAATCCTAAGCTCAACAAGCTTTCAATTTTCTTGTTCCTAATCTAACCAGACCATGGAAATCACAACAATGGCTCAAGCTACACAACTCCACGCACAACTCCTAAAACACCCACAACCAGACACCCAAAACTTTATCAAAATCTTTAACTTCACTGCTCTATCACCTTCAGGAAACATCACATACGCACGCCACATTCTCAACTCACTTAAAACCCCAATCAACTCCTATTTCCACAACACCATGATCCGCGCTTACTCCGACTCACCCGACCCGTTTCAATCCATCTCCTGCTTCCTCTCCTGGCACACTTTCCAAGACCCATCTTCCCCTTCACCTGATAGGTTCACTTACCCCTTTGTTCTCAAAGCATGCTCTAAATTAAAACAAAAAAGGTTTGGTAAACAGGTTCATGGGTTGATATTGAAGATGGGTTTTGCCCCGGATTTGTATATTCAGAATGCCCTTATTCATTTTTACTCGGTTGTGATCAAATGGGTTATGCGTATAAGGTGTTTGATAAAATGCCTCAAAGAGATGTGGTTTCTTGGACTAGTGTGATTAATGGGCTTGTGGATAATAAAAGGCCTTTAGAGGGTTTGGGTTGTTTAAGAGGATGGAAATGGAGGGGTTTGAGGCCAATGATGTTACGGTGGTTTCGGTGCTTAGAGCGTGCGCTGAAACCGGAGCGTTGAGTGTGGGTGTGAAGTTGGATGAGTTGGTTAATGTGAAAGGGGTTAAGTTGAAGAAGAATGTTGTTACGGCGTTTATTGATATGTATTCGAAATGCGGGTGTTTAGATAGTGCGATGCGGGTTTTTGGTGAGGCGGGTGATAGAGATGTTTATGTTTGGACGACGATGATTGCTGGTCTTGCGAGGTATGGACAGTGTAGGGAGGCGATTGAATTGTTTGAGCGGATGGAAAGCGTTGGTTTGAAGCCAGATGAGAAGACAATGACTGCAGTTTTATCGGCTTGTAGGAATATGGGGTGGGTTGATGAAGGTTTAACATATTTTAACAACATAAAGAAGGTGTATAAGCTAAGACCAACTGTACAACATTACGGGTGTGTTGTAGATTTGCTTGCTAGAGCCGGACGACTAGATGATGCTGAAAAGTTCATCAAATCCATGCCCATCGAACCGGATGCTGTTATGTGGAGATCTTTTATATGGGGTTGTAAAGTTCATGGAGATAGTGAGCGAGTGGAGCATTTGATCAAACTTCTTGAAGGCACAAAGATGGATTCTTGTCATGATTGTGGAACTTATGTGCTGCTTGGTAACGTGTATGCATCTAACGGGAAATGGAAAGAATAAAGCACATGTGAGGAAGTTAATGAATCAGAAAGGGCTTGTAAAGCCGTCAGGGCATAGCCGGATTGAAATGACGGTGTTATCCATGAATTTACAGCTGGAAGTACTTGTCACATTGAGGCGAAAAGTATTTACAAGAAGCTGGAGGAAATAGAGGAACCATTAAGGGTTAACGGTTATGACCCAAAATTATCAGAGGTGTTGCTTGAGATTGATGATGAAGAGAAAGCATCACAGTTACTTCATCACAGTGAGAAACTTGCAGTCTCGTATGGACTTATAAAAGCCGAGCCTGGGACCATAATTAGGATTGTTAAGAACCTAAGATCTTGCGAGGATTGCCATTCTTTCATGAAACATATTTCAGGTGTTTACCAACGAGAGATATTAATTAGGGATCGCATTCGTTTCCATCATTTCAGGAATGGAGAGTGCTCTTGTGGGATTATTGGTAATAGCCAAAGTGATGTTTTTTTTTTTTCCAATTTTTTTGTATGAGCAGCTTTTTCACTTGGATACATATTTTACGTTTCGGAGAGATTATGGAAAACAATTTGATTATTGTCCTTGACAATCATTGTTCTTTTGCTCTAGACCATGTGTTTCTGGATCTTGCAAATGTACTAGGCTGCAAGATAAGGCTAATTACTTTAAACAATGGCTTAGAAACACAGAAAGGTACTTGCTTTACGACGTCTATTTTATGCGTAAAAAATGGTAAATGCTCTATGTTGTGATAAGTAGTTGGTAGTTGATGAAGTCTTCAAAATTTAAGGTAACTTCTAGTAGTCTTGGAGAAAAGAAACATACTTGGTTAAGGTTTATCCATGTTGTACAAGTATTCTAACAGATGAAAGGTTAATATTTAGTTTCAAAAATGCACTTTTGCTTATGGAGAGAACTGCATCTTTTCTGTTCTGCTATTAGACTGGCATATGGAGTGATCTTTCTTTCAATGTGTTTTGTTAGGTTATTTAGTGGCTGTTTGTTAGCTCTTCATGATTCTATTAAGAGAATATAGAGGTTACCTCTAAATTAGTTAGCATTAAGTGTGTTTGATTTACTGGCAAGACACAAATGAATCAGTTAGTAAGTCTCTTACTGATTATGTTTCACAATGAGGTTACGTCTAAATTAGTTAGCATTAAGTGTGTTTGATTTACTGGCAAGACACAAATGAATCAGTTAGTAAGTCTCTTACTGATTATGTTTCACAATGATATGAATGAAAGTTTTGCCCTTCATCATTTACCTGTGTTCATAACCCTCAGCTGACACACCACCTCCTAGACCCACCACCAACTAGTAGCTAAGTCAAACCTCTTACTGGTTCAAAGTTTCTATCCAATCAGACCTATTAATGATTTAATGGCTTAACATTTACTTGAATAGAGGTTGCCAAACAACCCTTAGTATGAATTCACCTTGTTTTCTAACGAGAACGCATGGGATTTGATATTGTTCCTATATCAGTCTTGGCAACGGTCCTCAGGGGTAAACTCAGATTATGGTCAACGCCTCTATGGATACTTTGGCTCCACTTCTTCACTTATACATGTACCATTATATAGTTGTAAAAGCCGATGTAAAAGCTAATGAGAATCGGTAATGTAGTGTTTTACTCTTGGCAACATTTTGTTGAAAATGCAATGTTAAGGGGTATGTTAGGGGTGTTTGGTATCACTTGTTTAAACAATAATTCTGCTTATTGCTCCGATTTTTTATAAAAAGATATTTGATTGTCATAATAGAAGTTAGAGATGGTATTTATGCTCGGCTTGTCCTTTATATAGATAACAAAGGCCAGGGAGCCGCTCCGAAAACAATTTTTGGGTCTAAGCTCTGACAGTTTATCTTTTCGTCTAAAATATGTCGTCTAAACTCAAATCCATTTTTTGATATATACTATAAGAACACTGTCAAATTTAAATATTTTGCAAGCAATAATTTAAAGACAGCGAAATGACTAAAGACAAATATATGATGTATATAAAGTAAAATTTCATTTTATTCAAAAGGAGCAAACGTACAGAAATCGTTTTTAAAATGAACCTGACATAGATTATGGGAGTTGGAAACAACCAAAACTAGCTAGAGACGTTTGGACTGTCCCATGTATAAAATGACATTTTACTCAAAAGATTAAATAAACATAAGTGTGTGCAATATATCAAAATTACCACTCAGTAAACGTCATATCTAGATGGAGTTAGTGGATTAGATGAAAATGATAAGATTTGAGAAACGTCAAGAGCTTATATGAAAAAGAAAAAAAAACTATTTTGATGAAAATGGTAAATGTGCCCAAACCACATGAATGAAATTGACATCTTACCTCTAAATTAAATATTTTAGGCTATTTTTGTTTTGAAGTGCATGCAGAGTTGAAAAAAAAAAAACGTTTGGGGACTGAAACCGACCAAACAAACTCGAACCAGTTCTAGTTCACAACTATACAAGCCAAACCAGTCCCAACCCGGTTTGAGAAAAAAACGGTTTTCAAATTGGTGAAGAAAAATCGGTCCATACATAATTATATATACACACACATACAAACACATACACTAACACATAGATACACATACACTGAACAAGTGAACATACATATACACACATACACATATATACATATACACATTGATAAAAATTAACACAACTCGAATTAGTTTATAAAATATGTTGTCTTATTTATTATTATTTTTTAATCGTGTGCATAAGAACCGGTTTACAAACCGAAACTAAACTAAACCAAACCAAAATGAAACCGATCTCTAAAAACCGATCAAACCGATGAAAACCGAATTATTTGACTTGAAACCGTCAAAGTCAAAACCGTTTTTACTTCACGAAAAAAAAAATCGATATCTCATATGTGCATCTGAGTATCTGACACCTCTAGGTGCATGTGGTGATGTGCATGCGCCTGAAGTGGGCCGTAATCAGATTAAGAAGCTTGTTCTGGGCCCTGAGGTCGAACCGAATAAAAGCCCCAAAAGGTAACAAGGATCATTGGGCTGCTGGGCCCAAACACATGTAGATCACTGCATGAGCGACTAACATTAATCTACATACATACCAAAAATTAGGGTTCTACATTTGCTTGCTTGTACATGCTCTGTTTTATTTCTTTTCCTAAACTAATCCCATAGCAATCAGGTATCATCATCTCTCATGAATTCACCTCACCGTTTTTTATGCTAAACACAGTTGTAACTTTTATTTTTGTTTTCTTTTCAGGTTATTTGCTACTGTGCAGTCACACATTAATTAAGCTTATTAGTGATTTGATTTATATCTGCAATTATGTAAGTATATGCTTATTTTATTATAAATCTATTTATCTCGTAGATTAGTAACAGTGCTTGATTATGAACTGCAATTTTCTGTATTTATAACTGTCAGATTGCACTGCTATTAACATGCTATTTGTAATAACCTGTCAGTTGATAGGATATTTGTCATCTGTTCTAGCAGATATTACCTAATTTGAACTGTTTTCCTGATATTGTGATGTTGAGTGTATGATTGGTTTAAATAGCGAGAAGCGCGCAAAAGCGACAAGGTTTAAAACCTAGGCGCAAATAACTATATATTTTCTGTATATTTCCTACAGGTTTTTAGCATGATTTACCCGATATTTAGAGACAAGGAAGCTTTATATATATGTTTTAATATGGAAATCATATTCATGTACAACCTGCTGCACAGAATATGGGTTGTACATGAGGCGCGGCCTCGGGTGTGCTTTTTGAAAATAGTGTGCTATATGCCTATATGCTACCAAAGCGCAGTGGCTTGAGCCTAGTTGCGCCTAGGCGCACTTTTAAAACCAGGAGTGTATGTATGTTTATCACTTGTAAACAGACCTGACTAGGTCGGAAAACGGAAATAAATAAGCGGATGCCATTTTTCTTACTGTCTTCTATGTTTTATGTGGAATACATCAAAGGTGTTGCCAGGACATCTATGATCAAACCCCTTTCTCTGCTTAATTGCTAAAACGACTACCTAGCACCTATTATAAGATGTGTCAGATTCCTAGTTAATTGCTATAGTTTGTTATCATACTAACACTTTCAAGTCCTTGAACATTGAGTAAGTACTTCCATTTCGATTTTATAACAAGATTTGTTTGTGAAGGTCTCGAATATGTGTTAAAAATTTGCCAAAGCATGCAACTGAGGAACGCATACGGATTATTTTTCTCAAAAAGGAGAAGTAACTGATGCCAAGCTCATGCGGACCAGGTACTTTCCCATGTTTAGTTTTCAGTTAGGAAATGGTCATCGTAGTTAATTTTCTCCATATGTTTGATGTCGTCATATTGTTGGTTCTAACAGTATTATAATTATTGGATTTAATATTCTTCCAGCGATGGTAAAAAGCAGACAATTTGGTTTTGTTGGTTTCCGGACTGAGAAAGAAGCCGCAGAAGCTTTAAAGTTCTTTCATGGTTCTTTCATGGATACTTGCAGGCTTACTTGTGAGGTGTGTGATATATGAATCTTCTATCATATATAATGATTAAAAATATTGTTATGCTTATTTTTCCTCCTTAAATTATAAATTAACACTTTATAATGTTTTTATTTAATCACTCCAACTAGTAGAAATATGTGTTATTGTTATTCAATGATCTACAACAATTTTGAAATTGGTCAACTTTAATTAACATATTTTTCTAAATGGGTGTGATATACAGGTTGCACGCAAAGTGGGTGATTCAGAAATGCCACGTCCATGGAGCCGACATTCTTTTAAGAAACGAGAAGAGCCAACCATGGAGAAAAAGGAATCTGTTAATCAAGTAAAAAACCTTACATCAGAGGTGAAAAATGACACTGAGAATGGTGACGGCGACCTTCAGTTTCAGGAGTTTTCTTCAGGTCATGCAACCCCGTACAAAGTCAAAGTTATGGTCAAATGATCTGCTGGAAGCCACCCAAGAAAAAGATGGCAACAAGAAAGTTCAAGTAGAAGGAGAAGACAAAACGAAGCTGAATTCGGAATCTGACAAGTTGAATGAAACCAGTGATAAATCTTTGTCAGACATGGATTACTTTAAAAGCAGGGTCAAGAAAGATTGGTCAGATTCAGATGCTGATGATGTAGAGGAGGTTGAGAATGATGATGATGATGATAATAATAATGAAATCAAGGAAGTAGATGAAATAAATCCTGAAAACCTTAATGAAACAGATGATGTAGATGAACCATCATCAAGTTTAGAAGATGAAGATGATGTTCTACAAACTGGCCGTCTTTTTGTTAGAAATCTGCCATATACCGCTACGTAGGTTTTTTATTCTTCCTTCGTTTTCAAGTTCTCAGATTTGTGGTGATTAACCATGTTGATTTTAAATGAAAACAGGGAAGAGGATTTGCGGGAGTAATTTACAGCAAGTTTGGCAGTGTCGCCCAGGTTCATCTGGTGGTTGATAGAGATACAAAACGGTCAAAGGGGATTGCTTATGTTCTCTATACGCTCCCAGAATCTGCAGCTAGGTTTGTACCTATTAAAATGTGCATCTCTTGTTCGAAAGCATGAAA
>JAUTDX010001046.1:0-94016 GCA_030844895.1 Ambrosia x helenae | reverse complement strand
ATAAAATATACTCACTTGATCCTTGAAGAATCAGTTCAAATGTCAAACAAAATCACAACCACAAAAGAAGTAAAAACAAATCAAATTTATATTGCAATACCAGAACTCACAATGCACTTGCTATAAAGCAAAAACAAAGAAAAGAACAATATGAGCATGAAAAATAAAAAGATCATGAATATATCAACATATTTCTATAGAAACTCATATAAGGTTTTCAATCAATGTATGTGCAAAATAGTTATTATATATGGGTATGGAATGTAAACCTATTTGTAAGAATGACATAAAAAAATAAAACAAAGCTCACTCGGGTTAAAACTTCAAGTAGCAACCTACTTCAATTACATAAAAACTACAAAATCCCATGTGAGTCGATTTGGATAAAATGAGCAACTTCAATTAAAAAAAATCAAACTTTGAAGAATTTTGTAACCAAGAGCTGTATTTTCTCATTGATTTCATAAACAGAGAGTTCAAAACATATAGGAAAACATTCCAGAAATATAGGAACAAACTCAAAACAAAACACAAGCTAAAAATAAGAGATAAAGATGAGAAGCAACTAATGTATCGATATCCAACACTCCCCCTCAAGCTGGAGGATGTAAATCTTTCATGCCCAGCTTGACAAGTAATTCTTGAAGTCTCTTGGTTCCAAGTGGTTTTGTAAGTAAGTCAGCAACTTGAAGTTTCGTCTCAATATACCTTGGCTCCACTTCCTTTGATTCGACACGTTCACGAACGAAATAACAATCCATTTCAACGTGTTTCGTTCTTTGGTGAAAAAACCGGGTTATTGGCTATGTGTCGAGCAGTTTCGTTGTTACAAAATAAAGTAGTGCCACCATGTTGCGATTCACCAAGTTCTGTCAATAACCATTGAACCACAAGATTTCGCTAACCGTTGTTGCCATAGCTCTATATTCTGCTTTTGCAGAGGAACGAGAAACGACAGATTGTTTCTTTGACTTCATGAAATTGGAGCTCCTCCTATCAATAAAAGATATCCGGTCCTTGAACATCTCGATAGGGGACAACAAGCCATCGGCATCACAATAAGAAATGAGTCTACTTCCTCCTTCTTTAGGTAGGAGATTCCTTGACCCGGAGTCGCCTTGAGATGCCGTAACACTAGTGACTGCCTCCATATGCGTTGACGAGGATCGGATACGAATTGACTCAAAATATTTACGGCATATGTGATATCCGGCGAGTAGCTTGCAAGTATAATAATCTCCCAACTAGGCGCCGATATTTATTTGCATCAACTTTCTATTCTTCTCCCCCTTACCAAGCTTAAAGTGGATTCCATTGGAAAGGACTAGTTTGCAGCGAGAAGGCCGCTGTCTTGCAAAATGTCAAGGGTGTACTTTCGTTGACTTAACACCATACCGTCTTTTGTTCGAGCCACTTCGATTCCCAAAAAAATACTTTAACGGTCCGAGGTCCTTGATGATAAAGAGATCATGGAGCTGCGATTTTGTATGTTGTATTGTCGCCATGTCGTTTCCAAATATAAGCACATCATCAACATAGATTAAAGCCGCAACAAATGTGTTTGCATGTTTATAAAGAAACAACGAATGATCAGCTTTTGATTGAATGAAACCCATGTCTAAAAGGACGGTTGTAAACTTGTGATACAGTTGCGCAAAAGCTTGTTTGAGCCCATAAATAGACTTTCTTAGTCGAATTACCTGAGTTTCATTCTCTTCCGAAAAACCTTGAGGAATCATCATATAGACTTCGGTCTCTGTGCAAAAACGCGTTGTTTACATCCAATTGATGAATGATCCAGTTCCGTTTTGTTGCTAAAGAAAAGTAGAGTTCGCATTGTAACCAACTTCGCAACTGGCGCAAATGTCTCATGATAATCAACCCCTCCATTTGGGTGAAAGCTTTGGCAAACAATCTCGCCTTGACCTTTCAATGCTCCCATCGGGTTGATACTTGATCTTATACACCCACTTTGAATCAATCGCTTTCTTTCCCGGAGGTAATGTTTCAAGTGAGCATGTTTTATTTTGTTCAAGAGCCTTGATCTCCTTTTTCATCGCCTCCCTCCAACGTTCATCCTGTGAAGCTTGGTAAAAAACTTTCGGCTCATCATGGCTTGTGAGGGCTGCAAGAAATGCTTTGTGAGCAACACTAAATTTATCATAAGAAACATAATTGGATAGAGGATGTACCGTGGAGGATGTTTGATCGGAAGACGGGTGTGGTGGTCAACAGAAGGTGGAAGCTTGACATGGTATTCTTTCAGATGTGTTGGTTGCGTTCGGACCCGTTGATGTCGTTGGGTGGTATTATTTAGCTCTTGCTGATCATCATTATTTGCCTCATGTATTTCATTTAGCATGACAATAGTTAGAGTATGCATGTCATCCTTAACTTCATGCATGGAGGATGAGTCACGTGAAGGTGTACCCACCACCAATTCATCACTCAACAACACATCACCCATTATGGGTCCTTGAGCTTCATTCATTTTCTCCTTCATTATTTGACGGTACTTGTTTCACTTGATCATCTATTTCAAAATAAGTTTGATATTCTTCAACAATCTCTTTATCTCCTTGAACTTTGGCGGGCCTATTTATAGAAAATGGAAAAATACCTTCAAGAAAAACACATCTCTAGAAATCACAATTTTCTTCTTTTCTAAATCATAGACTTTATCCCTTTAGTACCAGAAGGATAACCCAAGAAGACTCCTGCCTTAGCCCTCGGTTCAAGTTGTCACCTTTAGTGTCTGTATTTCGAAAATATGCCAAACAACCAAAAACTTTCATGTGATTGTACATCGGCTTCCTTCCAAACATGACCTCGTAAGGTGTTTGTTGTTTTATAACTTTGGATGGAAGCCTATTAATGATGTACGTAGCCGTCAATACACATTCCGCCCAAAACTTGACCGGAAATTGGCTTCAAATCGTAACGCCCTAGCGACCTCTAGAATATGTCGGTGCTTCCGTTCCACCACACCATTTTGTTGTGGGGTGTGGTGGACATGCTGTTTCTAGAATAATCCATGATCATTATAGACCGCTGATGTGTGAAATGTGTAGTAAATAAATCAGTCAAGTTTTACAAATGGAAAAACCTACAAAACCACACACTAACGGCAAGTGTATAGTCGCAGTGTAGCAGAGCAAGTAAGTCCGGAATATCGAACCGTGGACACAATATAACGACTCTCGGTACTAAACCTCTGTCGACTCCTAGCCTAATAATTTGGAAGAAGACTCCTGCCTTAGCCCTCGGTTCAAGTTTGTCACCTTTAGTGTCTGTATTCCGAAAATATGCTAAACAACCAAAAACTTTCATGTGATTGTACATCGGCTTCCTTCCAAACATGACCTCGTAAGGTGTTTGTTGTTTTATAACTTTGGATGGAAGCCTATTAATGATGTACGTTGCGTCAATACACATTCCACCCAAAACTTGACCAGAAAATTGGCTTCAAATCGTAACGCCCTAGCGACCTCTAGAAGATTGTCGGTGCTTCCGTTCCACCACCCATTTTGTTGTGGGGTGTGTGGACATGTTGTTCTAGAATAATCCCATGATCATTATAGAACGCTGATGTGTGAAATGTGTAGTAAATAAATCAGTCAAGTTTTACAAATGGAAAAACCTACAAAACCACACACTAACGGCAAATGTACTAGTCGCAGTGTAGCAGAGCAAGTAAGTCCGGAATATCGAACCGTGGACACAATATAGCGACTCTCGGTACTAAACCTCTATCGACTCCTAGCCTAATAATTTGGATTTTTGTGAATTTATTTTTATGTAATAATTATTAAAGTAAATAAATTAAAAGACTGAAACGAACAGATAACAAGAAGCAGAAAGACAGATCAGAAACTAAAGAGAAACTCACATAATATGGAAAACAATTACCTAGGTCTAGAATCCTACCCGCAACTCACAACGCTCGGAAATGGATAATGGAATGGCTACCGGTTCCTAAAACTACGACTGACTCAAGAAAACCTAACGAATGCTAGATCACCTCCCGGTCTCACTAACACCTCTTGAAAAATCCTAAGGGACGTGTAAAACGACGGTTACTAGTTCGGATCACCTCCCGGTCTCACCTCACTAGGGAATGCTAAGGTACTTAAAAGACTCGCTCACCTCCCGGTCTCGCTAATCTCAACACACCCGAAAGTGTGAAGGAGTTATCTAAGGTTGTTGACAAAAACTAGAAAACTAGAATTTGCTAGGGAAGGTAAGGTAAATAAGTAAGGATCTCCTCGCGGTCTCACCTATACCCAAAACCTAAGAACTAGACAAACCGACACTCTATCTCCTCCTGGTCTCAAGAGTGACAAAACACTAATTTCAAAGGCTTACAAGGTTGCTAATAGGGTTATCTAAGACAAGAAACCTCTAGATTAACCACTAACACAGAGTCTATCGAAAATCACGCAAAACTCTAGATCTTGAAACTACTAAAGTAACAAATAGAGAACACACAAAGCAACAATCAAGCAAACCGATTACTAAAAGCATTCGTACGCATTTTTATCAACAACACAAAAATATTTTACCAAAACATTAAGCCAAAAATATATTATCAAAACCGAACGTTAAAAGTCACGAAATAATCATCAATATGACGTAGGTAGCGTAAATGTTTAGCCAATAATATTCATGACAAAACAAGAAAACATAGTCTTGTTACCAAAATAACACATACTCATAAAGTTTAGAACACAAAGTAGTAAACGAAAATAACCAATATTGTGTAACCTCGATCCCTAGCCTCCTCTCCTTTCTTTTTCCTCTCTAAAATCTTCGCAAGGCTCCTGCTTCGTGACCTTCTGTCCACCTCCTTTTTTGGCGGCTTTGATCTGTTCGATAGTAATGTGTGCCGCTCTCAAGAATTTCTTCCCAATCCAAAACCTCCTCATAATAAATATGTGCTTTCCATAAAAAAAAAAAAAAAAAAAAAAAAAAAAAAAAACCAAACCTTTTAGGTTTAGCTATTTTTTGGGCCCTTCACTGTTAGGTCATTGCATCGTGACTTTTTAAGTCACAATATGGAAGTTCCATTATTTATATTTTATTATTATTATTATTATATTATTATTATTATTATTATTATTATTATTATTATTATTATTATTATTATTATTATTATTATTATTATTATTATTATTATTATTATTAGTAGTAGTAGTAGTAGTATAATTTCTTGCTCTCATGTCGGGTGTTCTTGGCTCGACCAAAGTTTCTCGTTTACGCTTCAACGTCCATAAACACCTCCACTCAAGTGTTCGTGTCACGATTAAAATTTTTCATTTTGAGCTCCTTTTCCACGAACACCTATAAATAATAAAATAAATAAATACATAATAAAACAACACGAAACGAATAAAAACATAACCAAATAATATACAAAATACATAGGAAAAGATATGTGTTTTGCAACACATCAAACATCCCCACACTTAAACCTTTTGCGTCCCGAAAAAGAATTATACAAAATCCCAGACAACATTTTCAACAAAGCACTTAACAAAAAACCATAGCATCAAACAGGGTCAAAAGCAGGCTACGAAATCAACAGGCATAGCGGTTTCACAGGACTTACATCGTTCAAAAGGCTGACTAGTCAAGATGTTATAATTTTAAAAAAACAAGGCCTACCTAGTCAAGCTACACTTACCTCCAAGCAACCGACTATGCACAAGCAAGTACCCCTCACAATATCACTCATCTCTTGGTTATATATTTATTTGGAGTGAATCTCTCAAAATCGAACTATGAAGGAAAATTATCATAAGCTTGTACGTCAATCAAATTTCACCTAATTGCTAACACTAACACAAATCAAGATGACTTCGAAAGGGTAGGTAAGGGTTAAAGGTAGGAAATTTTATTGGGAGAAATTGGCTAAAAAGAAAAATAAGAGATAAACCGGATAAACATAGAACATATACACTTAACTCTTTGGTCTTCTCGACCCACAACCTTTATTCTTCTTTTTTCTTTTCTCTCACTTTTTCATATTGTGTCAAGTCCAAGTTTATGGTCTCAAAATGCATCAAAACGCACAAGTTCTAAAAATAATGCAACAAAGTCGGTATATCACACATGAAACGAAATAGTGAATATTTATATATAATATTTAAAGGCTCAAAATCACTGTTATGTGGAAATAAGGGTTACCAATACTAGCAAGTGCAAAACTAGCTAACCATCCAGCTTGATCCACTATCCCAGGCACCCCAAACATTTTATTTCAGAAACACAACTCAGTCAAGCCTACTATCCCGCAACTTAAAGAAACATATGCTAAGACCCATAAACCGACAATCAACCCCGCTTTTAACCGACGTATTACATTGAAAAGGCTCGTTTATTACGCCCAAAAAGGATCAGGACTAAGACAAAACATCTTTTTTTTACTCAACCTACAACTAAGCAAAATAAAGACGAAGTCTCTCATCCCCACACTTAGAAAGACACAGTGCTTTTCCCTGAGGAGCAAAAGCAGGGACAGCAGTCTGAGTCTAATTCGATCGAAGATTGACCCTACAATCCTTAGCCTGGTGACCAAACCGATGGCACCGATTACAGCGATTCCTGTCACAACCACCACATGATGATACCCACACTAGTTACACTTCAGAAGCTTCCCAGCATACCCAACTTGCCTCTGCTCAGACGATGATCCCGACACATCAAGCCTCTTCACTTGTTGCTACGGCTAAGACAAACCAGAACTCTTCCCCACATTCTCCCACTTCCTCTTGGCGTTCTCAGGGGCTTTCCCAGCAGCGCCCATGGGAGGCAAAGCCCCCTCTGCAACCTTCATATTGGTTAGCTTATGATCCAAGATGATAGTACCCAGCAATGTAGTAAAATCACCAGCATCCACCAACCCTGCAATCTCCGACTCTAACCCAGCAATATAGTGCTCAATCCTCCTTTACTCTGGTGTAGTCAGCTCAGGACACATCACTGCCAGCTCGTGAAGCTTAGTGGTATACTCTTCAATCTCAGAACCCACCATCTTATGATTCCACAACTCTTGCTGTAACTTCTTCACCTCATCCCGAGGACAATACTCCGACCTCAAACTCCAACCAAGGCATAGCATTGGCTTCCCCTAAGCCAAGAATCTTAGTAGTGGAGTTCACCAGGTCAAAGCATGACCTTTAAAAGTTCTGTAGCACACTCACATGATCAGCAGCTAGGCAGTTACAAATGGAAAAAAAAACCGACTCAATCTTCTCAAGCCACCTAAGCAGTCCCACTGCTCCCTCAGTCCTAATGAAGCTATGAGGCTTACAATCCATAAATATCTTAAACGTGCACACAGGCTGCACCGAATGAGGCTGATTGACAGTATTACCTGAAACAACAACAGTTGATTAATCAACAGAAGCACAACACCTAAGATATAGATAAAAGTGGCAGTATCCAAATTACCGCCAAGGCCATGCTAAGCGGCCTAAAAAGCAGTCAGTGCAACTTTCACCTGCTGCTGAAGTAGGTTTTTTCAGCTCATCCTGGGTCAAACTAATTTTACCACGACCCCTGCCGCGACCACCGCCGCCATGTCCACCAGTACGACCACCACGAACACCAGACATCTTCTGCCAAGACAAGAACAGAGCACCCAGAGTCACCACTAGTACAAAAACACTAGTAATTACAAGAATTAAGGTCTCGGTTGGAGTTCAAGTCACCGAACACCAACACTTAGAGGTGTACTATCACGAGTACAAGTGCAAGATAGTGTGTGTAGGCAAGTGAGTCCATTGGAGTATAGAAGGGAGATGTCCTAATCCTGTGTAACACCCCAACGATGGCGGAAACATCGGGATGTCACGTATTGATGATTGTTTAATAGCTCATGGTACTAAATGAAAGTTGAATATTACTAACAATTTACAATTTGTCATATAATTTAATACATAAACTTGATTTACATAAACTAGGTCCAAAGCTCCTATGTGATCGAAGACTTGAACAACTTCCAATAGCAAGTAAGACCTGAAACATGTTGAGTTGGAAAGATGGGGGGTCAACTATAAATAGTTGGTGAGAATACATAGGTTTTGCATATAATTGAAAACAATATGTTGTATAGCAATCATGATTGAAGTATAATAATGAGTAATGATAGAATATAAGTCCGACATGTAACAATGCGTCTTTTGTACATCAAACCTTGTGTCGACTGAGACCTAACTCGCAAGTTAGTAAAAGTGTAATGTTATCGACCATCCATGAATTTATGCGGGGGGGTGGGTTTGTCAGACCTATAGCGCTATAATCTAAACAGGCGGCTTGATTAATGTTAATGATTGTACTGTGTCTTTTTGTTACAGTCAAATGATAGAATGAGTAAATGATAGTGTATAAAATGTTTAAACATGTTTCACCCCAAAATGTAAAACAGAAAAAGGGGCTATGTAAACGCACCTTAGTGCTAGAATTGAATTCCCTTGATATAGAATAAATGTGGCTCGTAAGTATCCAAGTATCACCCTATGTTTAAGGCAATAATATAAGTGTTGGGAAAACTTAAAAGTCTAAGTTTTCTATACTAAAGGTATTCTAGGGTTCCTAATTTGGGGATTGATAATTGATTGATGATTAATTTAGAATAATTGTTAATGAAATAATTAAATAAAGAAATAATTAATAAAAAGGATTTTTAAAAATTTTAATTAAAATTAGTTGTATTAAAATGTAGTAAATGTGAAAATAATTTTTATAAAATTATTTTCTTAATTAATGAATACATAAAACGTTAATATTTATTTGTCAAATCATAGTTTTAATATCTAAAAAAAATAAAATTATTAAAGTTCCAAATTAAATTTATGTTTCTCTTCTAAATGAATACAAATAATTTATGTAAAGTTTTGGTATAAAAATAGTGAAAAATGAATTTATTATGAATTTAATACGATTAAAATAGATTAAATTGATTAAAAATAAATAAATTAATATTTTTCAAAAATAAAATTTTGTTTTATAAAGTTCATCAGTTTTACAAGTCTAGAATAATTTTTGTGAAATTTTATAAAATCATTTAGATATTTTTATAGAATTTTTAACTTATAAATGAATAAACTTGTAATATATTTTATATATATTAGATAAATGATTTTTGAAAAACTAAAAATTGTATGATAAACTTTACCATTAAAATAACATAAAATATTTTTTATAGAATTTATAAACTACTTTTACTATTTAAAAACTATTTAAAAAAATAAAGAGTATAATTATAAAAGAAAAGTCTTTAAAAAAAATATTGTATGTGCCAGGACTCGAACCGAGTCCCTGGCCGGTTCCATGTCTTATAATCACAAGCCTGACCAACTGGTCTAGACCCTGAGAACGAGAATTCTTTGTTTCTGTTAGTTATAAGGGTGATTTGGTTTAAGTCTGATTTGTTTTAGAAAATAAAAGATGGAGACGGGGATCGAACCTTGTCTGTGGCCGGTTCCCATGTCTTAACACAAAGTGTATCTCCAGCTGACCTATAGATCAGTTGGTGATTATCTTCAGATTGTTTAAAATAGATATGATGATTGCGAAGTGTCATCTTCCCCAATTCGTATCCTATGAACACTAGTTTTTCTAATCAAGCGATTTACCCAACAATAACTCCAAATTGTATAGGGTTATTGTTCGTATGATGCAGGTGAATCAAACCAAAGTAAAAATTAAAACTTACAGTATGGTATCGACGTAACACGATAGGTCAAACAAAAGTCAAACGACGATCGATTGTTGATTACAAACGAAGAATTAACAGAAATTGAGGGTGAGATATAGATTATCGGTGCACTTAGGTTGCGGTAGAGGGTTCAATTTATACTAACACCAACGAATTGAATGATTTAGAAAGTTTGACCCACACTTAATTAGAAACGCGTAATTAACCCATTTTTGGTATGTTTTGATTACATTGGCGTGTCCAATACGCATTATGATTTGTCAATCAAGTTTTTTTACCATATCAGGATCAAAGACGCGGTATATTGAATCAATTCGAATGGGTCGATGGAGTTTGACTTTCTGTTGGCTGACTGGGTTAATTAAGGAAGGTGATAAATTTAATACGCATGAGATATGTTCACAAACAGAAGCGTAGCTCAGTTGGTTTGTTTGTTGTGTGATAAGCTTCTTGACCCGGTGGTGGACGTGGGTTCGAGTCCGGTCCACACAACTATTTTTTTATTGCATTTTCATTAATACTATATTACTATATATACATAATATGATTATACAAGTCCAAAAATGTTTCGAGAAAGTTTTAAAACGTACTAAAATGTCGAGATCCAACGATTTTTCAATAATTATTAGTACAATGTGTTTTTAAACATATATTGTTTTGAATTCGTGTAAAAAATTGTCAAAAGAAAATATACTAGGTAAAGTGGTGGGAAAAATATGGGATGTTACAGTCTCCCCTACTTTTGGGAACTTCGTCCCGAAGTTATTAAAAACACAGGGTTGGGGTGACTAGGTAGAAATTAGGGAAACTGTGGGTCGGGTTAAGGCATGACATGAATTTATAGGTAATGGAAAAATCTGTTTTGAGTAATTTTGGGTAAGAGGTTTGATATGTGTGATTATAGGAAACTAAATGGACCTTATTAGAATTTCACACTACCTTAACGTTCCTGTAAATGCATGATTACGTTCCGGACTGCAATCACCAATTTACCTTACATTAGGGTTTTGTGTCCTTCCATAACTCTAGACACACACACAGTGCCAAATAACCTTGTGTTTGAAAAGTATACAATGTATCCAAAAAAAATAAGTCCAACTGTTGAGCAGGAAAAAAGACTTGTACAAGGTCAGTGAGTAAGAACCTCTACCGATTGTTGAGCAGGTGCGATAGCCTCTACCAGTCGTTGAGCAGGTTGTTAGGGCCTCTACCGACTGTTGAGCAGGTATGATGACCCCTACCAATCGTTGAGCAGGTTATTTGGTACTCTACTAACTGTTGAGCAAGTGCTTCCTCCTCTTCCAGTTGTTGACTAAGCGTGACATTATTTCCCACATAAATTGCAATTTGATAATATGTTCATATAAGCAAGTTTATAGGTGTAACAAATATAGTGTGTGAGTTGAAATTGTATAGATTTAGATATTAATATAGCAATTGGCTCACACTCAACCAGGCACGTATTCAAGTGCCATGAACATACTAGATAAACAACCCTCATATAAAAGACAAAGTTTCAATACTAGAATTTATTACTTGAATCATAATGCGTTAACACATAGAATTTTAGAAGCAACAAAAACATTCTAATGGTGGGGCTTGTTGTTAGGCAGCTGGAGGGTCTTGATCTCGGTTTAGGTTAGGGCATCGGGTACGGAAGTGATTTGGATCTCCAAATTCAAAGCACTGACCATAGTTATATCTGTCGGGACGATTAGGGTTAGCAGCCGGAGCAGGGTTGGTTGGTTGGTTGGTATGGGGTTTGGGGCTTCACGACATGTGTTGACCAGATGGCCATACTTACCACAATTGGTGCACAAGCGACATAGGGAAACGGTGGGGTGATGACGTTTGCATGTGTTACACAAAGGAAAGTTTCCTGTATAAGGTTTCTTGTTAGAAACTTGTGCAGCGAGGTTTGCATCAGGGTCCCTGGTCTTGCGCTTCTGGTTCTCGGTAGTTACCGCGACTACAATACTTGCTTTCTCGCCTTTCCGAACTAAGGTCCCGTTCTTTACGTGATTGTCTGTTAAAGTAGCTGCTAGACGCTTTGCCTCTTCGAGGGTAGCAGGGTTTCTTCCCCACACCGTGTCCTGAATCTGCATGGGTAAGCCACCAATATATTTTTCGATTGCTACAGGTAGGGGGTGACTTTATGTGGTAACAGTAAGCTAAGTTCGTGGAAACGAGTGTTGTAGGCTAGGTTTTCCCCATTGTCTTGGGCAAGATCGTGAAACTCGTCTTCTAACTTCTTGATTTCGTTGCGAGGGCAGAATTCCGCCTTCATGATGTCTTTAGCTTGCTCCCAAGTCAAAGCTAGTGCAATTTCAGCTCCGCGAGTTCTTTTCTCCTCGTTCCACCACGTGAGTGCCGCTTGTGGAGGACACTCATAGCATAGCGAACTTTGAGATTGTTAGGGCACTCGTTATTAATGAAGGTATTTTCGATACCTTCGAACCACTGAAGGAGGCCGGTGGCTCCTTCCTCCCCGCTAAACTTAGGAGGATTGCAAGAGTTGAAGTGCTTGAGGGTGCAAACTGGGAGACCATTCCCGTTCCAATTGCCATTTCCATTCATTTGAGCGAATTGAGCCACAAAGTTGGGAACTAACGTCGCTATCTGTTGAGCCATTTGTTGTGAAATGATCGCAGCGAGTTGGACATTGTTATCATGGTTGTTGTTGTTGTTGCTTTCACCATCATGATCGTTGTTATTATGAGAGTTGCGACGAGGAGGCATTATCTGCAAGAGACACAATGAAGGTTTCAATGAGACATGGGGTAAATCAGGGATAACGAGATACAATGAGGAGTGTAATCATTTATTCATTAATTAAAACGAATAAACGAAAACGTTGACTTATCAAAGCTTCTAGATTCTAATAACATAGTGAAGACATGCTTTAGCCTATAAGTGAACACTCATCCCAAGAATTCCCAGGTAGGCATCTGGGTCCCTCGTCTGATTGGGATTTATGCGCAATGCAAGTCCTAGACAGAAAACTCAGAATACAAGCATTCACCCTTCCAGATTGCACGTGTTCGTTATTAAAATCTAGAACTTCGACAGGATCTTCAAGGCAGTTCGGGTTAAGACTTGAGAATCTTGTCCTATTAGTCTAAGGGTAGATCCAGTGATGGAGAGCAATCTTCTTGTATGGACTAAAGTAGGGATAAGAAGTAGGAGGGAGATGGAGAACAGAAACAAGTAAGGTTGCAAGTAAAAGGAGCAAGTACTGGTTAAAATCCTATGGTTATAGACTAGATTATTTTTCTAATAACCTAATTCCCTATAACCATGGCTCTGATACCAATCTGTAACACCCCAACCGATGGCGGAAACATCGGGATGTCACGTATTGATGATTGTTCAATAGCTCATGGTACTAAATGGAAGTTGAATATTACTAACAATTTACAATTTGTCATATAATTTAATACATAAACTTGATTTACATAAACTAGGTCCAAAGCTCCTATGTGATCCAAGACTTGTACAACTTCCAATAGCAAGTAAGACCTGAAACATGTTGAGTTGGAAAGATGGGGGGTCAACTATAAATAGTTGGTGAGAATACATAGGTTTTGCATATAATTGAAAACAATATGTTGTATAGCAATCATGATTGAAGTATAATAATGAGTAATGATAGAATATGAGTCCGACATGTAACAATGCGTCTTTTGTACAATCAAACCTTGTGTCGACTGAGACCTAACTCGCAAGTTAGTAAAAGTGTAACTGTTATCGATCATCCCTGAATTTATGCGGGGGATGGGTTTGTCAGACCTATAGCTCTATAATCTAAACAGGCGGCTTGATCAATGTTAATGATTGTACTGTGTCTTTTTGTTACAATCAAATGATAGAATGAGTAAATGATAGTGTATAAAATGTTTATAATTGAATCACAAGTTTCAACAATGATAGTGTATAAAATGTTTAAACATGTTTCACCCCAAAATGTAAAACAGAAAAAGGGGCTATGTAAACTCACCTTAGTGCTAGAATTGAATTCCCTTGATATAGAATAAATGTGGCTCGTAAGTATCCAAGTATCACCCTATGTTTAAGGCAATAATATAAGTGTTGGGAAAACTTAAAAGTCTAAGTTTTCTATACTAAAGGTATTCTAGGGTTCCTAATTTGGGGATTGATAATTGATTGATGATTAATTTAGAATCATTGTTAATGACATAATTAAATAAAGAAATAATTAATAAAAAGGATTTTTGACAAATCCTAATTAAAGGTAGTTGTATTAAAATGTAGTAAATGTGAAAATAATTTTTATAAAATTATTTTCTTAATTCATGAATATATAATACATTAATATTTACTTGTCAAATCATAGTTTTAATATCTAAAAATAAAATAAAATGACTAAAGTTCCAAATTAAAATTTATGTTTCTGTTCTAAATGAATAGAAATAATTTATGTAAAATTATGGTATAAAAATAGTGAAAAATGAATTTATTATGAATTTAATACGATTAAAATAGATTAAATTGATTAAAAATAAATAAATTAATATTTTACGAAAATAAAATTTAGTTTTATAAAGTTCATCAGTTTACAAGTCTAGAATAATTTTTGTGAAATTTTATAAAATCATTTAGATATTTTTATAGAATTTTTAACTTATAAATGAATAAACTTGTAATATATTTTATATATATTAGATAAATGATTTTTAAAAAACTAAAAATTGTATGATAAACTTTACCATTAGAATAACATAAAATAATTTTTATAGAATTTATAAACTACTTTTACTATTTAAAAACTATTTAAAAAAAATAAAGAGTATAATTATAAAAGAAAAGTCTTTAAAAAAAATATTGTATATGCCAGGACTCGAACCCGAGTCCCTGGCCGAAAGAATACAAGTGAATTCCCAATCATATCATCTTCAGTATTTGTAACGCCCGAAAGAATAAACATTCCTTAATAATAATTAATTAACATAATTATCTAATATTATAACTAAGATAATCCGGCGCAATGGAATCGACCCAATATATATCGAGCCCACCCGATAATAGAAGACCAAAAGATATTAGCCTATAACAATTGGACTCCATTTGTAAAAGCCCAATAACCTTTTGGTCCATTTAACATCTCAGCCCACTAGATCTTTTAAGCAAACTCGTGATTCATACATGCACATACACAGAGTGCATTTTTGGGCTGCACATGGAAAAGCCCTTATCTTAACTTCTAATGCACATACATGCATATATACCCAGCTCATATCACCTCTTCCACACTCAACCCCATCATACAAAGCACACCCTCACACCTGTCCATCCATATTACCATGATCATTCCTAACATCCATGCACAGCCCCTTTCCTTGCTTATTTCTCAAGCTCATCACACCTGTCTAAAACCAATGAACCACTCTATAATATTCATCGTTATCATCCAACAATCATTAGATCCATGCACCCTTTTCTATTATAAATACATACCATATGATATTCACACTACACAACAATCTGCACTACACATATATATACAAATAATGGGAGGAGAGAATGATAGAAAGAAAGAAGTGAGAGAGAGATAGAAAGACAGAAGGTTACGAGAGAGAAAGAGAGGAAGTACGTGTTGGCAAGAACTTATGATATCAAAATAATAATGGAACAAACAATTAAAGGAAATCGGCACAGATTGCTAGTTTCTTATTATGGTAGAAGTGAAAGTGATACATCAACAAGCGACTCAATCAGACTTAAATAAGGAGCCTCTCACCCTGGAAAAGAGGATCTCCTGAAGACTCTCTAACAACTTAACAACTTACTGACTCAGCCAACAACGGCTCTTATTTGAATTCAAAATGTAACAACCAACGATACTAACTAGCCATGTGCCATGCATGCATACGTGTAGGATCACTTTTCAACACCCTCCCTTGATCCTAACTCGATTACTCCCATCTTGTCTCTAAAGAACCTGAACTTTGGACATGCAAGTGCTTTAGTGAGTGCATCAGCTACTTGATCTTCTGTACTGCAGTACTCCAACTCAACCTCCTTCTGTGCCACCATATCTCTGATAAAATGAAACTTGAGCTCAATATGTTTTGATCTTCCATCCACCACTGGATTCTTTGACAAGTCTATTGCAGACTTATTATCACACCAAATAACAGTAGCACTTTCTTGCTTTAACCCGATATCATTAAGGATCCTTCTCAGCCAAATGCCTTGACAAGCTGCTCCTGTAGCAGCAATATACTCAGCTTCTGTGCTGGATAGGGCCACTGTGTGCTGCTTCTTAGATGACCAAGCAATTACTCCACTCCCCAATGAGAACACATTTGCAGACACACTTTTCCTATCATCTAAGCAACTAGCCCAATCACTGTCACTATACCCACATAATTGAATTTCTTTTCCCCTTTCATACCAAATGCCATACTGAATTGTGCCTGAGATGTACCTTAAGAGTCTCTTGGCTGCACCAAACTGCAACTTGGTTGGCTTCTGCATAAACCTTGAGAGAACATTGACTGAGTAAGCTATGTCTGGCCTGGAGTTTGTTAGATACATCAACCCTCCAATCAAACTTCTGTAAACATTCTCATTTGTACTAGTACTGCCATCAACAATTTGAAACTTTTCATTAGAATTCATTGGAGTATCTTCAGCTTTGCACCCACTCATACCAAACTTCTTCAAAAGATCTGCAGCATACTTGGCTTGACATATGAATACCCCTTTAACATTCTGATGGACTTCTAGGCCAAGGAAGTATTTGAGATGTCCCAAATCTGACATCTCAAATTCTTTCATCATCCCTTCCTTGAATTTAGTTACCTGATGCATGCTAGAACTTGCATAGATAATGTCATCAACATACAAACAAACAATCAAAACATCACCTGTTTTATCCTTCTTCACATATAAGGTTGGCTCACTGTAGCTTCTTTTGAACTCATGACTCAATAAGTAGGAATCAATTCTAGCATACCATGCCCTTGGAGCCTGCTTCAGGCCATACAATGCCTTATACAACCTGTACACCTTATGCTCTTGGCCAGGAACTTCATATCCTTCTGGTTGTTGTACATAAGTCTCCTCTTCTAATCTTCCATTCAGAAATGCAG
Source organism: Ambrosia x helenae (assembly GCA_030844895.1). Taxonomy (NCBI): domain Eukaryota; kingdom Viridiplantae; phylum Streptophyta; class Magnoliopsida; order Asterales; family Asteraceae; genus Ambrosia; species Ambrosia x helenae. The sequence continues at coordinate 77,180 of JAUTDX010001046.1, read as the reverse complement.
ATTTTACATCAAGTTGGTGAATAATCCACCCCAACTGTGCCACAGCTGCAATTACAGTTCTGATTGTCTCAAACCTTGCCACTGGAGAGAAAGTTTCTTGATAGTCAACTCCTTTCTTCTGTGAATACCCCTTGGCCACCAGTCTTGCTTTGTACTTCATTATCTCACCACTTGGACCCAGCTTAGTCTTGTACAACCACTTGAGACCCACTGCTTTTCTTTTCTCTGGCAGTTCAACCAACTCCCATGTGTTGTTCTTGATTATGGCCTTCATTTCTTCATCCATAGCTTGTTTCCACTTCTTGTCAATCACTGCTTCTTCAAAATAGATTGGATCAGACATGTTTAGAGCAAACTGACAGGCTGCAAAGTCTTGTAAAGGCACTGTATCATCATAGATGTCACTCAGGGATCTGATCTTTGTAGGAGTATTATGGTCACTTGCAGATGCTTCACTTTGTGATGACCCTCCCTGGCTTTGATCAGTATCACTTGTATTCTGCTGTTGAGAACTTGATCCCTGCTCACTTGTACTTGCTGCATGATGATTGATTGGTACTTGTTCATTTGAATTTCCTGCATTCACATGGTTAGAATAATCACCCTGCGTATCAAACAAGAAATCAATGAGATCAAATTCCCATAGATGCTTATTTTCAGGTGTCTTTGTTTGACTCCAGTCCCATTCTCCTTCTTCATCTGGTTTGGCATGCACCCTGGTGATTATTTGTTTAGTCACAGGGTTATAAAGCCTGTAGCCTTTTGTTGTTGGGTTAGAGTAGCCAATCAAAATACATTTTTGAGCCTTTGGATCAACAAACTTCTTTCTGAACTGAGTGGGAGTCAGTCCATACACAATGCTTCCAAACACCCTCAAGTCATCTACTTCAGGCACTTCTCCTGACCACATGTGAAGAGGGGTCTTGTGTTCATTTGGCTTTGTTGGTGACACATTTGAGATGTGCACAGCAGTAGATACTGCTTCTGCCCAAAAATAAGCAGGCATGTGCTTTGTGTGCAGCATGCTTTGTGCCATCTCCACAATGGTTCTATTCTTCCTCTCACTTACACCATTTTGTTCTGGTGTAAATGGGGCAGTTAACTGCCTCTTGATTCCCTGCTGCTCACAGAAACTATTAAACTCATTGGATGTGTACTCACCCCCCCTATCAGACCTTAAGACTTTAATTGGATACCCACTTTGTTTTTCAACCAACGCTTTAAAGATTTTAAACTTTGCAAAGACTTCAGATTTTCTTTCAATGAAATACACCCAGCACATTCGTGTAAAGTCATCAATAAACAACAAGAAATACTTACTTCCACCTAGGCTGGCCACAGGCATAGGGCCACACACATCTGTGTGCACAACTTCTAATGGCTTTGTGGCTCTTCTTGTACTGCTGTGGAAGATCTGCTTATGCTGCTTTCCCATTTGACACCCCTCACACACACCCAAGTCTTTCATTGCTGGTAATCCTTGAACCATTTGCTTCCTGTATAGTTGTTGTAACCCTTGAGTGTTTAAGTGGCCATACCTGAGATGCCACAGTCTTGTTTCCTCATGCACCTTAGGCTTATTAGCTTTGACCTTTGTAGCATCCAATGGAAACATGTTATTAGGGGCTAGCTGGATCTTCATGAGTTCTGCACCAGATCTCTTGTGAACTATTGAGCATGCACCATCATCAAACAAGAGTGCATACCCTCTTCTCATCAACTGTCCAACGCTCAGTAGGTTGTACTCTAACTCTGGTGCATAGTACACATCTTCAAGCAGTGCAAAGCTTCCATCTTGCATCTTAACCTTGACAGTTCCTCTTCCTTCTACTGAAATCTGCTTCTTGTTGCCCATCTTGACCAAGATCTTGAATCCTGTATTCAGGTTAGTAAACAATTCCCTTAAACCAGACATATGGTTAGAGCTACCTGAATCAACAAACCACACATTATTGGATGTGATTTCTGATTCAGTGCTCATCATTGCATGTTGTGACACACATGCCATAAACAAATGAGGAGCATCTTCCTGTCCATCTTCCTCTTCATCCTGGTTTGCAGCCAGGTTTGCTTGTTGGTCATCATTGTACCAGCAGTCTCGTTTGACATGACCATACCTGTTGCAATTATAGCATTGAGGACCTCTTCTGTCATTAGGTCTGCCTCTGCCTTTACCCCTTGTGTTCACTCTCCCACGGTTTCTAATCAATTGATCATTTCCTTGTCTTCGATTTGGCTGGAAGACCTGCAGTGCTTGCTCTTCAGATCTGTCACCTATCTTGATTGCAGAATCACCAGATCTGCCATTTATTCTTTGCTCTTGTGATTGTAATATGCCCATCAGCTTTTCTGGGCTTAATCTGCTTAGATCATAAGCAACTTCAATTGAGGGAACAACAAAATCAAACCTGCTGGTGAGGCTTCTCAGGATCTTTTCAACAATCTTTTGATCAGTCACCTCTTCTCCATATGATCTCTTTTGCCCAACTATGGACATTACTCTTGAGAAGTATTCCCCTACATTCTCTCCATCTTTCATCCCCAGGTTCTCAAATTCTCTTCTCAATCCTTGCAGCTTCACAGCTTGGACTTGTGAATCTCCCTGAAACTCCATTTTTAGGAGATCCCAGGCTTCTTGTGAAGTATCAGCAGATGCAATTCTTGAAAAGAGTTGATCATGGACACCTTGCTGGATGACTGCCATTGCACGTGCATCATTCTTCCTTTCCAGCCTGTTTGCTTCAACATTATCACCATGATCTGTCATCCCAAGGTCTACTATCTCCCACAGTTCTCTTGACCTCAAGATGGTTCTCATACGAACACTCCAGTGTTCATAACCATCACCCTTGAACACAGGAATAGGGTTTACAGGATTTTGATTTTGGGAAGTGGATGGGTCAGCCATGGATACCAAGCTCTGATACCACGTGTTGGCAAGAACTTATGATATCAAAATAATAATGGAACAAACAATTAAAGGAAATCGGCACAGATTGCTAGTTTCTTATTATGGTAGAAGTGAAAGTGATACATCAACAAGCGACTCAATCAGACTTAAATAAGGAGCCTCTCACCCTGGAAAAGAGGATCTCCTGAAGACTCTCTAACAACTTAACAACTTACTGACTCAGCCAACAACGGCTCTTATTTGAATTCAAAATGTAACAACCAACGATACTAACTAGCCATGTGCCATGCATGCATACGTGTAGGATCACTTTTCAACAGTACGATGAGAGTGAGAGGGAGAAAAGCTTACGGAGGTGACCGGCTCCGGTCATCTTCTCCGGCCTGTAACCACCTCCGATCCCGACCACCTCACCGGTAACCTCGCAAACCTACACCCGACCTATTATATCGACACTGGTTATCTCCTCCAACTGATTACAAACCCATAGTCCATCCCGATAATGTTCCATCTCCGACTAGCAACCCCGACAACCACCTTCACCATCAATACCCTTCTGTAACCATCACCGACTATCATCCCTACTACCAGACTCTGATAATTAGCAGTCAACAGGAAGCTGTACCATTAGTCACCCTGATCCTCCTTTCTAATTACACCGATGAATAACCATGAACCCGACGACCGACTTCGGTTGTCTTCTCAGGCGGCCCTCCATTAAGAACCTGAACCATGTATTATTAAACCCAAACCCGGTTAAACTCGACTTGATACGGATCATATATATTACCGGTTCAAACCCGTTTACATAGCCAACTTACCAAAGGAGGTTAGATTGTTATGTTTATTAGTATTATTATATTTATGTTCATTATTATTATTATTATTATATTCATATTTAGTATTATTATATTAAGACGTGAAACGTGTGGGACGATAATATTACCCGATAATATTAAACAGAATAGCGATAATGAACCAACTCATATATATTTTATACAAAAGTATAAAAGTATTAAAGAATAATAATACAGAATTATCCCCGGCGTATCACGTGCACAAGCCTTGCACGCGCTAATATTATTAATATATAATAGGTACAATATATCTTGGAATATACCGTTAAGAAATAGACTGCATAGTCCAGAAGAATAAAATAAAGGTAATGCTAACCTTGGTATGGAAGTTATGCATGAACGTAATGCTCATAATTTCCCTCTAGAGTACATGACCTTCCCCTTTTTATTTATGAAGCTTTTGGGGTGATTACATGCTTGTCCAGTCGTTATCAAAGTATTTATATGGTTTATATTATAGAAGTATTATCGAGTTGTTCATAGAATATTATCGAATCATGATCATGAGAATATAATAGAATTCGGTCGAATAGAAATCATGTAGAATGGATCCATTCGGTATCAAGTGAATGTATTTTCTGAACCAATTAGAGGTTTGGAACCATTATAGAGCATTAGTATGGTGCTACCATCGATAATACATTCTACCTTAGAATGATCGAACCATAATGTTGAGTTGCATGTTTGTTAAACTTGGGTTATTATTATATGTCTAAATCTCGGCATGTCTCACTAGTATGAAAATACTAACGTACTTTAAGCATGTGGTCAGGTATTTATACAAGAATATTAAAGAGAAAGCTGATAAATAGAAGATCTGGATAATAAGAGGATGCTATCGCTACATTTTATGTATTTCATTAGTATTGAAATTCAGTTAAATGTAATCATTACAATTAAATCTGTTAATGCTAATCCGCTGCGCCACCTGGGTCGTTACAATATTCACAAGAACAAACCCTAGATCTAGCATAGAATCCCCAAAATGGGTGAAAACCTAATAACATCAACTAGACATAATAGCATCCATAAATCATTACTCAAATCAGTGCTAAATGATCAATATAACATTTATTCATCATTTCATATCATATAAGACCTAAACACTTCATTTAACACCATTAACATTGGGGTTTCTGTAAGGAAACTCATTATTATAATGAATAGATTTAGTTTGGAAGATGTTAGAAAGGTTTTTATCCATGGAAACTCATTTGAATCAGATCTGGACTCTTAGGGTTTGATAAAAACGTATGAAACTTGATTAAAAAGGTTTAGATGATGAACACACCTTGATTCTTCTCTTGTTTTGGTTACAGAACGTGTTTTAGCTTTAAGGTCTGAAAAACAAGAGCAAAAACTCCTTCCAACAGGTTTAGGGTTGAGAGAGAGCACTTGGGGGCGAGCTAGGTTTGTGAAATGATGAAAATTTGGCAACGTGTTGTATTTATAGTCTGCTTTGGTTCGCCCCTACGTAAGGTCGAATCAAGTTTCTGAGACTTGATTCGACCCCTTAGAACTTCATTCGACCTCCCACCGGGTCGAATGGGTTTTTGGTTTTCGATCCTGATCCTTAAATTCACAATTTTTGCCATTTTAACACATCCTAAGACATGAATATGCATTTCTAACACATGTTAATCATATCTAATCATACAAACACGTATCCACAAGTTGCACATCATTTATAGAACATTCTATACTTGATACTTAATCCAACTATGTAATTTCTCCAACAACGGGACTCGAGACTCGTGTGTGCGTATCTTTCCCCCAATGATTCCCCGAATCATTGAACCATGGACAATACGTAAATGTAAATCGACTCCCGATGATTCTCCGAATCATCAAACCGACTCAATTGACCCAGTTAAGTATGTTAAGTAAATGTTTTCGCTAAAGTAGACTTATATGTTTGTAAAAGTATTAACCTGAGTTTTCCGGGTGTCACAGTGTCTGTATGTGATATCAATCATTATTACTGTCGATCTTGAGTTCTCAAGACTTAAATTTGTAAAAGGTGAAATCTGGGAGACGTGACTGGGTATTTATGTACCAAAAGATTACTACACATTAAACTTTTCATTTTTAATTCCAAATCCATGTCTATTTATCAGGTTATAATATAAATGTTAGATTTTAGCTCTTTGGACTAATTGATCAGTGTTTCTCTGGATTAAACATTTTATTTATTTGTTTTAACATCAATTTTTTACACAAACCCGCCTTTGGCAGGGCTCGAACCCTTGACCTTAAGGGGAGCAACACCTCAACTCCGATGGCTTTTACAAATAACTCACAACCCGTAAATCATTTATAGTGTCATATACAAATAACATAAACATGCATTTATACTAAATAAGAAAATAGAAACTTACATCTTTATGTTCACCATGTAATCTTATATGGTAAGTTGAAATAAGTTTTCTTAATAGAAACCATGAACGTATGTATAACGTATCACGTCTATTCTAGATACCTATCTTGGAATAAATTCTGATATTGAAACCTTATTTATAGAATACTGGGATGATCCTAAACCACCACTCCTTGTCATGGATCTATAGTCTTTTAGGAGTGGTACTTCAGGATCCAAGTTACTTTGCATGAAAAAAGCAGGTTCAGCTGGTAAGGGAAGTGTCATAGAGAAGCTATTAAGCATAAGAGCAACTGAAGCCATAGTTGGCCTATCAATAACTTTTTCTTGAACACATAATAACCCAATGTGTATACATCTAATGATGTCATGCAATGAATCCGATCCTAGCTTCAATGCGGGATCCATTATGTCTATTGTTGTTCCACTCTTCCAGCTTTTCCATGCCTAAAAGATATGAAAAGTTTTGCACTCAATATTCATATAATATAAACGTATGATTTTTAGTTGAATATATTTCCTCAAAACAATATGATCCCCTTGCTGTATATATATATTGGACATATTTCACATAAAGGGCATATACTTACAAAGCTAAGAAAATCTTCTCTTTTTTCTTTGATCTTAAAACATTGGTTCTTTTGACCGGTTATCATTTCCAATATTAACATCCCATAGCTAAAGACATCTGACTTTATTGAGAATTGCCCATGCATGGCATATTCAGGTGCCATATAACCGCTGTAAGAGTGCATGAGGATAAAGTTAGCACAACGCACATACATATGTGGCTTTAATATTTTGAAGTTAATTAAAGTACAAGAAACTTTATAGCTGCGAATAAAAGCATTTACATGGCATAAACGAACATGTTATATAGCAACCCTTGGTGTGGGTATGAATGGAGATAAAATCACTACAATCCTTAGTGTGGTTATGCATGGAGGTAAATCACTAATCTGTGTTCGTAATGGTTATAGACTTATATAATATGTAGCATAATGTACTAGAGAATCAGTAGTTTATTTTAAAAATACGGTTTAAGAAAAACCAGAATATAACAAGGTGACCTATAATTATAAGTACTACAGTAGCAGTTCATTACTGAATCTCTTCTAAAAAATGTACTTACTAGGTTCCAACAATCCGGGTTGTATCTCCTTCAGTTTCCTCGGTTTTAAACAATCTTGCCATTCCAAAATCAGCAATTTTGGGATTCATTTGAGCATCTAACAAAATATTACTAGCCTTCATGTCTCGGTGAATTATCCTTAGACGGGAATCCTCATGAAGGTATAATAGTCCCTTTGCAATACCCTTAATGATACTATATCGTTTTTCCCAATCAAGAAGCATCCGTTTAGTTGGATCTACAAACACCATTATTTATCATTATTAGAATATGTTAACTAGAAAACTTTCTTTTCTAGCAACATTAAATTTGTCTTTACGATATTATTTGTGACATTATAATAGAGTGTTTTATTTAAAAACTTCCCACGTGTAAAAATAATCAAATTTGCATTTAATTGTACTTTTGTTTATGTTTCTTCTATGCAATTTGTGACATTCAAAACATTGTGTACTATGAAGTAACTTACCAAATATAAATTGATCAAGACTTGCATTTGGTAGGAACTCATAAATTAGAAGTCGTTCGCTTCCTTCTACACTATAGCCTAGCAAACGAACCAAATTACGGTGTTGAAGTTTTGCAACTAGCAAAACCTCATTCTTAAATTCCAAGTCACCTTGTCCAGAATCCAATGCTAGCCTTTTGACCGCTATTTGGTTCCCGTCTCCAAGCATACCCTAAACATCATATGGTAGCATATAAACCAATGCCTAATTAATACCTCTTTTCTTAATTGTTAGAAAAAATATACTGTCTCGTCACACTTGTTACTTGAAACACTCATGTTACGTGCGTTTAAGAACCCTCAACTTTTTAATGCGTATAAATTTACAATCGTGTAAATTGATTACCAATTTATCTTTACACTTTTTGAGTACAAACGTTAGTATCCTAGCTTTTTTTTTTGAAAGAAAAACTTCATTAAAAAACCGAGCAAATCCTAAAAAAGGATCGCCCAAAAACAACTACTTACAACATGTACAATGGGTACTCAACCCAATCATCCCACTCAATCCTATCACAATTCGACCGAAATTTTAACCAAAGATAAGACATAGATTTAACTAATGCCACAACCTCTACCACCTTAGGAACCGAATTGTGAAAAACCGCCTTGTTTCTCTCTTTCCAAATCGCCCAACAAGTGATCATAAAAATGCCCCGTAGAATCTTCTTACCTTTGCTACTACTAGCCCCTCCCTCATGCCATCTAAATATGTCTTCAATCAAGTGAGAGGAGGCTGGAAACTTTTTTTTCTATATTATAAATATAAAAAATGTTTGTATTTTTTTATTCTTGCTTATAAATATAGGCTTTTTTATTTGTTTATTAGCGTTGAGAAGTTTAATCTGTTAGGGTGAGGCTAACGTATAAAGCTTCTTAACGTAAGAAGCGTAAAAAGCAATCTGAGCCATTAGATTAACAAGATTTCTGGATGCAGATTAAAAACCCTAATCATACTTGGGTTAAACTAACCAAGCGTAAAATAGGAAAAACAGCCTAATTTTTTTTTCAAATCGTAACAACATAACTAATTTTACCCTGATTTTTCATCATTTTCAGATCGATTCATGTTTAGAATGATTACACAATTCAAAAACAAAAAAAAATCGATTACAGTGAACGAAAAACGTAAGATCAGTATTTGATCTAAAAATAATCAAAAAACAGAGGATTAAACCAATCATATGAACAATTATGAATTGTAATAGTTGTCGAATACTCTGGATTTTGTTTCATTAAGGATGATTAAACATAAAAATTAGGTTTAAAAAAGTTGCAGAGGAAGAAGATGAAGTTGGTGAAAAACAGACGCACTCATCGAATTTTCAGACGCACTCATCAAAAAATTTCAGACACACTCATCAAAATTCAGACGCACTCATCAAAATTTCAGACGCACTCATTGAAAGTTTGGAAACACTCATTGAAAATTTTAGACGCACTCATCAAAACTTAACAAAAAAAAAAACAAACGCACCTTTATAACCTCTCTTCTCCATCAATGATCAAACGCACTCATATGCACGTTTATGAAAGGAACACCATCTTTGACCAGATGTCTCTTCCAAAACACAATGTCTCTCTCTCTTCTCAAACACAATCAAACAGATTAATATATCTCTTTTCTATTCTTCACTCTAACAATCAGTACCTCACTTCCTTACACATTCACTTCAACACTCAACTCTCTCTCACACTCAACTTTCTCTCTCCTTTTTAATGGCCTTCACGAAAATAACTCCAAGATCAACCAAAAAAATATTTCAGTCCTCTCATCACAAAACAAACGCACCTTTTGGGGAATGCTTCACCAAACAAACGCACCTCAAGAAAATAACAGACGCACTCTTTAAACAATGGAACTGGAGAAATCGTCTTTTGCTTACACCGTATGACAAACTTTGGAACTGGAGACGCACTCCTTAACATGATATCCTGCCGTGAAATCCTATGATTCTTTAACAATGGAACTGGAGAAATCGAAAGCCAAAGTGGATTCATTGGAACGGATTGTTAGCAAGCTTTAGGTGAAAAACAGTAAACCTGCAGAGGATGATAATGATGAAGATGGCCAGGAAGAGAATAGCAGTCTAAAAAATGGAGGTGGAAAAACTAAAGGAAGAGCTTAAGAGAGCTGAAAAGAAATATCCTCATTCAACCATCGTATATGTCGCTGCCGGTGAAATTTATACTCATCTTTCAGACCTCACTTCTCGTTTCCCAAACGTATTATTCAAGGAAATGATAGCGACTGAAGAAAAGGATGACGTGGTGGTGTCGGGTGGTGGTTCGGCGGCGGTGGCGCTGGTGGTGGTGGTGGTGGTGGTGCTCAGATCTGGATCGATGAACTTCTAGTCATGTTTATGTTCTGTGTTTGTGTTTAGATCATGGGAAGATAATATGTTTAATCGTGGTTTAACTATGGTTAGATTAAAAATGACAGGTGGCAACTTCTAGTGGCTTCTTACGCTTCTTATGTTAAGGGACTTTATACCGTATATTTTCTCAATGTGTTATGCATTTAAAAAGATACGTACAAAAAAAATACGTGCAATGTCTTTGTTTCCTAATAATTATCAAATATGGATCGATCGTACCTTGTAAACCGTTCCAAAACCACCTCTTCCAAGCTTATTTTCTTCTGAAAAGTCATTAGTTGCTGCTTTCACACTATTAAAGTCATATTGCAATGATTCTACCGTGCTAATATCCGCAGTTCCGACTATTAGAAAAGAACGATTAGTTAGAAGTTGCTTTCTTGACCTTGGGTGTCTCAAATAGATGTAACATGGTTTAACTAAAATATATAAGTTGGAGTTTTAGCCACAACGACAGAGTGTTGTCACAATATAAAGCATTAACCCTTACCATTAGTAGTACTGTTAGTCCGAATATTTATGGGAGGTGATGGAGGAGGCATCATTTGCTTCTTCTTCCTCCTCAATCTTATAACGATAAAAAGTAAAGTGACAATGACAATCACAACTACAATAATTATTATTACAAGTCGTGTCGTGCTATTCTTTTTGCCTGCAAAATAATACAGTGTTGCACCATGTTTAGTTTCAATTTTAAACAAAACTAAAACCAACTTTCTAAAAGGAGGATATATAGAAAGTTAATGCAAAAATGTTTTAACATATGATTTTTTATTGTGTGCTAAACTGCTAATGCATGAAAAGAATACTTGGTATATATGTAGAGTATCCCGAGCGACCTCAAAAAAATTTGATACCGACCCATGAAATTTAGAAACCAATACCTATAAAGGTAAATGATTTCCAAGACAAATCTTATTGATAGAGATGATTTACAATTTACACAAAAATATCATCTACCTAAATATAGAAACAATATATACTAAATAATTACAATGATCAATTGGAGTAAATCAAGGATATGGGAATCCTTGATTTATGTTATGTCGTTACCAAGCCCCCCCCCCCCCCCCCGGGTCAATCTAACAGGTAGGGGACCAACATGAAGTAGTACACGAAATTCTTCAAAGAGGGACAGTGAAAGGCTCTTGGTGAGAATGTTTGCCACCTGGAGATTCGATGGGACAAATCTGGTGTGAAGTCGACTAGAGTAGAGTAGGCCGGTCCATAGGTAAGTCATGTAGTTCCTGAAGAAAATGATTAAGCCAAATGAATTCTGTAGCGGTGTTTGCCATTGCACGATATTTTTGTTAAACTGTGGGTTGCTTCTTAGCAATCAGTGAAACCAGATTACCACCCAAATTAATAGAGTATCCATATGTAGAGCAGTAGGTTTCGATGCAACGAGCCCACCTAACATCTGAGTAACCAACCAAAGTAGTGGCATTGGGCTTGGAGAACGTTAAACCAAAGGCTATGGTCCCTTTAACATATCCGAGAATCCGCTTGACAGAATGAAAAATGTGACGTCGTAGGAGACTGAAGATGTTGACTGGCTTGATTTACTGCATAAGAGAGGTCAGGTCTAGTAATAGTCAAATATTGAAGCGCACCGACCAAAGAGCGATAAAAGGTAGGGTCATGAAACAGGTCAGCCTTGGAGTGGAATGTGTCAGAGGTAAATAAAGGTGTTGCAACCGGTTTAACATCCAAGAGGCCAGCATGAGCTAAAATATCATAGGCATACTTGGCTTGACGAAGGAAAATACCTTCGTTGGAGTGAGTAACCTCAAGTCCCAAAAAATAAGCCAACGCTCCCAAATCTTTGTTGGAGAATTCCTTGTGATGTTTAGCCACGAAGGATTATATAAAAGTAGAGTCATTTCCAATGATGATAATATCATTAAATACAAGGTGATATATTAGCGCATGACCAACTTAACCGAGATTTTTAACTTGGTTTGGCCTAAAGGACATAGGGTGTAACAAGTGTATAAAAGAAAGGACATAAGGAGTTAAAAATTCAAAAAAAGGACATAGGATGCAATTTCAGGTAAAACTAAAGGACAATCTGTGTAATTCTCTCAAAAATAAATAAAGATATGTCTATTTTGCTGCAAAGAAAACATGATTAGTAAGAAAAGTACTAAGGTGTTGAAACCACTTGCAAAGAGCCTATTTAAAACCATAGAGAGCTTTCTTTAAACGACAAACATGATTTGGAAAACGTGCATCCACAAAATAATGGTTGCCCCATATAGACTGTTTAAGTGAAATTGCCATTTAAGAAGGCATTTCAGACAACAAGTTGTCGTAATGGCCAGTAATAAATCATGGCAAGAGCAAGTACAACATGCACAAGGCCTTAACAACTGGACGGAAAGTATGTGAAAAATCAAGATCTGGAATTTGAGTGAAACCTTATGCGACTAAGCAAGCTTTGTAACGATCCACTATAGTGTGTGAAGGTCGCTGCACCAAAACCCAAGTGTTGTTAATTTATAAGGCAGTAATTTCTTACTCCCTAGATTTAACCCATGTATGATGTTTAGCAGCCGACTTGTAACCATGAGGATTAACGAAAGCTAGCAATTCATGATGTAACTTATTTGAAAATAAAGATAAGTCAACATGATATTTGGGTATAAAAATACCATTTTTAAATCGGGTTTTCATGGGGTGGGTCTGAGTGTTGGGTTGGGCAGGTTGAGCGGTTGATGAGGGGGCATTGTGGGCTGGTATAGGGTTATTGTCTTGATCCATAAGGGAGGGTGAAGAGGGAGAATCAAGGGCTGAGGGTGAGGGGAGGGTTTGGGCCGAGTGGGTGGGGTCGGACAGGTTGAAGGGGGTTTTGGTTTGGGTCGATGGTGTGGATTGAGCTGGGAGGGTAGTGGTGGAGTGGATGTATGGGTATGATGAGTGGGACACAAGGTGCACGGTGGTCTGGTACTGGTAGGTGGGTTGGCGGGTAATGTGGTTTGAGGATGAGGGTGGGTTTGGCAAGGGCAAGATAAGAAGGGATTCATCACAGTTGGAAAATACTAAAGTTGCCTCATCAATGGCGAAATGTTCCCACTGAACGGAAAAGTATCCTATTCAAACCAGGCATGGCGTGTATGATAGACACGATTTGTGGAAGGATCTAAACATCTATACCCCTTGTATATTGAATCATAGCCAATGAAAATACACTTCGCATTTTGTGGGAACAATTTGTGTTTGGCATAATCCCGCAAGTACAGAAAAACACAACATCCAAAAATCGAAAAGTTAGAATCGGTTGGAACATGGCCATATAATATTTCAAATGGGGATTAATGGTCCAACACTAAAGTGGGTAGCCGATTTATAATAAAGGAGGCTGAAGTAAAAGCATCCACCCACAACGTTGCTACGGATTGAGAGCTAAACAGCGTGGCAAGGCAACACGTATTCCAGTTGTATGTCATTGTTTTCCTTCAGCACTACCATTTGGTGGTGGTGTATGAGGACATCAAAGGTGGTGATGAATTCCATTGTCAAGAAAAACATTATGAACACGAGAGTTTGTGATATCTTTGGAAAACATTAATTTTGCAAGATAATTGGTTTTCAACATAAGTGGTAAACACTAGTAGCGCATCATAAAATCCGACTTATGTTTAAACGGATAAAACCAACTAAAACGCGAGTAATCATCAATGAATATTGCATAGAAACGATATCCATTTGATGAAGTAATGGGTGCGGGTCCCCAAAGATCACGATGTATTAAATCAAAAGCATGCAATGAACGTTTAGTATTTAAATCAGAAGGCGAACATTGTGACTTAGATAATTGACAAGGAGAACAAAATTTGGGTTTTGGTAACAATAGAGTATCAAATAAAAAGCCAGTCTTATGTAATCTAGAAATAACATCAAAAGAGACATGATCAAGACAACCATGCCACTTTTCAAAAGATGCTTTAAGATGCCACAAAAGCAAGTTGCCCCCCCCCCCTTTGAATCTATTGGACATTCTCACAAGTTCTACTTGCTAGGATTTGCTTCGTTTTTCGATTTTGAATGTTGAAAAAATTATTAGGAAACAAAACGTCAACAGGAGAATCATGGGTAAGTTTACCAATAGAAAGAAGGTTGTTTGTGAGATGTGGGACAACAAGAACATCTTTTAGAGGAATTTTGTTTTTAATAGTGGAGGTGCCTATATTGGTTACTAGTAAAGAATTTCCGTTTCCAAAAGTAACAGAACTATTACTAGGATTACCATAGGGAGAGGTAATATCATTGTTCTCACGTGTCATATGAGCATTTCGTCTAGTGTCACTAGTACAGTCAGGATACTCTTTAGTAACATCACATTGAGCAAGAAATGCCTGAGCGAGATTTGCATCAAGAGGCGCACATTAAGCGAAGGTGGGAAGATTTGGGCACATGTTTGTATAATGACCATCTTTCTTGTATAATTAACAGTGAGGTGGTCTTCTAGAGCGCCCATGACCAGAAGTACAGTCGCGGCCATAGTTATCAGAGGAATAATTATGAGAAGATTAAGAATTGTTACCAGATCTGTGTTGTTGCGCCACAAAGGAAATTTGAGGATGAGAGTTGTCGTGCGTGGATTGCAGAAATTATTCTTGGTCCTCGGCCTTGGCTAGAAGTTCATGGAAAGATAACGTGGTTGAGATAGCCTGATGGGTAGTGGAGATATTTTCGAATGCTGCACCAAGGCCACACAAGAACCAGTGACATTTGTCAATCTCGACCACCGGATGACCAATGGCTGCCATCTGATCACAATGGGACTTAGACTTGCGCCTGTATTCAGTCACAGTGGAGGAGCCTTTTTGCAACTGACATAAAGAGTCGTGAAGCGTATGCATCCTGTCAATGGATCGATGGCTATAAGCAGTCTCTAGGGCAAGCCATATCTGACAAGCAATCTTTAAATAAATGATTTCGGACATTGTTTCTTCTAAAATAGAAGATTGGATGAGAAGACGGACAAATTGGTCTACCTCTAACCATTTAGTATAGTCCGGGTTGGGGATGATTTTATCAGCTATAAGGGTCTCAGGTGGCACCACCAATGTGCCCATAGGGATGTTGCATAGAGAGCATAGGAGAAATCTTATGGCACCATGCTAGGTAATCGGAACAAATGAGTTTTAGGGGATGAGGTGAAGTAAAGAGGGTAGGGGAATAGTGGAGGATTGGCCGGAAGTTGTCATGGCGGCTGTGGGAAATCGGAGAAGAAGAGAGGGGTGGGTTAGGATAGAGGATCAAGATATGGCTGATACCATATAAAGGTAAATGATTTCCATGATAAATCTTATTGATAGAGATGATTTGCAAATTATATAAAAATATCATGTACCTAAATATAGAAACAATATATATATATATATATATATATATATAGGCTAAGTATACACAAGAAACCTTCTAAAATGAAGAAACTCCCATAAACCCAACTAGTGGACCACAATGCTCCACATCAACCTCTATTATTATAATTAATAAGGGTAAAGTGGTACTTTCACCCTTCCCCCTCTTTTTATATTTTGAATTTTCCCACCCTCCCTCCTATATAAACCTCTCTTTCTCTCTCTTCATATGTCTTCCACCTTCATCAAGATTCATCCACCAGCCCCACCACCGCCACTGGCACCCCCGCCACCGCCACCACCATCACCACCACCACCACCTCTGTTTCTGTTTTGATTATGAAACCCGATAAAGTCTATGGTTCAGAAGAATCCACACCATCCTCGTTCCCCTCTGTTTTCTGTTTTCATTACCGTTTGGAGTAGCGAGTGCCATCACCGCCATCGCCACCACCACTACCACCTCTGTTTCTGTTTGATTACCGTTGGAGTAGAGAGAAACAGGTAAGGATAATGTTGGTGATTTTTGTTGGTTATCATTTTTTTTCTTGATCTTTTTCTGTTTGTGTTAATTTATAATCATTATTATTGGATTTATTAAAAAATTATTCTCTGTGTTGTCTTTATGTTTTGTTTTTTTGTTGGATTAATAAAAAATTATTATTATTATTATTATTATTATTATTATTATCATTATTATTAATGAATTGTATTTGAAATTGGGACTAACAGTTTGGTAGGTGTTTGGGAAATTTGTTTTTGGTAAATGGTGATCACTAAGTTTTCCAGGTCAAGTTTTGATTTTTTTATTATTAGAAAGTTAGGCTATTTAAAAAGATGGGATAGGTTAAAAATATTAGAAAGTTATTTGGGTCTAAGGGTATTTTGTTGAGATACGAAACTTTTATCGTTTTGAAGTAATAAGGTTTTTTGAATTTTTTTTTTGTTGACCTCTAATTTGAAACTTCCTCTGTTCTATGTTGCGTATGTAACAGCATAAAACGTTTTTATAGCAGAATTTTTAAAGGGGTTAGAAAACAATTAGTGGTTAGAGTTTGAATTTGATAATAAGAAGTTTTTTGTGATGGTTTTGTTGAGATACTGGGCTTTTTATCGTTTTGAAGTAATAGGGTTTTTTTAAATTTTTTTTGTTGACCTGAATTTTTGAACTTTCCTCTGTTCTATGTTGCGTATGTAACAACATAAAACATTTTTATAGCAGAATTTTTAAAGGGTTTAGTAAACAATTAGTGGTTAGAGTTTGAAATTGAGCGAATTAGTGTTTGGTAATAAGAAGTTTTTTGTGATGGTTTTGAAAATGTATGTTTGGATATGTTTCGTACGTAACACCACAACTAATCAACTTTTCACGTAAGTAGCATACGTTAACACGTAGGTTTATGTGTTATTGTTACTAATATGTTTTTTTTAATAACATTTGGTGATTTTTAATGTGCCTTAACATATGCAACATTTTTAATCAAAATTGGTGATTTGTTTTTTTACCAGTATGTGCATGGTTGTATGAGTATTATAATGTGTGGAATGTATGTAACAACAGAACTAAGTTGGTATAAACCATGTTACACATGTAACACTCCTCTTTTTTTCACCTTTCGTTATAGATTTTATTTTTTTGGTTTTTGCATGTATGAGTTTTTTCTGTTACCTATATGTTTTTAACAGAGAATAGTTTTTTTCCCCCTGTTTCATATTTTCCAATGTCAACACTTACTCTGCTATAACATATGTTACAGGTCCTGTTTTTAGTCAAACCATGAATTCCAACCCCAGCACTCCGCCTTCGGAGGTTTTTGAGGAGCGTCACCATGTCATCCCAATTGTACACGAGCCACCTCAAAATGAACCGGACATTGCATTTGTCCCTGAACCAGCCCCACCGGTTGGACTGGACATCCCTCCTGTTGGAGCCGATCATGAACCCGCTGCCCCCGTTGCCCCGGACATCCCGCAATTAGCCCCTGAACCAGCCCCACCGGTTATCCCCGTAGTCCAGGCGGACGGTGGTTTTGAAAGTGATGAAGATTTCGATTGGAATGCGGCCTATGATTATGTCTTCCCTGAAGAATATCCGCCACCAGAAGACTATATGACACCGGAGGATGACGTGTATGATGTAAAGCACATAGCTGAATGGGCGGTTGGTTACGAATCAGACCCAGGGGCTGAATATGAAGAACCATATGAACCCAAACTTAACAAACCCGTGTGGCCGTTCACCTATCCAGAAGGTCGGCGGATTAGGGCTGAATGGGAGGGTATAGGTTATACTGAGGCACAGTGGGCTTTTTATGCAAAGTATGGTTATCGGATGCCGTCAGTTACTGTTGGTTGCAGCGCTGGATGTCGGGGTTATTGCATGCAGGAAGGGTGGGGGGGTATGAATCTTTAATTATATGTTTTGTTGTTGATACAGTTTTAGTGTAATATATTTTCTTCAGTAGTATGTTGTAGGCAGATGAACAATATTATGTTGTTGATACACTTATAAACAACCATTTTGTTTGTTTTTAGCACTTTTGTAAGTAACAAAAGGCATATAACCATATCATTTCTCGTTACGTATGCAACAATTCTGGTGCTGGTACAATAAAACGAAAAAAATATGGTCTAATAAAAAAAATTAATAAATCAGCATTTTTTAAATAATATAAACTGGCAACTCAGTTTTAACCTACGTAACACAACACACTGTTACATATGTAACACGGGCATCTGGCAGATTTAGGACCATGGTCACAAAAGTATGAGAGAGATGATGTGACATGTGTGGGGTCCACTTGTCATATCTGCTTTTTCAGAAAAATGGCATTTGACCCTTTTGCCCTTTTTTTGTCATCTAGTCTATTAATTTAAATGAAAAAGCATCAATTAAATTTGGACCATTGATCTAGATTGATCAATGGTTGATATTTGGTTTACCGGGTTTCTTCGTTTTGAGTGGGTTTTTATTTAAACCTTCCCCTATATATATATATATATATATATATACTAAATAATTACAATGATCAACTATAGTAAATCAAGGTTATGTGAATCCTTGGTTTATGTTATGCTGTTAATACCTAATCAGCAAACTCAGAGAAAAGGAAGAAAGAAGAAAAAACTATGAGTTGGCATGATGCCATAGTAGAACAAGAACATTAGATCTTCACTTGATTGCGGTGATGCCAAATCTGGACACCTTGATTAGATAAACGAAAAAGATGAAAAAAAAGACCGTAAAAAAACATGACCTTTCATCGAACAATATATAGGCACGGTGAGGATCATGATGATGCATGCACCATTCGACACCTCAAAGTGTCCAATATTCAATAGGAAAAAAGGCAGAAGGTAAACTAGTAAGATACTGGGAAGAGAAACATGACAACGTGAGGAAGAATGAGGTGTAGAAAGTTATAAGAAGCACCCACTTTCAAAGGGATGATGTAATAGCACAAATTTCGATAACACTAGCAGGAACCCGCGCGTTGTGGCAGGGCTGCATTGTGTTTGGCTGCTTCTTTTGGTCAATCAGGTTGTTGGTGTTGTAAATTATACAAACATACTGATAATGTGTAATATATGATCAGACGGCGTACAATTTTAGTAGAAAGTAGGTGTAGATGTTGTAATAGAATAACACGTTAAGTTTGTAATAAATATCATGCGGTGTAAAAGTGACCCACAGTTTGAAACAATAGATGACACCACAGAGTTTTCTAAATACAAAAAACATAAGTGAAAAATAATGATTAAAAGAAATAATCCTGAACACAATATATGTAAGAGAAGTCTTTTGATATTGAAAGCACATATGAAAATATAAAGTAATACAGGAGAATACTGAAAACTTGAAGAAGGAGAAGACAAGATTTCAGTCTTTAGTAAAAAGAAGTAGCTAAATACTATATTGAAGCCATAAAAAATAAAGAATGACATGGGGGATGGTTTGCCATCCCGTTGTACTAACTGGTCGATTTGATGGTATATTCCCTAATATTGTCCGAACTTATATATGTCATTTCTCATGTTAGCGATTGTTTCGTCTAATGAAACACCCATAGATGTGAAGGAGAAGTTTGTGTTGTATGCGCGGATCAAAGAAACCACTACATTTGATCAAAGAAACCATGATATTGCAGTTGATTAACACAATAACCATGACTTTGCTTTTGATTAACACAACATTTGTCGGATTGCAATTTTTAACCGTAAACTTTTATTAGATATATAATAATTTTAAACTAAAAGTCATCATGTATTGTTGTGTGACAATTATTTTGGTTGAAGTCCTTTGATATTGAAAACACGAATAAAAAATAAAAATTGATGCGAGAGAATACTGAAAACTTGAATCAGAAGACAAGATTTCAGTTTTTGGAAAAAAAAAAGTAGCTAACTACTCTAAATGAAGCTATAAAAAATAAAGAATGGTGTGTGGGATGAGTTTGCCATCCCGTGGTACTAACTGGTCGATTTTGTGGTATATTCCTTAATATGCTCTGCACGTATATACGTCATTTCTCATGTTGGCGATTGTTTCGTCTAATGAAAACCCATAGGTGTGAAGGAGAAGTTTGCGTTGTATACGCGGATCAAAGAAACCATGAGGTTGCTCTTGGTTAACACAATAGCCATGACGTTGCTTTTGATTAACACAACATTCTGATTGTAATTTTTAATCGGAAACTGTTATTGCATATACAATAACTTTTAAACCAAAAGTCATCATGTATTCTTGTTTGACAATTATTTATGGTGGAAGTCCTTTGATATTGAAAGCACGTATGAAAATATAAAGTGAAGCAAGAGAATACTGAAAACTTGAAGCAGAAGACAAGATTTTAGTATCTGGTAAAAAACGTAGCTAGATACTCTAAATGAAGCCATAAAAAATAAAGAATGGCGTGTGGGATGGGTTTGCCATCCCGTGGTACTAACTGGTCGATTTTATGGTATATTCAAGAATATGCTCCGTACGTATATACACTATTTCTCATGTTGGTGATTGTTTCGTCTAATGAGACACCTATAGATGTGAAGGATAAGTTTTTGCTGTACGCGCTGATCAAAGAAACCATGAGGTTGCTATTGATTAACACAATAACCATAACGTTGTTTTTTATTGATTGTAAATTTTAACTGTAAACTTTTATTACATAGAAAAAAACTTTTGAATTAAAAGTCATCCTGTATACTTGTTTGACAATTATTTTGGTGGAAGTCCTTTGATATTGAAAGCACGCAAGAAAATATAAAGTGATGCAGGAGAATACTGAAAACTTAAAGCAGAAGACAAGATTTCAGTCTCTGGTAAAAAAAGTAGTTAAATACTCTAAATGAAGCCATAAAAAATAAAGAATGTCATGTGGTATGGGTTTGCCATCCCGTGGTACTAACTGGTTGATTTTGTTGTATATTCCCTAATATGCTCCGAACGTATATACGACATTTCTCATGTTGGCGATTGTTTCGTCTAATGAGACACCTATAGATGTGAAGGAGAAGTTTGTGTTGTATGCGCGGATCATAGAAACTATGACGTTGCTCTTGATTAACACAATAACCATGTCGTTGCTTTTGATTACACAACATTTGTCTGATTGTAATTTTTAACCGTAAACTTTTATTACATATACAATAACTTTTAAACTTAAAGTCGTCATGTATTCTTGTTTGACAACTATTTTGGTTTTGCTAATAACCAAGGCAGACTCATGAGACGATGTCTATCTTTTTTATTTGAGTTTTAATATGTTAGTCAAATTTCCATGTATTATTTTTAGTATAAGTTAATAAGTTAATTATTTAATTGTTGTACTTTTAAACTAAAAGTTGTCATGTATTCTTGTTTGACAATTATTTTGGTTTTCCTGATGACCTAGTAAGTCACAAATGGGACGATGCCTATTTCTTTTATTTGAGTATGTTAGTCAAATTTTTATGTATTATTTTTAATATAAGTTAATAAGTTTTTACAAGCTTTTATAAAATAGTATTGCATTATACTAAAAATAATATTGTAAGTTAGTTAAATTTTTATGTTAGTC
This sequence comes from Ambrosia x helenae, assembly GCA_030844895.1. Taxonomy (NCBI): domain Eukaryota; kingdom Viridiplantae; phylum Streptophyta; class Magnoliopsida; order Asterales; family Asteraceae; genus Ambrosia; species Ambrosia x helenae. Next base: position 55,592 of record JAUTDX010001046.1, on the reverse strand, counting down.
AAATTTTTATGTATTATTTTTAGTATAAGTTAATAAGTTTTTACAAGCTTTTATAAGTTGTCATGTATTCTTGTTTGACAATTATTTTGGTTTTCCTGATGACCTAGTAATAGCTTTTATTTTTAAATGCTAAAATGTAGAGGGACAATATTGTAAATGAGAAATTATTTATGCATTAACACTTGTACCATATGCAAAAACAATGTTTTTATGTGTCTTAAAATTAAATAAAAATTACTATCTTGCCCATCTAGAACCCATTATATAGTAGTATAGATATAGAATGAGCAAAAAAAGAGAATTTTTTGCATTAAAATAGGCGATTTTTCAGATGGAAAAGCGATTTTGGGTGTTGCATGAGATTTTTTGTGAAAACAGGTAGATCGCTAAATGAATCAGTGACCTTCAACCACCATTTGGCAAGATCGCTAATTCAATCAGCGACCTTCATCTAACCTTCATCAAGATCGTTTGCTATTATATGAACTCATGGAATCACGGGCCATAGGTTAAACCTTCATGGTTTATGGGATCAATTTAAATTTACTCAAGGTTCCAACTAAAAATATATATCTCTTTTTATATATCGTTACAACCAAAAGAATTATTAAACATTAAAATAAGTAAATATTTAGACTAACTTTGCTATTTCATGATCTGTTTTGCAAATAAAAAACGCAGAATTAAATTGAGTCAAGAATCATTGATAAAGAACATTACTCAAGATAAGAAAGATCATTCCTCAATATTATAACCGTTAAAAAGAAGAACAAATCGGATTTAGAAGAATTCCGGCCATTTCAGTAAATTCCGGTGAGACCCCGGAAGGATCGAAACATAATCAGAATTTGAAATTTAACGGTTATACATCCCTTCCCCTCTGCATATTATCATACTCGAATAATTAAACCTTAATCCAATCAAAAAATGAGATTAATAAGTGATCCTCTATTTTTTTGGTATAAAAAGTTTCCCCGCTAAAAAATTTAACTTCAAAATCCTTTCTCTGAGTTCACAACAATTGTAATACTATTGAAGGTGATCTTTTTTGTTATAAAATGCATGTTATAAGTAGGAATTATTTGAATATTGGTGATTGGTGCAAGTTATGTATGTTGATCTGATGTACGTATATCATCGGCTGCAAGTTTGATGAAGGTTGTATATCATCTGATTAAGAAGATTAAGATATTAACGTACAGTTAGATGAAGGTCACTGATTGAATCAACGACTTTGATGAAGGTCGCTGATTGAATCATCGATCTTGCCAAATGTTGGTTGAAGGTCGCTTATCCGTTTGGCGATCTACCCATTTTCACAAAAATCCCAAGCAATACCCGAAAACGCTTTTCCATCTGAAAAATCACCTATGAATGCAAAACAATTCAAAAAAAAAAAGAAGAAACTGCTCGCAGATGCTATAGGTGATGTTAACCGAGTAAGAAAAATAATGATCAAAAGTGACGAGATAAATGGAAGAGACATATCTATCTATTATAATAATTGAAATATCTATTATAATAATTGAAATCAATAAATCTTACATGGCATTGAAAGAGGGCATCCTTCCCTTTAAATGTGCCATGTGGCATGTGGCTTTAATTGATTTTAGGGGAAAAAATTTTAAAAACAAAATTGGATTTTTGTCTCTTATATTTCCTCCCATAATTTTTAAACGTTAATATATTTTTATATACGAGATTTTCTAAAGAAAAAAATTGCGCCAAATTAACGAGCGTTTTATTATCTTTCCAACGAGTACCATAATGCTATATAAAAAATGGAGAAAAAAAATGACAATTTTTTGTGGGGTTTTGTTCATACAGGAAAAAAACACAAAGTGTTCATGTATTTCATTAATCATGTATACACAAGTCACTAATTATGTTTAAATCAATAAATATGAATTCTATTTTCAACATGTGTTAGCATTGGAGTTGTACATTGTTTTAGGTTAGGTATTAATATTAGAGTTATACATTGTTTAAGGTTAGGCGTTAACATTGGAGATACATTGTTAATTGTTTTTGGTTAGGTGCTACCCGAAGCTTTCATGCATGTAACTGTAAAGCGCATCATTTTATTTCATATGGAAAATTAATATATCATATTAGATTTCTCAACTTCGGAACGTTCCCGTGATATAATCTTGTGTAAAACTAAGAGTCTGTTTGGTATGGACTAATGAAATGGGCCAAGGAATGGAATGGACAAGGTATTTGAATGGACGATGGGTGACAGAGATGATGGGTGGTGGTGGGTTGGTGGCGTCAGCGGTGACGGGTAGCAGTGGTGGTGGATAGTGATAGTGGTAGTAGTGGTGGTGATGGTCATGGCGGTGTAATTGGCAATGGGTGGTAGTGGTGTTTTAGATTTATTTATCAAGAACATTCGTAATTGTTTCGAGAACATTCAATGAAACTTTAGCCTAAAAGGGAAAATGCAATTTAACTTATTTGCAATGCTATATTTAGCAAAATGCTACAGTGAGACAAAAAACCACTGTACATCGGGTGGCACACATTTCAAAAAAAATTTGAACTTCTACTAATTTACGGTTTTGCCAAACGTCAGTGCCTTTTGTTTTCCACATATTTCATCTCCTCTCTAACACATATGTTCCTCTCACTTTGGGTTCATCTTCCTCCTCACAAACAGATTTCGTTGTGGCAGTTCGATGTGGCAGTCGTGTGGTGGTGGAGGTGATGTGACAGCGGCGGTGGTGGTGGTGTGCTGACAGGCGGCGGCGGCGAAGTGCAGGTGTTGCTAAAGCGGGCTGTGCCGTCGTGGCGGCGGCGGTAGCGGCGGAGTAAGGGGTAGGGTTTTCAGAGTTAGGTAGTGCGGATTGCCGGTGGAGCAGGTGGTGGCTTTCCGGTCAGTGGTTGATTAATGATTTTGATAAAGTGTGGTATATCTTTTTCTACTAAATCTCGCGATTTCCCGAAGGTATTGTTCTGTTCGATTTTGGATTAAAGCATTATGTTTGTTGTTAACTTTGTGAGGTACTTTATTTGAGATTAGTTCAGTGATATGAAGTAGAGATGCGATAGATTGAGATAAAGGGTAAAATAGAGAAATACATGCCTATGAATTGGGGTAGGTTTGCAAATTGCAATCTGTTTTGCCAGTGGGGTTCTATCATGGGGTTGTTTGTAGTTTGCTTTTGCCAGTGAGGTTTTGTCATGAATTGGGTTAGATTTGTAGTTTATATTATTACACAAACTTATAAAGATGAAAACACAGTTGGGTTTTGTCATATGTATGATGATTTAAAAATTGTTAAATATGGATTTTTTATGTATAATTATAGACTTTTTATAATAAATAGAACGGCCAAACATTTCAAGAGAAAGTGCCAACCAAGAAGAAAGAAGAATTTTCTTTCTACATTATGAGGATGGAATGGGATATCACATGGTTGCTCTCTATCTAGCATCTGATGCAGGTTAGTTGATCAATACTGTAGAGTGAGGCCAACCTAAGGTGGTTGTAGACACAGAAACCAACGAAGGTGGTTGTGGGTGTATCGTTGTCGGCGAAGTTCCCATCTGTTTCTGATCGGGTATGATTGTGACAACAATCAGTGGTGGTTTTGGGGTTGTGGTGGTGTGTGAGGTTTACAGCACTCGATGCCTTGGTGGTCTTCTGTTGCATCGTGCATCAACCGGTTATCATTTCGATCACTTACGTCGGTCGTTCAACCGGTTAGGGTTTCGATCAACTTCCGGTAAGCCCTTTACTTTTGCATGTTCACTATTTTGTTAGATCGGGTGTCCTTGAATTTGCTGAGGCTCTTTAAGAAATGGCCAGTGTAAGTGTTTTAGAGGCATTCATATTTGAAATCAAAATCAAAATACGTCGTTACCTCCTTTTACATTAGCTTCGCTACACCCTCCGATGTTCTTGAGACTTTGACTCCAACAGTTAGTAAGAGAGTTAAGGTTTTGAGAGAGATTCAAGAGAGGGAGAAGACATACTATTATTTCACTTTATTACGGATATAGACATATAGTGCAACAAACTAGCAATAACATTAACTACTGTAACAAAACAATCCTTAACAAAAACTACGTGTAAGCCTACGACAATGGTGCACTTTTAAACATAATGCAATTAACCTTCCTCCATCATGGATGCGATGTATCTGCGCCACAAAATTATACCTCTTATGGTTTTGTGATTATAACAGTTCCGCAACGTAGCGCGGGGTATATTTCTAGTTGAAATTACATATCAAAATGATATTAAAGTTATTAATATTTTGTCTGGTTGCCATATACATGATAACCTAGTTTATTATCTATTATTACGTGTGTTATTAAAATAATGGAATCTATATCTATATCTATATATATTGCAAAGGGAGAAATCCTACATGTCATTTATTTAGGCATTCTCTCCTTTGAGAGATGCCATGTATGATCATAGGTGGCACCTATTACACCAATTAAAAAAAACAAATAACATATTAAACCATAATCTACAAAATTTAAATATTAAACCTTTATGATTTTCTCTCTTATGTTTTTTCCCATAACTTTTAAACGTTAATATCTTTTATATACGAAATTTTTTAAAGAAAAAAATTACACCAAATTAACGAGCGTTTTATTATCTTTCCAACGAGTACCATAGTGCTATATAAAAAACGGAGAAAAAAAACGACTATTTTTTGTAACCTGACAGGTATTGTGTCGGGTTTTCGGGTCTGGGATTAGGTGATACTTGACCCCATTACCCGAAACCACATACCCAAATACCCGAACTATATACCCATGAATTTTTTAACGCATCACATAACCTTTAGACTAATGCGTTCGATATTTACAATATACGTGCACCATCATAAACTAAAAACTTTATAGTATGTAACTAAAATATATGTATGGTTATTATAATACTATTTCAATAAATAGCTTTTTTTTTTCTTATTTCATGTTAGTACTTTTTAGAATAATCGATTACAGCTTTCCTACATGTAACTGTAAAGTGCATCAATCTATTCCATATGTAAAATTGATATGTCATATTAGATATTTCAACCCGGGACGCTCCCGGATAAAAGCTAGTGAAAATAAAATTGTAACTTTTTGTCTTTTAAATTTAGTATTTTACGTATCTTCTACCTTTATTCGCTTTCTAATAGCTTGTCATTATCAATTAAAATACTTTTTGTTTGCTAGATTATTTATCAAGTCACCTAATTATATGTTAATGTTTTCAATATTCTATACTACATTATATCCCGGAAACGTACCGGGGTTGAAAAATCTAATATGACATATTAATTTTACATATGAAATAGAATGATGCGCTTTACACTTACATGCATGAAAGCTTCGGGTAGCAGCTAACCTAAAACAATTAAAAATATATCTCCAATGTTAACGCCTAACTTTAAACAATGTATAACTCTAATATTAATATCTAACTTAAAACAATGCTAACTCGAATGCTAACGCATGCTGAAAATAGAATTCATATTTACTGATTTGAACATAATTAGTGATTTGCCTATACATGATTAATGATTTACCTGAACACTTTGTGTTTTTTTCCTGTTTGAACAAAACCTAACAAAAAATAGTCGTTTTTTTCTCCGTTTTTTTATATAGCACTATGGTACTCGTTGGAAAGATAATAAAACGCTCGTTAATGTGGTGTAATTTTTTTCTTTAAAAAATCTCGTATATAAAAGATATTAACGTTTAAAAATTATGGGAGGAAACATAAGAGAGAAAAATCTAATTTTGTTTTTAAATTAATTTTTTCCTAAAATATCTCAATGCCACATAGGATGACACATGGCACACTCAAGAAGGAGAATGCCTCTTTGAGTGTCATGTCATTAAAATGACTTTCATTTATTATATGTATAGATTATATAAAAATTTAAATCTATATCAATAATTATATAATTATTATATTATTATTATATATATAAAATAATACTCCCTCCGTCCCAATTTAAATGTCCCATGTCTAAAAACACACATTTTAAGAATTTTTTTTGTTTGTATGTGGTAAAATGACAATAATATCCTCAAAAGTGGTGATTGTGTTTTGTTTTTTATGGGCAAAACTGGAAAGTACATTTCTATTTTTGAAAATAGACATTTAATTTGGGACAAACAAAAAAGGAAAGAAGGAATTTAAATTGGGACGGAGGGAGTAGCATTTTAATGACATGGTATTCAATGGGGCAACCCTCACCCCTTGAATGTGTCATGTGACAAAATGTGAGTTCTTTAAATTTTTGTAGTTTTTTTAATAAATTAAATTATCATCATATATAATGGCTTTTGATATTCACACAACCAGGGTTTTTATTTGCACAACCCCTCCACGGGTCGTCGAGGCCTGGACGGCCCGTGGAGGCTCAAACAGGCAAAAGGACGGGTCGTCCAGGCCCAGACGACCCGTCCAAATCCCTTAACCCTAAAAACGACGGCCCGTTGGGGTCTCGACGACCCGTTCACTAGCATCCAAATCAATAACAATCATTGGTAATTATTGGCAATGATTAGGTGATGATTATTTGGTTTTTTTATAAGTGTAGTGTGGATGTTTAAAATGGGTTTGAGATTTAAATATAAATGTTTGGTTTTTTATAAATGTTATTTTTTTATTTGTATAATATGATCTTTTTTATATGATTGTGTATATGAATATGAACGAATGTTTGGTTTTTTAGTAACGTTTATGTTGCCGAACTAAACAAAACCCAAGATACGAACAATAAAACCAAATAAAGCATAATAAGCATAATATTCAAACATTTACATACAAAATAAAGCATACTGAGTTCAAATGTACAACTAAGGAGTCGACCCACCCGGCTGACCCGACCCACCCGGCTGACTGGTGGACGCCCCACCCGGAAGTGGACGCGGCTCCAAACCAGCATCCCGTCGTCTCTCATTCTCGCTCTCTAACAGCCACCGCATATCAGCCCCCATCGTCTGCACATCAGCCCACAACGACCCCAACTGATCCAGGATCTGCTGAAGTATCTGGGTCGTGGTATCAGGCAACCTGACGGCATGATAAATGCGGCCAGGATGCTGTCGCTCATCAGCGGGAACATCTCGCATCTCTACATCCACCGGTGGGTCGCCGTCGGCAACGTGTGGCATCTTGACCTCCTCGGCATTCGGCCCCTCAACGTGTGGCATCTGGAAAACTCAACGGGCCGTCGGGGCCTCGATGGGCCGTCTAGGGTTTAAATGCTCTAACCTAACACATTTCTACGGGCCGTCGAGGCCTGGACGGCCCGTCCTAGTGCACCTTTTTCAGACTTTTCAGTCTGAACTGCATGCTTTTGCAGGAGTTCAGACTGTAGCCTCGTACATCGTACTTAGACGAGCCGTCTGGGCCTTGACGGCCCGTCTTTTTTTTACTTTTCTGAAAAAGGACGGCCCCTAGAGGCCTGGACGACCCGTCCTTTAACCCTAATTTTCTTTACGGGTCGTCTAGGCCTCGACGACCCGTTTTGAGGTTGTTTAGGGTTTTTTTTTTTGTGTAGATAATATCACTCTATATAATCCCTATCTTCTCACCCTCGTCCCAAACCCTAAAAACCAACCCTCATCTCACCTCACCTCACCTCACCTCACCTCACCTCACCTCACCTCCTTCACCACATATTGTGTCTTTCCATCCGCCAGCATAACCAGTTTCCCCTACTACAAAACTGTGTAATATTTCCATACCATATCAACTAAACTCTCAAACCAATTTAACTCTCTCCAAACGATTCCATCCACCCTCTTCCAGCCGCCACACACAAACAACGCACACTCAAAAACCCATTACAATGGCTGTCACATTCCCCAATCTACACACCGAGTCCGACCTCAAATCACTCGAATCTTACCTATTTGGAAAAACCTACATCTCCAGGTGAGCATCACACCCATTTACTCTTTTTTTTTCTTAAAAGAAAGATTTTATATAATTACTAATTGTTCTGTTTGTATTTGAATATTATTATTCAGTGATCAGATCAGTAAGGATATCATTATAAACGAAGGAAATAAGGGTACTACATCGACGGTAACAGGTGCCTATGATAACTTCGACACCAACGAGGTTTTCTGTTGCCGGTGGCAGAGACGACGACCTCTCCGGCCACCGGGCCAGCGGTGGTCAGTGGCGGAGACTGTATCTATTATTTGAAGATTGGGGTTTGTGGGTATGGTTCTTGGTGTCGGTTTAACCATCCTCGCGATCGCGGTGGCTTGGTAAAATTTATGAGAATTCATAAAGTTCTTTTGATTCAATTTTACTAGATTAGGCAGAGAATTCTTTTGACGATGTATGTGGCAAAGTAGTAGCCGATTTTGGATGTGGGTGTGGCACATTAGGTCAAGACTCTCCTGGATGCAGAGTGAGATTTTATTACTATCTTAAAAAAAGAAAATCATGTTGTCTTTTCTACATTGAGTTTGACTCATTTTTTTGGCCAAATTTTGTTTTTAAAATCTGAGTTTGTAGCTACAGTTCATATCAAAACTACAAGTTGACTGTAGTTTTGTGTTTAATTAATATGCATGTCGTTGGCATAGATGTTTAGTTTGGGGAAATTTGTATGCCGGGGGTCTCACTGGAAGCAGTCTCTCTATTTTTATTGGTAGAGGTAAGGCTGTCTACATCTTACCCTCCTCAGACCCTACCTTAGCTTTGCTATAGGTGGGATTAACTGAGTATGATGATGATGATGATGTTGTTGGAGGTTTGAGGGGCGGTGGAGAGACTTTGTTTATGATAGTTTTTGTTAAGTTTTGAAATGATCATTTTTGTTTAGTGTATTAAAAAGAATGTAATTAATGATTGTGATTGCGGTTATGCTGCTCAAGAGATTGTGTTTTGAATGTTTTCCAACTTGAAGTTGTTATATTAGTGTGATAAGCTATTAGTATTATATAGTATTATACTTGCATGATTTTGTAATTGTTGATAGAATTGAGTAGAGCGGAAGTGTATAAATTATTTAACCATAGGCATTTTTTTCGGCTTGATATTATTGTATGGAACGGTGGAGCATTGCTTGGGTATAGTGAAGGTAGGAGTGGTTTTCTTCAAAATGGCACCAAAGATGAACATATGATTTTTGCTTTCTCTGTCCGTATATCTGGTGCCTAGGGGCATCAATAAGATATGGAACTTACTCGTCTTGATTCCATGTGATTGTAAACCCTGCTACGGAGACTAAGACAATATATATAACAACATGAAGTTTGGTCATGTTACATGGTTTTAGTTTATTAAAAGCAATTGGAAGAAGACAAGATTTTTAAGTGAAAATGGTTTTTGACTTCAAATGTTAGGATTTTACCATGTGCTTATGTTTCTTGCGATTCTCTTTTAATAAGCAATTTTTGTATGATTATTACCCAAATTTGGATATTATTCTCTTAGTTTTAAGATAGTTTCAATTGGTTGATTAATTACAAAATGTGTAGTTAGGGTAAGAATCAACAATTTTATCATGATTATTGCTCACTTAGGATATTATTCTATTGATCATGGAGAGTACACACATGTATACTGATTTTAGGTTATCTGAAAATTATTTATCATTGAGTGAATGTTTAGTTAGGGTTTAGGATTAGAAGCAACATGATCAGGAACATCAGTTTTGAGTGACTGTTACTAAAATTCATATATAAATTCGTTAGTTTAAAAAGAGTACAACATGGTAATTTGTATTTCCATACAACTTAACAAGTAACATGTACAACATATTTAAGCAAGAAATTTAAGGGTATTATAGACGTAGTTGTGACAATTAAGACACTTTGGAGGTTATGATAGTCATTTTATGTTTTGTTTTTAGTTAAAAACTAAAATCTCATCCCCATAATACCCTCCCACCTTTCACCTTCCAAGAAATCAATGATCCATTGATGAAAAGTTATTGTTTCAATTTAATTTGATGACAACTACAAAATCGTCATTTCAATCATAATATTCACCTTTAATCTACCAACTCAAACATCATACTATCGGTTCTGAAATTCCACAAGCATTTTATGATTCTGATTGTCAATTCTAGAAATCGCAGGCCTCAAATCCATGTTGCTCAATTAAACTTTTTTAGATGTATTTTGTGAACTCAATGAATCTGTTGTTTTTTAATCACGTATATGTTTTTTAGAGGCATTTCGTGCGTTTGTTTAATTCTTTCGATTACATTTTCAATTATTTGTGAAGTGATCATGTATGTTTTATGGAATTTTCACGTTTCGGGCATTGGATTTTTATGAAATTGGTTGGGTTTTTTCCTTCCAATTAGGGCTTAAATTAGATGTAGGTTAATCTATAATGATGTCTGTTGTGCTTCTTAATAGATGTTTTAATTTGTAGCCAGAAAATGAAAAAAAAAATATGCTTGATTAATAATAGGTTAAGGCATGAGTATTTAAGATATGCTTAAAATCTTGTTTTGTTCATTTGTTGCAGAGTGATATTTGCGGATTGGTATCACGGCTACAAGAGTTGTAGAAAAAGAATCTAGAACTGAATGAAGCAAATAAAAGACTGACGTCAAAGGTTAAGAACTTATGATACATTCTTGTGGTTTAATCCATCTTATTAGTTTGTAATTGATGATGTTAATATAGCTTATGATCTTCTTTATTGTTAAACTTCATTCTTAATTTAAAGGGTCGATCTCAACTTTTGTGTTTTTTTACCTAACTCATTTGAATTTTTTTTTATTTGGGGTTATGTTTCACTTTTTTATTTAAACAAAGTAGTTAGTATAAGGTGAACTGTTAGTGTATAATCTATATAACATGCTCCTTTTTAATTAGAAGAATACCATTTACTTGTGCTATTGATCTATATCATACTATAAAATTAAGCACCACTTAATTGTGATATTGATCTATCATCTATATTAGATTTAGGTACATATATCTGTTTAGTTGTTTTTGAAAATCATCTATATCAGATTTACGCAACATGATAATTAGTAACTCCATTAATAGAAAATAAAACAAAGCATGTTTCATAAGTCATAAGATTGTTCCTTCTAACAATTAGAATTCAGCGTACAAAAAGAAGAAAACAAAAGGAAATAGGAGGAAGAAGTTATAGAAAATAGATAACTCTTTATAGCATAGTTCGAACCGAGAAAATGAAATTAGCCATCGAAAGGTAATTCTTTTCATGATATACAAATTTAATGGTTTTATATGCAGGCTAAACTTAATACCAGCCTAAAGCTGAACACATACTCTTTTTAATGCTCCTCATCCTCCAAAATAGTCGTTGAATTTTGTAAGAAAGATTTTGTAGAAACAGAATTCAAGACTACTTGTCCGATTGTAGCAAAGTGTATATTGATAAGTTTGAAATACTTTATAAAAGCTAATTATTTTTGGATGGTGAGAACTATTTTGATGTATGAGCACCAGCGCCAATGATGTGCACTTGTAAAATAGTCATACAAAAAAGCAACTCAACAAAGAAGATGATGTTGGTATACTCAAAACTGGAAGGCACCAAGCTGTCAAGCTTCTTGAATGTAAGGATACAATAGGTAATTTTCCAGTGCCTGTGCCTGGAGGCATATTCATATCAATTTTTGATGTTGGGTGAGTGGTTAAATGTGAATATTTGGTCGTTCTAGAGTTGATCAAGATTTGCAAGCCTTTTTTTAGGAAGTCATCATGGTTGAGGACTAAAGCTACAAGATCAAACTCTAGGGAGATTATTTAATTTGCTATTGTTTGCATTAGTTACTCTTTTAAGGTAACTCTCCATACACCATAAATTCAATTGGTTTATTCCGCTATATTAGCTAGATGATGATATGTTAACTACGTAATCACAATAATTATTGTACACTTTATCATGTTGAATGTCCATTAATTTTGTATTTTATACATATCTAATGTGTTACATGTATTGATTTATTTTATTTTTCTAATAAAATGTTGTTTAACATAAACTAAATGTCTTATTACACGAACATTTGAACATCATAGTTTAGCGAAGTTCTTTTTACCCATCCCCTTAATATACAACACACATATTATTTTTATATTTTTTTTCAAGAAACACAATTTGGTTTCTTTTATTTAAGAAAAACATGTGGATAATAGATTCTTTACGGTCCGTTTTAATGAAAAAAGTTTGGCTCATAACTATGGTTTTGAATAACGGCAGCGTCAGATCATCGAGTCAAGATGCTTCGGTTTGAAGCAATTTTATATTTGAAAGGTTTTTTCAAGATCTTTAGCTTCAAATAATATGGATGACACTAGGGGTGAGCAAATTTACCGCCATAGGCGATAATATAACCATAACTGACATAATTGAACTGATTTTAACCGATAACCAACATAAACCAATGGTTATGGTTATTAAATTTCTTTAACCGACCGATCGCTTATGGTTATGAAGTTTTGTTTAACCGATATAATCGAACCGAACTTGTAATGTTAACTTTATGTAATAGATTTATGTTAACCATGTAAAGGTTTTTACTATAATAAAAGTATGTTATTAACAAAATGATCTTGACGTAGTGCTCTTTTTTGCAGCAAATTAAAATTATAATCAAAGTCCAAGTATGTTTTTGCTAATATCTTATTAAAAGGGATTGCACATTAGTAGTATAACTAGGAAGTGTAGTCTGATTGTCTTGTACAAAATAGCACAAACTAAGTCCCTACATTGGAGGTTTCGATTTTTCTAGACCAATTGACTTTTAATTTTATACTTTACCCTAAAGTTAGTTTTAGTTTAATTTTTTGATTAATAACCGATTAACCGAAATAACTATAACCGAATTCATAACCGAGTAACCCTAACTGAAGTTTGGTCAAGGTCTCGTTTATTTTTTATTTGTAATGTCAAGTTTAGTTTTAATGTTATGTTACTTTGTTTTATTTGTAATATTTTTTTTAAATATCATATTACTTTGTACGTTATTAATTTTAATTATTTACTTATTTAAAAATTAGAAAATAAAAAAGAAATGGTGGCAAATAGAAATGGAGGATACTCAAGGAAAACTACCCCACGCCCTTGGGTAGTCCTCAAGTTGTCTAAATACAAGGATGACCCACTTTTTGGTGACGTGAGGGCAAAGCTTCCTAATCTCTACCACACCCCATAGTCTTTGGCTTATAGCTTACCATCGTTAGGTTAGTTTATCATTTATACAAGATTTATTAACGTTTTTGTTTATGAGGTCAATCTCTTTCTTTCTTTTCTTGGTTAATAATTGATTTACATTAATTTCGCTGATTTTCAGTGTATAATAAAAAAGAAAACATTATTTTTAAGATTCTTGGTAGAGAAACTTTAGCATTTACTTGTAGCCATTGCTAACACATATCATTTTTTCATAAAGTATACGAATCTCATTCCTCGTGAGCATCATCTGTGCATATGACAACAGTTTCACTTGTTTTTTTATATATGTTTGGTTGAGTGTTTCAGGGATTAGTTGAAACTAATTGTGTTTTAAAGCAACTATATATAGCGTTGTATTAATTGTTTTTTCCTTTTCCGATTTTGAATTTCATATTACAAGTTTCTTTCTTATTGTTGGCGAATATATTTTATTTGTTTTCGTTCATTAACTGCAACCCTTACATCGTTCATAAAAAGTAAAATAATTATTTTGTTATAAAAGGACCCCAATATACGGGTTCGCTTTAGGCCCTCCTTCATATTGATGCACCCTAATCCAACGCCTTCGTTGTTGTGTTCCCTAGAGATTGACGCCGCACTACATGTTACAACTACAAATCGTCAATGCACCTATATCTTTGTCTTCGTCACCCCACAACCTAATCCCCACTGCCATCAATCCTGATTCAGCCACCGCTATTTAATATTGGTGAGTGAGTGAGTGTTGTGTGTTTCTGTGTCGAGCATATTGTGTGTGTATACGAGTGCCCAGCATATGCGTATATACACATGGTGTTGGTAAAAACCAAATCTATGATAATTAATAGTTGTGAATTGTTACCCCGTAGCAACGCACGGATTCCCCACTAGTTATATGTTAAAGAACTCTTTTTATCTTAATAAAACTTATGAAATCCGTTTTATTCAACAAAATAAATAAATGATACCTTATAGAAATGAAATATTTTTATAACTAATTCAAAACAACAAGTTATAATTATTATGGCGGGGGTCAAGTCCGATAAGAGTTGAGAGTGACTAGTGAGGGTCAAGATTCAAACCTCTAACATATCATTGGTGATATTCGTGACGATTTTTCATGTTATCACGAATTTAACTTGTTATTTCGGCCCCCAATTTGATGTTAACATTCGTGATAATTATGGGGTTTTTGTGATGTCCTCACGCAAACTAAAACACAAGGTGCACATTTTTTTAACGAATTGTGTTATTTTGTCATTAATCTTGTTTTTCGATCTCTCTCCCATTTTTAACCGACCTAGATGTACCCACCCTACAAAAAAATTTTGTATCCGTCACTGTTGCCAACTTACTTTTTACAATAGTATGTATTCATTGAACATGGATGTAATTAGATGTGTACGTAGGCCCCTACCCAGAACATAAATTTGACTTCCTGTTTAGTTTACAGATTCAATAATTAAACTTAGATTTGGACACAACTGGATACGCCAAGAATGTTTAATGACGAAGTCAAAGTAAACATAGATATTCATACCTGGTGGTGGTGATGTTGTGATGACCGGAGCACTCAGATTGAAAAAACGATATGTCTCATATCTAAAAGTACACATAGGCAAAAGAATTCTTCCCCCAATTTTCCCATTAAACCATTGTGCAGTTCGATTGATTGCATCCTCCAAACAAGTATCACACTGTTGCTTGGATAAGTCCGGAGTACACTGCGCAAGCCCATAAATCTGTGAGACATCGGAGCTATTCGTGCTCCCGCTAGCAAACTTTCGTAAAGGACCGCCAGCGGAAGCATTACCTCTCAGATCCCTCATTAGCGGCCCCAAAGCACCATTGAACCCATCAATATACGTTAAATCTTGATTGTTAGCTAGATACACATAAAACTTTATTCGTGTGTTTCTTAAAATAACCTCGTTGGAGTATTTTACAACACAATAGTCATAGTATCCTATTGCTTCCTTTTGGTTTGGGCAAAGTTGACGCAATTTAATAATGGAGTCATTAAGACAAGTTTGACACGAATCAAGGTTTACGTCGCCTCGACAAAGGGCTATCGAGTTGACTGTATCATTGCCTCGGCCAGTTGAGAGGTTGTAGAAACCGAAGCCGTTGTTCATTGTGGGGAGGGTAGCGAGGGTGGTGTTGAGGTTTCTTTCGTACAGGCTGTTTACGGTATAGTTAGCCGCGCTTTCGCAGAAATAAGAGAGGAAATCTGGTTGAGCTAAGGTGGTGGTATGGATTAAATGTATGGAAGTTAAAGCTAATAGCCATAATAGCAGTTTCCCATCAAGGATGAACATTTTTTCCTGTGCTATTTGGAAAGAAGAGATGCAGGATATTTTAAGAGTTTGAAGATAAGTAGTATACAAAGTCTTCCGTATTGACCTGGTCATAAGAAATATGAATACAAATATTTAATGCAGAGGAAAAAGGAGACATGATATTTGAGAAGTTAGAGACAACAAATACAAATCAAAGGGTTTCAATGTATTCAGGGTTGGAACAGGACGTCAAACTAGAGGACCCACCGGTTTAATGATCCAACTGGCTCAATGAAACGACCCAAAAAAACGAATCAATACCAAAAAAAAGTTAAAAAAACCGGTTCAACCGTCAAAATTCCGGTCTGATCGCTAGATCGCCCCGTCAACCACCGGGTCAGTGCATTGCCGGTTTAACCTATCAACCCAGACCGGTCGAGGGTCCCCGTTTCCCGGTCCGGGTTTAAAAACATGGTTTAATCTTTCAAGCCAATGTGACAATGTATGTTTTAAATTTGTTAGGCTATGGTGTGGTTTAAAGCACCACGGCTTTAAAGCGCTATGTTTACTTAGGGGCTGTTTGGTAAGCCTCTTAATTAGGCTCTGAACCATTCAGCGTTGAATGATTCAGCATTCAACGCGTTTGTTTCAGCTTCTGAATAGAATGATTAAGATTGAACCACTAAAATTTGGAATTTGTTGAACCATTAAGCACTGAACTATTAAACACTAAACTAGGCTAAACTTTAATAAAACTTTCCTATCAATGTGAGACAAAAAAATTAACCGTTAAGACTTTCCTATCTCCAGGAAAAGAACCCGTAGGCCTTTTACCTCCACATTAGGATTTTAAATGCTCGTGCATAACAAATATAAGTTAAATATCTCAATGTGCTAGGAAAACTATGTTGGACATGGAAGTGTTGGCGGAATCGAGGCCACTTAGGGAAGCTGAAATCATAAGCTGGAAAGAAGCTAAACTAGCGGTTAAAAAGGGGGAGTGGGATAGGTTGAGAGACTTGATTCAAAAATCTAAAATGGAGTGGCTAGCGAGTGGGGACGAGAATTCCGCTTTCTTTCACGGTATCATTAATAGTAGAAGAACAAGTAATAAAGTTGTGGGTCTGTACATTGATGGGGATTGGGTGGACAATCCGTGTTCGATTAAAGAGGAAGCGATTAGAATTTTCAAAACTAAGTTTGAAGAGCCGATGGATAGAAGACCTAGGTTATCGGGTGAGGGGTTTAAAAGGTTATCGGAAGAGGATGCGGCCAGCTTGGTTTCGGGTTTCTCGAAGGAAGAAATTAAGAGAGCGGTATGGGAGTGTGGCGATGAGAAGTCACCGGGCCCGGATGGTTTTTCCTTTGCGTTTGTCAAACACTATTGGAGTAAGCTCGAGGATCAGGTAGTGGGGATTTTGGAGGAGTTTCATACACACGGGACTATTCACGAGTCGTGCAATTCATCCTTCATTGTTCTTATCCCTAAAGTTAGTGACCCATTATCATTCTCAGACTTTAGACCGATCTCTTTAATTGGGGTGGTTAATAAGATAATTTCCAAAGTGTTAGTAGCCAGGCTTAAAAAGGTCCTTGATAATGTTATCTCAAAGGTCCAATCGGCATTTATCGCGGGTAGAAACATTTTCGATGGTCCTTTGATAGCTAGTGAAGTGGTGGCTTGGGGTAAAAAGACGAAGAAAAAGTTGTTTATGTTCAAGGTGGACTTTGAGAAGGCGTACGATTGTGTCTCGTGGAAATTCCTATTAACTATAATGCATCATATGGGTTTCCCCACGAGGTGGAAAGACTGGATTATGGGGCTTTTGGCTACGGGTAGGTCTACGGTGATGATCAACGGCTCACCTACATCGGGTTTTCAACTCAAACGCGGCCTTAGACAAGGAGATCCCTTGTCGCCTTTCCTCTTTACTATTGTGATGGAAGGTCTGCACGTTATGGTAACCAAGGCGGTGGAAGCAGGTAGTATTAGGGCGGTGGAGTTACCTAATGGTGGACCGATGTTTCTCACTTGCTTCTGGCCTCCAAATAAACCTCCTAAAAAGTAACATTTTTGGGATAAACGTGGGCAGCAATGAGATTGATGAAGTTGCAGCCTGCTTGAGATGTAGAAGGGGCTCGTCTCCCTTTGTTTATCTAGGCTTGCCAGTTGGGGAGTGTATGCGCAGGCTGAAAGGGTGGAAAACGGTGATTGACAAGTTTCAAAAAAAGATTGTCCTTATGGAAAGCGAGGTCTCTCTCGTTTGCGGGAAGGTGGTTTTGATAAAAGCCGTACTCGGAGCCTTACCGAATTACTTCCTATCGTTATTTAAAGCACCTTCGGGGGTTATAAAAACACTAGAAGGTATTCGTAGCAGGTTTTTATGGGGCGGGTCAGCTTCAAGGAACAAAATCCGGTGGGTCGCGTGGGAGAATATCCTAAAACCAAAGGGTCGGGGTGGGTTGGGGGTTGGGAGCATTGAGGATTTGAACCTTGGCCTCCTTGTCAAGTGGTGGTGGAGGTTCAAATCCTCTCCTAATCAGCTGTGGTGCGAAGTAATTAAGGCGATTCATTGAAGGCGGTCGAGTTCAGTATTTATTCCATGTGCAAGTAATTCAAGTGGGGTTTGGAAATCAATTGCAGGTCTTCATAGAGACTTCATGAAGCGCGGGGTGGACTTAGAAGCGAAATTCCACTGCAAGATTGGTTCGGGTGCCACGGTCAGGTTTTGGTCTGACAAGTGGTGCTCGGACGGCTTATTAAAAGATTTATTTCCAGATTTATTTAACATGTGCAGGGTAAAAGATATTAAAGTTTCAGATTGCTATCGGTGGGTGAATAACATCCGGTGGTGGGATATCCCGTGGGCTGCGCTTCCTCAGTCGACTGAACAAGTTGCTGCGGCTGGAAGGCTCACTGAGCTGCTGTTCTCTCAAGTGATTCCAGGTGGTATGGACGTGTGGCTCTGGTCAGGAAGAAACTCAGTGCAAACTTTCTCAGTCAAGCGAGTGAGGGATTCGCTGGCTGCTCCTCTCTTAGCGAATGGTCAGCAACAAACCTTCAGGTGGTGCAAGATGGCGTCTCCGAAAATCAACTGCTTCGCATGGAGGGCTGTGGAAGATAAAATCCCAACGGCTGAAAATCTTTTGTACAGGGGAGTCCCTATTGGTTCGGCTGTCTGCAAAAGATGTGGTCTGGAGACGGAAACGACCAAACACATTTTCATTGATTGCATATGGGCGCGAGCGTTATGGTGGAATATTGGAAACTGGATTAAAATCAACATTTTACCACAAGCCGACTCATTGGTACAACTATTGGATTTTGGTGGGGCGGTTAACGGATCCAGGAAAAAAAAAGAGGCGATTAATGCGGTGCTCTTGCTTGGCATTTGGAAATTATGGCTTGGAGAAATGACAAG
This sequence comes from Ambrosia x helenae, assembly GCA_030844895.1. NCBI lineage: Eukaryota > Viridiplantae > Streptophyta > Magnoliopsida > Asterales > Asteraceae > Ambrosia > Ambrosia x helenae. The sequence continues at coordinate 36,759 of JAUTDX010001046.1, read as the reverse complement.
GTGTTCAAAGATACGAATAAGGCTACACCGTTGATGCTAGAAGAAATAAAGACGGAATCTTATTGGTGGCTAGTGAAGAGGACTAAACGGATGGATGCGGACAAGACTAAGTGGTGGAATTTTACGATTTTTGATAATGGCTAAGAATGAATGTGTATAGGCTATCGGTTTGGGTGGTACGGGTATTCTTGTTGTGTTTTTATTAGTGTAATACTCGAACGTATTGGTCATGGCTTAGGTAGCCTCTGGCTAAACGAGTCGGGGTGTACTTTGGGCGGTTGTAAATTGTTTGACGTTTGTTTAAGGTTGGAATAAAGTCCCGTTTGATTGTTCAAAAAAAAAATCTCAATGTGGACTGTTTATTTATTATTATTATTATTATTTTTTTACTTTAGTAGTTTTTTATTTCGTTTGTAAATTCTTTTAATTGTTTTGTACCTAAACATGATATGTGATATATGATAACCAATGCATGACTAATTTCAAGATTCTTATTCTTTACAACAAATATCTTCTACACTCTTATTTGTATGCGTTGTAAAGAAACGAATAAAATTTATAAGGTTTTAAGGCATTAGATAGTTTTGTAGTGATTTACAAAGTAGTAATGGGTTACAAAATACACCGGTTATGATCATTTATAAATCGGAATATTAATTTGTTACAAGAGCATCCGAATAGCTCGCAAAGTTGTGGTTACATTTTTTAGTAAATTATCAAAACTGTCCCTGTGATTTGGCCTGATTTGCCACTCCAGCTCAATCTTTTAAAAAGTGAATAAACACTCCTTGATATTTCAAAAAATATGACAAAACAGTCCAACGACTTAACGCAGTTAACTTTTCTTCGTTAAGTCAGGGGCATTTTCGTCCGGTCACTTATAAAATTCATCTTCTTCCTCCAATTGTTTCTTCCCTAATCAGACTCACCACCCACCACCCACCATCATCTTCAGCTCTCACCACCACCACCACTACCCACCATCACCTCCACCTTTCACCATCACCACCACCGTAAGCCAATCTGTACTCTGTACCTTCTACAACAGCAAACATGCTAACGTCTTGCTCTAGGTGTTAGTTTTGTCGTTACTACCTAACTAATTGTGGACACCAATTTAAAGATTAATAAACTCAGATCTTACAGAATTAACCCTTGTCCCATTTTCATCAATAATAATATCTTCTTTCCTAACTCTGTGTTGATTAACATAAACATCTATTTCTTAACAAACACAATCAAAACAGATAGTAACACAAGAGTTAGATTAAACCCAGTTGTAGTAAGCTCTAATGTTAAAATTATATATGTTATATATAATTTTATATCTTTCAAATTTATCTAGGTTTTATTTCTTAGAATATGTTTTTGTTTGTGGGCTTATTTTTGGGTAGAGATTGTTGCAGGTTGTAGAGGCCGGTAAGAAGATAGTTGAGTTCGGGTCCAGTCCAGTGGTAGCAGCCCAATATTGCAGCCAGCCCAGGAGCTAAAAGGCCCAGTCAGCTGGGTGTGTTTCTTCATAAAGGATTGTGGCCGTCAGATATGTCCACACTAGCAATCTTAGTGATGGATCAAGATCCAAGGGTTGAGAAAGCGTCTGATTGTGCTTTCTCAATATATCTTTCCCTATATAAAGGGTCTTCTCCTTCGTTATTAGGGTTAACACCCTGAATATTAGTTTTGCACATTATTGTTCTCTTCACCTCTTTCCAGTCGATTAAGTCATAGAAATTCATAGGTTTTGTTCAGATCTTTCACAACTTGTGTAAGATCTTGGTTGTTTTGATTAAACCTGTGGTTGTTCATCTCCTGTATGATTTAGATAGTCGAGTAGCTGGTCAGGTTTAGGTGTTAGGTTTTCTGTGTAAACTTAAGAGTCTTTGTATGTTTTACATCTTAATAAAGTCTTTGAGTTTGATGTTAAACTGGTACCATGAATTTTGACATGGTATCAGAGCTCTAGGTTAGATTTGGGGGGGTTCATATCTTGGTGGTCGAATCTCTTATTCGATCAGTCTTGGTTGGAAGATCTGGGAGTTCTTGTTTTCCGCTGTGATTGGAGATCTGGTTGGAGTTTTCATAGCTTGGATCTTTGTGGATAGCATATTATCTGTGCTCTCTGGTGTTCAACCCTAAGTGAAGGTTGAACACTAGGAGTTTGGGAGAACCCTAACTTGGGCAAAACCCTCGGTGAGATCTTTCCTGTTTGATTCTTGGTGTGTGTTGGTCTAGTATCTAGGGTTTGGCTCCCAAGTTAAGACCTGCGGTGCGGCCCTTGAGAGGAACCACTGATCTGGATCACTGGCTTGGCTTCGCCTAGTGTCTAGGGTTTTGTTGTTTGATTGGTTATTGGTTGATTCTTTTTGTGTGAGTTTTCTTCGTGTGGTTACTTGGTATTGTTGATTGATTGTTGATCTGTTAATTGTGATTGTGTTATACTTGTTTTGTGATCTTTATGGCTGGTGTGAATCAAGGACCTATTGTTGGTCCTAACCTAGGTGGTGGAGGACAGGACCCAGATCCTGCTCCAGCTGTTACACTAGTAAGTAAACTGGATGCTAGTGATCCATTTTACCTACATGCTAGTGACTCTACAAACCTGACAATTGTTAGTATAAAGCTAAAAGGTACTGAAAATTATACTGTTTGGGCCAATGCCATGATTTTAGGATTACAAGTAAAAAATAAGTTAGGTTTTATAAATGGTGAATGTTTAAAACCTACTGATGATGATATACTTGCTAGGCAGTGGGATAGGTGTAACTCTGTTGTGCTTACATGGATTCTAAATTCTGTGTCTGAGGAACTGTACATGGGTCAAGTATATTCCAAATTAGCTTCTGAATTATGGAAAGATTTAAAGGAGACATATAATAAAATTGATGGGTCTGTGGTTTATAATTTGTATCAAAAAATAAACTCTTTCAGTCAAAATGGTATGTCTGTCTCAGAGTATTATCATAAGCTAAATGTGATGTGGAAACAACTTGATCAAATATTACAATTACCTTCATGTACTTGTGATGCTGCTAAAGAGTTTAATAACTATAATCACATGATTAAACTTATGCAGTTTCTTATGAGATTAGATAGTTACTATCAGAATGTTAGGTCTGCACTGTTGATTAAAACAGAGCTTCCCTATGTAAAAGAAGCATTTGCTGTTGTTTCTAGGGAAGAATCCCATAGAAACTCCAGCAATGGGTCCAAACAAAGTCAGACTGTTAGTTTTTCAACTAAAGTTGTCAATAATGATGTGTCAAGTAATAACAGCAACACAAAAAGGTTTTCAAAGAATAACAATCAATCATTAAAATGTACACACTGTAATAAAACTGGGCATCTTGTGGATAAGTGCTATGAGATTATTGGATATCCCTCTTGGATGAGACCAAGAGGGAATCAAGGGAAGAAACCCATTACAAACAACAGTGTGACTGATACTTCTTGTTCTAATATTGCCACACTAACTAGCGATCAAGTCTCTAGGTTGTTGAGCCTTCTTGATAGATCAGGAGAATCTTCTCAGAGTTGTAATCTGTCTGGTAGAATATTCTCTGCTTCTGCTTCTTGTTTTGGATCTAAATTGTATTGCTTTGCTAGTACTGATAAGGGATTAATAGGAATTGGTTGGTTAGTGGATTCAGGGGCAAATGAACATATGGTTAAAAATGAAAATGGTTTATTTGATTATGTGGATGTTTCTGACCTAAATATAAGAGTTAAACATCCCAATGGTACATTTGCATTAGTAACTAAAATTGGAAAACTTAAACTTGCTGAAAATGTCATTTTGCAAGATGTGTTAGTTGTCCCTGAATACACTGTTAACCTGCTTTCAGTACATAAATCAGCAAGGGACAATAAACTGTTTATAAGTTTTAATGAGCATAAGTGTTACTTACAGGACTTATCAACCAAGAAAGTCCTGGTGACTGGTAATCAGTATGATGGGTTATACATGTGTAACAATGCTTGTTCTTTGACTAAGGTGTGTTTTAGTAGTACTTTGGATGTTGATATGTGGCATGCTTGGTTAGGTCATCCATCAGACCAAGTGCTAAAAATTTTAAAACCTAGTCTGAATTTACCAAAAGAGCATGGTCCCTGTGATGTGTGTCACAGGGCCAAACAACATAGAGAGCCTTTTCCCTTGAGTGATCATAAATGCACTCAATTAGGGAGCTTGTGCACTTGGATGTTTGGGGACCTTATAGGGTTGCTGATAGGGATGGGCATAGATATTTCTTAACCATAGTAGATGACTACTCAAGAGCTGTATGGATTAGTTTGATGAAAATAAAACTGAGGTGTTTGAAAATGTATTAGAGTTTCTTAATATTATTCAAAATCAGTTTGGAAAAACTATTAAGAAATTCAGAAGTGATAATGGTTTGGAATTTGTTAATAGTCAAATGACAACTTTTTGCAAGTCAAAGGGTATTATCCATCAAACTACTTGTCCATACACTCCCCAACAAAATGGGGTAGTAGAAAGGAAACATAGGCATCTACTTAATGTGGCTAGGTCTTTGTTATTTCAAAGTATTGTTCCTATTAGGTTTTGGAGTGAATGTGTTCTGACTGCCTCTTATCTTCTTAATAGGACACCTTCTTCTGTGCTTGGTGGAAAAACTCCCTATGAATTGATATATGGTTTTAGTCCCTTTCTAGAACATCTAAGAGTGTTTGGGTGTCTGTGCTTTTGTGACTATTTTGAATGAAACTAACAAACTTGAGAGTAGAGCAGAAAAATGTGTTTTTCTGGGATACTCTCAAGAAAAGAAGGGGTACAAGGCTTATAGCCTTGACTCTAAAAATATTCTGTTTTCAAGGGATGTTAAATTTTTTGAAACATGTTTTCCATTTAAAGAATCAGCTGTTTTCAACAAAAATAATGAAAATTTTGATAAAAATATAAACAACTTAATTTTTTTGACCTCTATGAAAGCACAGGGTCACAATCTATCTTGGATGTGAGTGATCCCAATGATGATAGGAAGGGAGAAGGTAAAAGGGATTCAGGAACACATGTTGTCCAGCAACCTGATGTTCAGCTCACTACCAAAGGCTTGGCTAGTAATAAGCAGCCTGGAAGTGAGAGTAGTGAACTTGGTATGGCTGACCATGTGAATACTGAAGATGATCAACCAAACCTTTCTGAGGGTGACACTATCCAAGAAAGGTCTGAGTTAAGAAGATCATCTAGGAATACAAGTTTTCCTAGAAAACTAAGTGACTTTGTGGTTGAGGGGAAGGTGATGTATGGAATAGAAAATGTTATAAATTTTTCTAAATTGTCCAATGAAAACAGATGCTTTTCTGTTGTACTTGATAAACATGTTGAACCTAGGAATTATCATGAAGCAATTCAAGATGAAAACTGGGTTAGGGCTATGGCCTATGAATGATGAACTAGAAGCCCTGTATAGGAATGACACCTGGGATATTGTTGATTTGCCTAAGGGTATGCACAAGGTTGGGTGTAAATGGATATATAAGGTAAAGTATAAGTCATCAGGGGAAGTTGATAGATTTAAAGCTAGGCTAGTGGCTAAAGGTTATAACCAGAGGGAAGGGTTTGATTATGATGAAACCTTCTCTCCTGTGGTTAAAATGGTAACCATAAGAGTCATTTTGAGTCTAGCAGTCCAAAATGACTGGAATGTGTTTCAACTTGATGTGAATAATGCTTTCTTATATGGGGATTTACATGAGGATGTGTATATGTCTTTACCTGAAGGTGTCAAATGTGATTCTGTTAATAAAGTGTGCAAATTAAAGAAGTCCTTATATGGACTTAAACAGGCTCCACGAATGTGGAAATGAAAAGCTTTGTTGAGTCATTGGTTGAGTTTGGTTTTGAACAAAGTAGGTGTGATTATTATATGTTCATTAAGAAAACAAATTCTGTGTTTTTAGTGTTACTTGTTTATGTTGATGACATAATCATCACTGGAAACTCTTTGACTGAGATAGAAAAAGTAAAACAAAGTTTAGAACCAAATTTTTGATAAAGGATTTAGGAGAGTTGAAATACTTTTTAGGTATTGAGGTCATTAAAAATGAAAAGGGTTTGTGTTTGTCTCAAAGAAAATATTGCACAGAGTTGTTAACTGAATATGGGATGTTGGGTTGTAAACCAATATCAAATCCCATTGAACAACATCATTGTGACATCCGGGAACTTTACACACACTTTGTACGCTTGCTTCACGGTTTTACTTGCTGAATTTCGGGACGAAATTCTTTTCAACTTGGGGATGATGTGATACCCCACAATTTCAGGTTAACACTTTAACTAAACTCTAGTTAAATTATACATATATTCGTAGCATTTTACTTGACTAGAGTTAGTCAAGTGAGTCACACAATACACGGTTATAGTTGAACAACTGCATACGCGAGTCTTGAACCATGAACGTTGGTGAAACAATAAAACAAATAATTGTAGAATAACTCGTTTGATATTATTTGCAATTATATGCTTATGTGAATTTATTTGTGAACTTATGTGACGTTACATGTTATTATGCCAAAACACGGTACCGAGCTTATAACCGACGCTTGACAAACTAAGGATTATATATAAGTTATAAAATATTGGGTTAAGTATTTATAGATTTATTATATTTTATATATAAACTATTACGCGAAATTATTTAGAATTAAGCGAAACTAATTTTTGTTAGACAGGGTCCGTAACCGATTATGGTCAGACCGGGAGTTATAAACTAGTTATAAAATATTTGGGTTAAATATTTTATAGATTAATTATTATATCTATACTATATTAATAAGCATATAGGAAGGGCAGAAATGGTCATTTGCCACTTTACAAGCCTTGAAAGCATGTGGTACAAGCCTCCAATGCATAAAAACTCTTAAACTTCTAAAGAGTGCAAGATGTGATGCATCATGTACAAGACTACCATGCTTAAAAAAAAGGCACATGATGGATACATTATTCAGATTCAGATTAGGGTTTCATTAACAGACCTAACATTTCAAAAGCTTCTACCCCTCTTTCTCTATTGGCAACTCAAGAACATCAACCAGATTTCATCATGATTTCACCAAATCCATGATTATCTCACCGAATCAGCGAAGCTTTCGTCCTTCTCCAAGGGTTAGTAACACTTTATTATGATTCTAAACACTATTTCGTTATTCAAAACCCTAACCAAGACTAAAAGGTTGACTTTGATGTAGATCTAGAGTGAGGTTTTTGCTGCAATGGGGGAGCTGTTATGAGGTTCTATAATAGCGTTGGTAAATTCGAAAACTTAATAAGTTGCTCTGAATTTTGATGTTTAAGCTGCAATAACGAGCTTGTTATCTCTGATTACGTGATAAGTTGGTCAACTCTTCTGAGATCTTAATTATCCAACCAGATACTAAATGTTTAAATATACTATTGTCATGTGTTTTGGTTCGTATGATCTTTTAATAGTTGTTTGTTTTTACCTAAAATTCTTCTCTATGTTATTGGTGTAGATTTTTTTAATAGTAGTTGAAAAACAACAACTGCAAATGCAATCGAAGATTTGGGGAGTTTTATGATTGATTTGAAATTTCTTACTTGTACGTGCCCCACATTGTTTTATAGTCCGTGTATAAGCGTTAAGTGCAATTATTAATTTTATTTCATGGTGGTGGTGATTCAGACATGTGTGCTTCTTTTATTTTTAAGTGCTGATATTTGATCATTATGAGTTTCTCATACCATTTCTTATTCAAGCACAATGTCTTCTATTGTGTTGCAGCGACCTTAGGGTAGTCTAATTTTGCGCAGGTTCATGTATACACCACACATTCTTAATTTGTTTAGCATTGAAATTTCAATCCATTTAGGTTCTATTTTATATGGGTAGAATAAAAAAAATTTAGCTCAATGTATAAACTGGCTGAATGAGTTGAGTTCAACCTAGCATAACACCAACAAACATACTGTAGAAGCAATTGGTCGCGGGTTGAGTTCAAATTTAGTGTTCTGATCCTTTTTGAATTTAGGCTAATTATTAGTGTTTATGCTCCTTTTCAAAATATAATGGAAGTTGTGGCTGCAAAAGAAGAACAAGAAGTTTGAATATTTATATGTGTGTATTGTCTAATGAATAAAAAAAGAAGCAAAAGGTCTTGGGTGTTCAAAATAATATCTGGGTAACCCGTTGTCCTTTAAGAACTAATAATCTTATTTTTGACATAACATAGTCATTTTTGTGAAACTAACAATATATATGGTTGTGAGTTGAGAGACAGAGATATAAAGCTGATTTGAGTTAGGGATCCTTATTTGAGTAGCAGCCCTGCACCTGCTTTCTTCATTTGAACAAGGTCACACGGAACTAGAACAGCAATGGCAGGCTTGCCTCGCATCAAATTGCAGCGTAATAGCAACCCCACACCGGCTTTATATGGCTCAGGTTTGTTACTTACCTTTAATATCTCTTATCTGAAATAAAACTTCTATCGCAACTAAGGTAGTTGGTAAATCTCGGGTTACAGTTAGGCCAGTTGCAACAAATTTACCAGGGATAAATTTGTAACAATCAACTGTTAAACTTTTATTAGTCAAACTACAGGTTTTGGATAAACTTGAATACATTGGCTGCAATTTGACGACAAAGGTGATTTTAGTCATAGTGCAGGTTGAGGTTTTAATCATTTCGGGTATGTAATTTTTATGGCTACTTTAATATTAATCAAAATTTAAGTGAGTCCACTGTTGAGTTTTCTGTTGTAAATTTAATAAATTTTAAACGTTTGCTATTTAAAAATATGTTATAAATAGGCATGGATGTTCAAGTGTCGTATGCATTTCGTTGTGAGCTCAAGTTGCATCAAGAAGCAGTTGACTATTTAGGTATGACATAAGCATTTAATTATTAGATATGGGTAACATACTTCGCCCCCTCCCCCACATGCGTGTATGTTTTTTTTGGGAGGGGGGGGGGGGGGCAATTCATGTTTCAGGGAAACTATGTCCATGGCTCCATGGTGCATGTGTAATATCATAGTGACCCTGTGGTTAACAAAGAGAGATGAGGATGCAATTGGGTTGGTTAATGTAGTGTACGTGTGGCAATCCTGGTCCATTCATCAAGAAATAAGTTTATTTGGGTCAATTTAAATTTTACAATGAGTCAAAGTGAGCCACTCATACGATATATTAAATTGGGTTCGAGTGGTCCTGCGCCACTCACCATTAAAGCACCCATCCCAGTGTTATCGCCACTAGCCGACATTAAAATAGAACATAACAGGGGGGAGGCATCTTCATACTTTCTTTTATCTAAAATGACCTTTGTTCCTTGGATGTACATAAACTTTTTGCAGGTTTCTGGTTTAGACAGCTATAGAAGTCTGTCACTGGCCAAAATAATCTCGATTCATTGATAATAAGTTATCAAATGATTTCCTAACTGGCCCAATGGTAATAACATACATTTATTATTTTGTGTTTCGCTTTTAGTTTTTTTATATTAATTAGATCAACATTTTAATGGATAAGCTTTTTGTAGCCTTCCCATGAACCTTTTGTTGGTGGGTGGGTGCTTTAAAGTTTAAATTGTTTTTTTTAACGGCCAACAAGTTTTATGTGCTTTAAAGTTTAAATTGTTATTCAAGAGAACACGTGCTTTGGTTATTTTTAAAGAATACTATCAAACTAGTCACAATGCTAAAGTTAAACCTTTTCTATCGGTCCATTAATGCTTAACTTGATTAAGATGCTAATGTGGCTTTATCTTTAAAGAACGCTACCAGTTTGGTCCACCTTAATAGCTATCAATTTAAAAAAGATGGTTTATATATAGTTCCTTTTACCCTTTTTAGTTTTTGATTATATGCTAAACAATAAATAATATTTCTGGTTTGTGTTCTCTTTGCAGGAGAGATGAGACGTGAGCGTAAGGCGACAGGGTCAAGGGATGGTGCTGCATCGTTTCATTGGAGATATAGTGACACCGGTTAGTAGTCTCAATCTCTATAAACTGGAATAATATAGGTTGCAATTTAACCCATTCATCCCAGGCTATGGCCATTCAGGTTATTTTTAATCTAGCACTGGTCAAATGGGTAAAAGTCTACCCAAAATATATTTCTATTTCATACAAGCTCCCAAATTGCTAAATGAGAGATTTGATTGTTATTGTAAAGATGTTTTTGTAATCACATTTACTTCATCAATAATTCATTATTTTTTTTCTAAAAAAGCTAACCTACTTGTTTTAACCTACTTGTTTTGACCTCTTAGTCAACCTATCCACGACTACATGAAATATGTATCTGATGAAATTGTTTGATACACATCAGTTTAGCCATGAAATAGGATGTTAAAGGTTTTCATGCTCATTATTCGTTTGGTTGAAAGATTCAGAAAGTTCATGCTTAATAGAAAGCTCCACTGTTTGAAATGAAATATGTTAGCACCTCTTTTTTTGGAAAAAAAAAAGGTTGTATATTGATCGGTTAGTGTATAAATAAGTCGCTAAGGCTCTTAAAATTTTCATGAATACGACACTACTAAATAGAGGTCGCCCTGATATTAGTTTGGTTTTGCGTATGTCTGTTCTGAAAAAAAAAAACTTGCTGAATAAATTGTATAATGATCTAAAATGTCATGATTTCTCTTTAAGGTTTTAGGAAAATAATCTGTTTCTAAAAATATGACCCATTATGCTACCAACCTACGTTTTAGATACGTATTGAGACTAGAACAACTACGGGGGATACGGTGATTGACGAAATAAAGAGACAAGCAGAAAAGCTGGCTGATGATTAATTTGTGGCTGATCGAAAAGAAGCAAGCAAGCACATAGCAGACTGCTATTCCGTCCAAAAATGCTCACAGGTAAAAAAGAACTCCATCTACAATTATAGAATTAAAATTGCTAAAACTTATAATGGGTGAATTAAACTCCATGTCCATTTTAGTTACTTGGATTTTTCACAATATATAGGCCTTTGATTTGGATGATGTTTGGCTGACCCTCTTTTTGTTCAGAACTCATATTTTTTAGTAATTATTAATGTGAAAAATGCGATTACATCTTTTATATATGTACAATGTACAATGCTTTTGCTTTACTTGTATCCAGCATACCCATTTTCGGCTTTGTATCTGTATCTTTTTTTACTTTTAGTTTCTTTTACAGGAACCCAATACCTCTGCAAACTGTGCAGACTGTAAGACTTCTTAAAATGGTTGATGGAAAATGGTCAAACAACAGAAAAATGGTCTGCTCACCACCCTCTGGCCTCTGTAGATGTGTCAGACTGCCCCCTCTAAAATGTAGTTGAGGTTTTTTTGTCCATCACTGCAGATGGCAGGCGGCTTTGATGAATAATGATCAAACCAGAAAAGGGTAATTGCTGTATCCACGGCTCAAAACAAAGGATTCATCTCTCCTGTAAAGTCGCACCTTTCCTTTTTCCTATCACTTACGATATTGTGTAATAAGTACCAAGTTATTTGAACACCAACTATATAAATTATCATGTTTAGATTGGTCTATTGGCCTATTAAAGCTTCCACCCATACGTTTAATGCCTACGCAACAACACTTCATAGTTTTACTTAGGTGTTTTAACTCACTTGTTAATATGTTTTACATATGTTTTCATTTGTAGTTGATCAAGTTCTTATTAACCTTATTGTATCATTTTAGTTGCATCTATAATTATTTAAAACCTTTTATACCATACAGCTCTAAGTAGCAACTATTTTATCAACCCAAATTCATTTAAAGGGCCATTTCATCCTAACATATTACAAAACGCCACCAATTAAACTCTTAAACACACTAACTTTTGGGTCAACAGGTGTATTTATGATAACACTGAGATGGTAGAGTCGGCTAATGCATGCCATTTATAAATATATGGTCTTTCTAGCTTATGGTTCTCCACTTCTCTATGATAGCTAAAGACTTATGATTAAACATTTATTTTTCTAACTTACATAATAATATTGGTCAAATATACATGGAAGCGTATCAACAACTGATTGATACTTTTTTCATAAGTCACACGATATGAAATTAGTTATTATATAAATGATATCTGTAAGGCTCATGACGTATAGAGTATACCAATGTCGTGATTAAGAAAACTAACATAATTATTTTACAGTATATCATGAAATAATTCATAAAATAGCAGAAAAAAATACCGCGTTGTAAATTTTTGCCGCCGCTGCATCGCGCGGGTTTCTTACTAGTATATATATATATACACATATATAAAGTGTAAAAAAAACTAAAATTGGTTGATAACTTGGCGTGACCATGTCTCAACAAAAAAAAAACAAAGGAAATGCATACTTATGCTTTTGAGCATTTGAGAGCAGATGCACCATTTGATAGATAACGACAAAAACGAAAGAAAATTATTAATAAAGAATTAAAGAAGCAAACTTAGCATAATAGCACGTGGGGGAGCAGAGCTGCAATTGGGCTTCATACATGACCAGCCCAACGCCTGGCTGATTAGAATGCACAACCCAAACTTGGGTTTTAAAGGCCCAATTCGCTGATTCCTTTATAAAAACGTTTTTTACCACCATTAATTCATTATAACTCAACCCTAATCAACCCTACAGCCCCTAATTACGAAAATTAAACCTCTACCCTCTGCCATTAACATAATCTAAAGATCCTAGGAGCTTGAGAAGGTTTAGGATCAAAAAGATTAAAGGCCTAAGGTATACAACAACTCTACATGTGTTTTAATCTCTTTTCTATATTTTAATTATGTTATAAAACATCAAAACTTTGCTTGTCCAGGTCTGAAAGTATTTTATAAAAGTTAAAACATGATGTTCATAAAGATTAAAGGGGTAAATCATGTTGTATGTATCGGATATTATGTGTTTTGCATGATTATACATGTTCTTGATGTTTTAGACTCTTAGGGTTTATGAATGATAATGTAAACATGTATCTTGCTAGGTTTTGATCAGATTATGTCTTATTAACGTTGTATGATGTTTATTGGGTGTCGTTAATTGATAATATGCAACTAGGGTTTGATATAATTGATGTTATTGCATGATTAGAATCTGGACAGAACGCTTATGTCGACTTGTATGGTCTGTTACGTGGGTTAAAAGTAATTGTTTTGATCTATTCTTTGCATAATTGTAATGTACATGGTCTTAGATTTTCATAATGGGCAAAACCATCAGATTTGGAGTTCGTTTGAGTGGTTTTTGGAATTTTATTTGATTAGAGGTCATATCAGATTTTCGGAGTTGTAAATTGGGTCAACTTTAAACGATCATAACTTGCGATTTACAAAGAGTTAAGCTTTGAAATTTGGACAGTAGGTCGACATTGGAAAAACTTGGCTTTTCCAGGTGGATTTACCCCGTTTGGGTGAATACACAATTTTTGGGAATTTTTCTACTAAACTGACCTGTTGTGGGAATTTTCTGGATGTAGCTGTGTTGTACGAATTTTAGTAATTTTTGTGTTTGGTTTTAAGACAAAACAAAAATATTGATTATCAACTGAACCCCAATGAATACTCAGTAAACATTTGGGACTTTAATTCATTCGTTAAGTATTTTAAATAATTTGTGTTTCACAGTGCACAATCTGTCATAAAATTGCAGATTGTGTACGGGATCTTTATGTGACTATTTGGAGTCTTATATGGTATGTATTTGACATGAACTTGTATGGACACTTGTATGAGATGTATATGAAGTGTATGACTGATGTTAAACATAACGTTCACCAATGGGTTCGTAGGGTCTACTTGTGCATATAGAAACACTAGGTGTCACTCACACGGTTTTGAACATTTAAACGTCTTGGACAAACGGGTTATATGGTGTATTGGTTATGCACATATACTCACTTAGTGACACATGTATTCGGGAGTTGGTAGCACACCCTACTTTAGAGTTTGGATTTATTTGCTTGCAACCTAAGGTGAGTTTCACTACTCTTTTCATAAAAGCATGCGTCTTGGGTTTGAGACAAACATATAACTTTTTCTAGTCCGGTTTGGGACTACTTTTACATCCCGGGTTTTGGGGTGCTTTGACTCCTTGTGTGGTTCGGGTTTCGATTCCTTGTGTGGATCGGGTTTTGCTAGTTTCACACCTTTTGTCCTTGATGAACTAAACTGCATACTATCACGGAAGTCCTTCACTATTTACTGAATGAGTTGCCGGGTTATGGCAAGCGGGTTACCACCATGAATATTAGTTTTGCACATTATTGTTCTCTTCACCTCTTTCCAGTCGATTAAGTCATAGAGATTCATAGGTTTTGTTCAGATCTTTCACAACTTGTGTAAGATCTTGGTTGTATTGATTAAACCTGTGGTTGTTCATCTCCTGTATGATTTAGATAGTCGAGTAGCTGGTCAGGTTTAGGTTTTAGGTTTTCTGTGTAATCTTAAGAGTCTTTGTATGTTTTACATCTTAATAAAGTCTTTGAGTTTGATGTTAAACTGGTACCATGAATTTTGACATCTAAGACCTTAATATCTATAGCCTAACTATAAAAAAAACCAGAAACTAGAATAATTTTGAGATGGGTATTGAGATTGGGATCAAGAAAAGAGATGGTGAGTTGTGGTTTAATAACAGAAATGATTTAAACTGTGGCAAGAGCATTTCACCATGTGTCAATGAATCTAACAGATGTGTGATTCCTAACGAAAAAAGATGAAATAAAAATAACAGAACAGAGCAGAAGCAAATGAAGACAACAACAAAACTTAATTTTGTTTTCTTGTTTTATAAAGAGAGAAAGAAAAAAGGATATTTTTAATATGTTTTTTAGGGTTTAAAGAAATGAAATCTTGATCAGAAACCCATTACAGAAGAATACAAAAGACCAACTTTCTATGTGTGTTCGTAATCTTTTTTATGTAAAGCAACTAACTTCATGGGTTGGGTGTTGTAGGAACAAGTTTATACATATGGGTTTGTGATTTCATAAGGTTTTGAGTGAGAATTTGTTGGGGAAGAAACAAATTGGGGGAAAGGTGAAGATGGTGGTGGTGGTGGTGAAAGGGGGAGGAGATGGTGAGTAGTGGTGGTGGTGAGAGGTGAAGATGGTGGTGGGTGGTGGGTTGATTAGGGAAGAAACAATTGGGGGAAGAAGATGAATTTTATAAGTGACTAGACGAAAATGCCCTGACTTAACGAATAAAAGTTTACTAGGTTAAGTTGTTAGACTGTTTTGGCATATTTTTTTTGAAAGATCAAGGAGTGTTCATGCACTTTTTAAAATATTTGGTTGGAGTGGCAAATTGGGCCAGACCACAGGGACGGTTTTGGTAATTTACTCAAATGTTTTTATATAAAGCTTATACAATGTATATTTACAATTATGACTACAATTAAAACTTTATGATGTTAACTATTTTGTATATATTTATGTGTGTTGAAGCTTAACTTTTCTTATATTTTATTAAATGAGAGAAAAATTGTGTGTCCAAAAGAATGTACTTGTTGTAATGATTTATACGTACAAATAAGTATATTTGTCCATATATTGTAAATAGTTCCAAAACCATCTCGTCTCAGCTTATTTTCTTCAGAAAAGTCATTTGTTGCTGCTTTTATTCTACTAAAGTCGTACTGCAATTATTCCATAGTGTCAACATCCATGCTGAAACTGATGCTGGCAAACTCAGGAATAAAAAAAAAGAGATGCTCATGTTATGGCCCTTATTCAATAGGTTGTTCATGATCATTTCTTCTCTCGTATTGCTGCTGTTGAGTCTGCACAAGAAAGCTGGGAGATCCTCAAAATGGAATACAAAGGTGACACACAGGTGAAAGCTATCAAGCTTCAAGGCCTTCATAGAGAGTTTGAGAATCTGATCATGAAGGAAAATGAAACTATGGAAGATTACTTCACCCTTGTCATGGCTATTGTTAGCCAGAAAAGATCTTATGGTGAAAATGTCACAGATTAATCAATACTTGAAAAAATTCTTAGGACTTTGTCTCCTAAATTTGACATCATTGTTCCCTCAATAGAAGTTTCATTTGATCTGTCAAAAATGACTCCTATGAAGTTAATGGGGTCACTTCAATCGTAAGAGGAGAGACTGAACTGCAGACTATCTGAGAAGTCTTAAAAATTGAAGAACATGCCCACCAAGTCATGCAAGATACAAGCAGGCTATCCTACTCTCCTGGTTAGAGAGGAAAAGGAAGATTCAATGCGAGAGGAAAAGGTAGGGTTCGAAGCTTTGACAGAAGTAGAGTTCCACAATGCACAGTTTTCTAGAAATTTGGACATCTTACAAAAGATTTTTGGTACAATGAGGAACCACATGTGAACTTGACTGGAGAAGCAGCTGAAAAAGATGACATGAGTGAAGAACCTCACTTGTTCATGGCTATGATCACTCAAGTAAGTGAATCCAACAATTTATAGTTTATAGATTCCGGATGTTCAAATCAGATGACAGGTTCAAGAAGTAGCTTTGTCACTTTGAATGAAAATTTCAAACTTGAGGTTCAACTTGGCAACAAAAAAACCTTAAAAAAGTTGAAGGAAAAGGAACTGTCAAGATCTCTACTGGTTCAAGTCAATACAAATAGTTGCAAGATGTGTACTATGCTCCCTCACTTGAGTACAATCTACTCAGTGTTGAACAATTAATGAAGAAATGGTACACACTGATCTTTGGTGATGGAAAGTGCACAATTCAGTACAATGGTGCAACAGTCATGCAGATTGGTGTATCAACCAACAACATGTTTCTCTTGGATGCCACAAGTTCACAAGGATCTAGCAATAATTCAGCAAACAACATCTCAACTGCCAAGTTGTGGCATCAAAGATTTGGGCATCTAAACTTCAACAGTTTGAAGGCTCTTCATGACAAACAAATGGCTGTGGGCATTCCAAAGATCAAAGGTTCAGAAGTGTGTGAAGGCTGCATACATGGAAAACAAACCAGGCAATCATTTAATTCTCATTCATTGAGGGCAAGTAAGAAACTTGAACTTATTCATATTGATCTTTGTGGTCCTATTCAAGTCCCTAGTCTAGGTAAAAGTATGCATTATTTTCTGCTGGTTGACGACTACACTAGAATGTCTTAGGTTTATTTTCTTACAAATAAATCTGATGCACTTTCTAAGTTTAAAATATTCAAGGCTACAGTTGAAAAACAATCTGAACAAGTCATTAAAGTCCTAAGATCTGATAGGGGTGGTGAATTCTGCTCAACAGAATTCAATAACCTTTCTTGATGAAGTAGGAATTAAAAGAGAATTGTCACCTCCTCAAACACCACAACATAATGGTGTTGTGGATAGAAAAAACATGACTATTATGGGCATGGTCAGGAGCATGCTCAAAGACAAATCTCTTCCTAACTTCCTATGGACAGAAGGAGTTGCAACTGTTGTGTATACACTTAACAGATCTCCAACATCAACACTTGATGAGAAGACTCCCTATGAGCTATGGTATAACCAAAAACCTGATGTCTCTCTTTTGAGGACATTTGGGTGTATTGGTTATGGCCATACTTATTCTCAAGGAAGAAGAAAGTTGGATGGCAGGGAAAACAAGAGGGTTTTTATTGGCTATTCTTTGCAGGTTACAGGTTATACAATCCTGAATCAAAGAAGTTTGTATCTAGACCAAGTGAAGAAGTGAAAATTCGAGAGGATGAAAAATGGGACTGGCTGAAACATACAGATCTAAACCTGATCATTATGAAAGACTGTATGTTGACCCGTTTCCAAGTGATGAAGAACAAAATGAAGGAGTTATTTCTGAAGCCACTCAGACTCATGCAAATGAAGAGCCACAAACTCCTATGAAAAATATGCAGTCTAGTACAACAGAACAAGGATCTAGTTCAAGTGACTCATCTAGTCCCTACAGGATTAGGACAATTGATGATCTATATGCTACAACTCAGGTTGTGAACACTCCTCACTGTGATTTTATGATCTTACAATTTGCATTGAGTGTGGCAGATCCAATAGTGTTCAATGAAGCAGTGAAGAAGGCATAATGGGTACAAGCAATGAATGAAGCAATAAACTTAATTGAAAAGAATGAGACCTGGCAGCTTGTACCACTTCCAAAAGGAAATAATGTAGTTGGGCTAAAGTGGCTATTTAAGAAAAAATTGGTCCAGATGGGAAGATCTTGAAGCACAAGGCCAGATTGGTGGCAAAAGGCTAGTCACAGAAGAAAGACATAGATTTTGAGGAAACATTTACACCAGTTGCAAGATCTGAAACAATAAGAGTTGTATTAGCTGTTGCAGCTCACTTGGGTTGGCATGTGCATCAATTAGATATCAAGTCAGCCTTCGTGAATGGTGATTTACTGGAAGACATTGTTGGGTCTGCTGACCTGGAAAAGAACAGATGATTGAAAGCCAAAACATTCTACACTTCTGATTATTTATAAAACAGGTGTTTATACAAGAATTCTCCAAAAGACTGTTGAAGCTAACTGTTGTTCTCCAAACAACTGATTGATTCCAAGTGCTAATGAAGAAACCACTGATGATCAAAGAACTGATGAAGAAACAAGACAAAGTGCTAATGAAGACACAAAGTCTGTTGGAGCCAACAACACTTAGGCTCCAACAGATGTTTCACTTTCATATGTTTAATTAACTCGTTTTGTATATGGAAATCTAATTGTGCAAATTGCTATTCGGGTGCTTGTTTTTAATCAACTGTTGCATTGTGATACTTGAGTGCGTATGATTTGCGATTTTGAATCTTGTATGTTATCAAACTTGTGCGTATTTGACCAAATGTAAATCTGTTTAACTACTTTCAATATAAAGATAAACAGGAAGAGCATGAACAACGAAGGGAGCAACAACCCTATTTGATGACGGATTTCCTCGGTACAAGCCTTTACTAACAGATTCTACCCTTGGTGATACTCTTTCTTTTATAGTTATTTCAATGTCCATCTAATAATTAAATAGTTGTAGGATCGTATTTCTCATCAAACAAGAAAGGATTCACAACACACGCATATAATAGAGAAAGGAAACGACTAGGAAATGAACACAAGAACAATAATCAAATGTTCCCTCTTTGATTCAATTAACCCACACGGAGTTTTTAAAACAAAACCACACAAACACCTTCACAAACTCTAGAACTATTCCAGCCTTGTGCTGAGAAAGAGAGGTGAGGGTATATATATGATATCTCAATTGCCCCCCCACCCAATGAGAATAAGATATTTTATTCGCATGGAGTGTCTGATTCTCCCCTTGACACGCAAAGTTATCATATTGCTCCTAAGGCTATAAAACATCATTTAACCTAGCCAATGACTTATATTAATTTATCACTAGCTAAAGACATGCACAAAGTGCACTAACAATATCCCCATTTGGACCTAAGTAGTGATATAAAAACAAAACCTATCACCTAGCCGGGGACATATACGAAATGTACTTGCATACTTTCCTTTGGACCTAGCTAGTGATCTATAGTCTTATAGTCTTCAAGTCTTCAGATTCGGCATTCAATAATTTAGGGTATACACATCAGTGCTTTTATTGATTCCACTTTAAGACTAAAATAGTTTAAGTTTTAAGTTTATGTCGTGTCTTAATCTGATCTTGTCTTGGTGTTTGGATAGCTTCGATAACTCAGGGTGGATTTGAACTTCAGAATCATCTTTGGTTTAGATAACTTCACTTTCATATCTTGATTCACTTCCTTTTTAGCTACAATTGCTATAGCTTTAACACAATCTGGTTAATTTGAAGATGGAATACCGGGTTCTTGTTGTTCAGGTTAATCTTGTTGTTTAGATTTGGGTCTTGTTCATCTTCTGGCTTTGTTGTTGAATCATGATATGTACACTTGTTGTGTTTGATCCTATAAAAAAATTAACTAAAAATTGCCGAAACTACAACTTGCATAAGAGACAACAAAATCCAGACCTTATCAAAGTTTTCGATATTTGAAATTCATGAAGTCGACATATCTTGGATCACTCATTCAACTTATATTAGTTGTCAATATTGACCCTTGATCTTCTGACCATTTGGAAAAATGACTCATTTGTCTGTTAGTTTTGGCTGAATAGCTTACTCTCCAACAAACTTTTTAATATTTTTAACTTACACCTTAAACTTTTAAACATTTCGGTTTTAGCCCTTCAACTTTTGAAAGTGACATTTTGAATAGATTTTTTTTTTACAAATTTAAACTTTTTGTGTTTTCGGTTTCAAAAATTCCAATTAACGAATATAGTATCCCACGGTCAATCAAATATCAGATTTGAAAAAAAAACTTTTTTTCTTTTTGGATTTTTGTATTTTCCAAAAGAAAGACAAAAAAGCAGTAAATAAATACTCACGTGCAATATTTTTGCAAGTTTCACGGATAAGAGAATCATATTAGTACACGGACTTGCCAAGATAACTTTTTATTCTATTAGATAAGGTTAGGAAAAACATTTCCCAAGTAACTATCAGTATTTACGGTTCGCTTAAACTCTAAAATCAAAATTTACTTGTTAGACACATTTTAATACGATAGAGATTTAAGATTTGTACTTTAAATCCGTGGTTCCACACACACGACACATTTCTGTATTAAGGTATGCGAAAGCATTGCATCTTACATGTGAGCATGTCCTTTGCAATTGTTTTATTTTGTTTGGGAATTACAAGATTGGCTCATTTAAGAGATAGAGATTCTTAACTTGAAAATGAAGAGTGAAATTTCGTGTTCGGGTTGGTACCATCGTACAGATAAAGAGACGAAATTCAGCCCAGGAGCAACAAAGCAAGCCCATGTTCAGTTTAATGTTTCCACACAGAAAAAGAGACGAACTTGACTTTCTAGGTTTTGTACCTTTGAGGTATCTATTTTGCTTTAAGCAAATATCAATGAAGAAACATTTTGGCTCTAGGGGGATAAACAAAAAGATATGTATAGGTATGGAGATAAAGCATCATGGAAGTCTTGTATTATGTCTTTTTTATAAGGAACAACCATGATACCCAGATGGCAAACATACATAAAGACCTAGTATCTTAGAACTTGGCAGTCTCTCAAAAGAAATTTTG
Organism: Ambrosia x helenae; assembly: GCA_030844895.1. Classification (NCBI taxonomy): domain Eukaryota; kingdom Viridiplantae; phylum Streptophyta; class Magnoliopsida; order Asterales; family Asteraceae; genus Ambrosia; species Ambrosia x helenae. The sequence continues at coordinate 15,699 of JAUTDX010001046.1, read as the reverse complement.
GTACTAAGATCATAGAACAGTGAGATGCTAATCCACATGATTTTAAGCAATGTTTGAAAAACCGGTTTTTTAACCATGCCGGATTGGACTCAAAAAATGGTTCAGCCGGTTGAACCGGGTTGTATTGGGCGTTTCAACCGGATTGATTAACTAAACTTATAATTCTATAAAATTCAACTTCAATTCAAAAAGTAATCCAGTAATACATGATTTCATAATAAAATAATAATCCAAAGTTCCCAATTTTTCAACAATTTTTTTATATGAAAGGGTATACTAGATTTATGCCACTGTAGTGTTGAATGCATCAACTAAATTTATGATTGCTTAAAAGATAAAGTTCATAATCATCGCCATCCTCGTCAACAAAAGTACAACCTTTTTGTTTTCTACGATACTTGATAAGAAGTTTTAGTTACCATTAGATAAGTAACATATATAAAATAACTTTGTGTCTAAGAAACCGGTTCATGCTCATTCTCACCACACATATTATATATATCATCACTATGGACTGATAAAGTCTAAAGTTTATCCTTGTACGGTATAGCGGTATAAACCGGTATACCGGAATTTACCGGCGGTTCAAATACTTTACCGTTTTCTTAAAATACCGGATTGATTCGTGCCGGGCTAGACAACGGTAAGCGGTATAACCGGTTTAACCGGCCGTTATAAACCGGTTTTTTAAAACATTGATTTTAAGTCCATTAAGTTTATATCACAGTTTCAACTTTGAAATGATTTTCAAGCCTAATCATACATCAATTGCAAAAATATTTATGGTTTAAGAATTTAAAAAATGAAATATTGACAATCCGTTGTTATACTATATTTTTTTATATTCGCCATGAACTCATTTTTCATTTTTCAAAATTCTCTGGATTTTTCTCACCCTAAAATTCAAAACTTACAATCATATGAAATAAAATAAAACAACTTTTTTTATTTTCCTACAGAAAAAAGATTTTTAAACAAATTTTCCCATGTGGTCTACTTAGATTTTCCCAAAATGCCGTTACCACCAAAGAATAGTCAAATCTAGATTTGTCAAACGTTTTTGTAAAAAGGTCGACACATTGGTTGTCATGGTGGACCATAGGGATCACTGAATCCTTAGTGATCGCTATGGCAGTTTCATTATCAATGTAGATGAGGTCGATAAAAATTTAAAACTGTACTCACACATTTGTTGTTGTATCCAAAGAACCTGGATGCAGCAGGTTCTTGTAGCTACATATTCGGCTTTGTAGGTTGAAATAGCAGCAAGCAATCACGCTGACCTCCCAAGAATTGGCATCCACCCGTTTTGGAATTTGCACTGATTTGACCACCACCATAGATAGAATCACCGAAGTTAACGATATCAAACTTATCATTATTAGGGCACCATAGAACTTTTGTCGGGAACCCATTAGATAATGAATGAACTGTTCTATATTAATCATACAATCCACTCTTTGGCACTATTTGTAGCATCAATTCTTACAAGATAATACTATCACGCACGTATCGGATTGAAGGCGGAATCAACAATCCGATTAGTTGTTATAGGTGAGTGTTAGTGATAAGGATAATAATATTGAGAGAACACACACAAATACACAAACTTAAGGCCTGCACTTGTATAGAAAGGCAAAAGTTCTTAAAACAAAACAAGGCATGGGTATTTATAATAATGCCCATACGCCTTCAAGCAATTTCCCGTATGAGCAAGGCAAAAGGACTATTTACACTATTGACACCAAGTTAACAATCTCCCATGTAATTTTGTGAGTGTCAGGGAGAAATTTGAACTTTTCTAAGAACTATGGAGTAAGTTTCCCATTTTTCTGGTAAAGACCTTAAAAATCTATGCAACATAGATGGATTTGTGTAGGTCTGACCATTTAGTTTTAACTCAGAAATAAGTGAAGAAAATCTTTCAAATTGTTTTGTTAAAGTTTCTCTATTTACATGAGTAAAAGTTTCATATTGTTGAGCTAGATCTTCTCTGATTTTGGCAATCACCTCATCAGTTCCTCCAAACTGTTCTTTAAGACAATCCCAAAGTTCTTTGGTACTCTCACAATGTAAGAGTCCAGCATATATTTCATTTGGGAGAGCCATTGCTAACATTGAAAAAGCTTTAGCATCAAGCTTAAGTTTTTGGAAATCTTCATTTGTGTAGTCTTTTGGTTCTTTTACTTTTTCTACTTTAGTTTCCAAATTTGTAGTCACTGGTTTCTGGGGTCCATACATGACAGAGTATGTGTCATCCTTCTTTGCCAGATGTTAGATTCATTTCTTTGCCAGATTTTATATTCATTTATGACTAGCATGGGAGGCTTATTTGCATATCTAGTACTATGAGGGTCCATTTTTTATGAAGATTGATTAATTAACCAATTTCCCAAAGTGATGGATTGAATGATAAATTGAACTTTTATCCTTGATTGAATATCAGTAAGAGCTTGTGTCTGATTCTCAATTTGTTAGATTGATACGTTATCAGATAAACCAAGGCTTTGATACCAATTGTAGGGATCTAAGTTACACAGTTTCTTCTTGAAAAATTAATGTTTCAAAGTAAATGCAGCGGAATAATAATAATTGTTCTAAGTTAACAGTTCACTATTATAATCAATAAATGTTGCCCCTTGAATGGTTAACTAAAGTAGCATAAGTGTATATGAGAATCAAAAACAGTAAATAATATAACAGTTGTGAATACTTCAAATGGTTCTCATATATTAGATAGTGGAATACTAACTTTGAGTCTATGTAAGTGTGTGATAAATAGAAGTGTGTGAACCCATATATTTATATATAAAACCAAACGTACATAAGAAGCATAAGATTAATAGTATAATACTACAACAGGCTGTAGTATTGGAACTTGTACAAAACATCTATAAAAACTAATATAATATGAAACTGCTAAAGTTCAAGGGCGGTGAGAAGCTTCTACTGGAACTGCTGATGAGTAAACAACTTCTGATGAGTAAATCATCATGTTGTTCTTCAGATGTTTGTCTGGTTCATCTTCAGGACTTTACTCTTCAGCACTTTGTTCCAGCTTCATTCTTCATCAGTACTTTCCTTTACTCTTCATCACTTTCTATACTTAACAAAATTTGCAGAGAGGCTATTAGACTAAGGTTGAAATGCTTATCAATCATCTTTGACCCAACATATGTCATTCTTTCACATATTCACTTTACACATTAGAATTATCTATCATCATGACATATCATTTGATACCAATTTAATTGTTCTGTTGTCAAGGTTCACATCACAGCTTTATAGTGTCTTGAGGAAGTGACAAAGTTGTGCAGAGACATCACTCGAGCAAGAGGTGCACACGTAGAATTAGAAGTAGGTAAAAAATAAAGTTTTCTGAGTCTAAGATGTCACTTACGAACACACTTTATTTGATTGACGAAAAAGTTAACATAGAGGAAATAGGAGAAAGAAATGTAACGAGTTTTACTAAACCAATATGCAACCCTTATTTAGGGTTAAAGAAACACACATTTAAAACCAAAGAAGAGTGATTCACACAAAGAAGAGTGGTGCACACAAATTAATGCTCTTTTTCTTAGATTAAACTTCAAACTTATGCAGCTTCTGCAAATCCAACTTTGATGTTGTCATAATCAAATACAGTATGGTACCGGCGCATAAACACATCACCCAATTTCCTGCATCAAGGAAAATATGTTAAGCTTGTGTTTGAAAAGTTTTTGAATATGTAAAATGAGAAGCAAACATAATATGTACACGTACCAAAGTGGTCCATGGGGTGGAGAAACATCCATAGGAACGAAACCACTAAAGCATTGTACATCAACACCTTTTCCAGTTTTAACTATGTACTGTAAAACAATTGAGATAATGTTAAAGCTTAACTAATAGTTAAAACATCTGATACAGGTGTCTTCTATCAAGTACTCGTGAAATCATCCAAAGTAGTTATAAGTATGGTTTTACGGTCAGTTTAAAGAAACTTTCAAAACATATTAAACAGTTTGGTTTATGTTTCTACTCCAAACAAGTTTGAATAAAAAGAAAAAAAACAAGCTAGGAGCCTTAGCATTTTAGCTATGTAACTTTCTATATTTTACTTCGGCCTTTAAATATTCTAATGGTACGGTATGGTATGTTAGGATAGGCTGTAGTTTCGTATGTTATGGTACGATGTGGTACAGCCTGTATTGTATGGTAGTGTGGTATGTAATGGAATATTGTGATATTATGCTACAATATTGTACAAATGGTACGGTACCCTTTTTATAGTATGACACATGATTACTTTTTACTTAGCAATACAATGCGACATGTCTTTTACATTTTAACTATCGTAGCATTTTCTCTTATGGATTTTATTATATCTTATGATTTTTTTTTCAAATTATGTAGACGAGTATACCCAAACTAGCATGCACATGGTTTGGATTATTTTGGTTCGATTTTAGTTTTTAACAACTTGAATTTAACTGAAAACCATTAAAACCTAACAAGAACACACATACTTAGAGATAATAAATAAAGCTAGAACATACGTCATTAGGAGAAAGCTTAAACTCTTTGCCACCAAGGATGAACGAAACTGTAGGCATAAACGGAACTCGTGCACAGTCAACTGCCGGCTCTTCAAATGGTATAATATTACATATCTGCAACATTAGACTCCTGGTATAATACTCAATAGAATGTTATGAGCCTAATTGTGTTAAAAATAATGTGAAAGTATACTCACGCTTTTTGCAAATTTTTCAATAGTTTGTCCCATCTGATTTTTGGCCACTACGTTATGAAGAAACCCAATAATTTGTATACATAGAGTGCATGATTGATTTCTAGGGATAAATTCAAATGTACTGATCCATCATCACTTCTATCCACAACACTAGTAGTACCAATACTGCACATCCACACACAAGATCGACACATATCCCATCAAGTTTGTACCAAAGGATTTAATCTTTTTTGTTGACACTTAACACACTTAGAACTCTAAGGTTTTGTAGTTAATTTTTTTCTTTTTGGAGATGAAATTGGTGATCACAAAATAAACCCTACACTTTGAACACTACAAAACAAAGAAGTAACACCAATAGCCCAATGTGTCAATTACGGCTTGTATGGATGGAAATCGCCAGTGATACGCTAATGAAAATATGACTGTATGGTATTCTGATTTCCGACATAATTTTAGTGACAAATAATGCATTGTATTAAAAACAAAAAGAAGGTTCTTTTACTGGTTGGTTTAAAAAAATTACTGACAAATTTTCTATCCCAAATCGGCGGCTAAAACTATGTATAGTCTTTGGAAAAGTTGTTATTCTTTCAGGCGGATAACAAACACAAACATACTTTGTATATTTATTCGAACTTATAGTTGTATACATTATGTATAGCTTTGTATGTAAAAGGTCACTAGTTTCATAAACCTAAAGAAGAAACATATATGTACAAAAGTTCAAAAATCTTATAGTGCAAGAATGTTGGAAGTAATGCATGCAACTTGATATATTATATACATAAAGTCTAAGGGCAAAGATAAATTCACCAAGGAAAACTAAAGAGTAACATAGCATATGTTTGACCAATTTTACGTACATATTATTCATCAATTGTTTGTATTTTTACTGGTTGTGAGTCGAAAAAAAGATATTGTATTATGGGAAAATGGATTTTAATACTCCCAACTATCGCCAGTTGGCGGATAATACTCCCAACTATCACTTTGGCCATTAGCACTCCAAACTTTCAACTTGTTTGCTTTTATCACTCCCAAACTAACTGAGGTCTAACCCAGTTAGTGTTTGTGGCCAAAATGTAAAAACCTAAACTTAAGGTGTATTTTTGAAACTTTTTATATTATTATTATTATTTTAAATTCTATAAATCCCAACCCTCCCCCCCCCCCCCCCCCCCCCTCTTCTTCTTCTTTAGCAGCCACTCACCACCACCAACTTCCAGCAGCCACCCCCATCCACCCCTAACAACCACCACCCCCATCCACCCTAACAACCACCACCCATAACAACCACTGTACCACCGCCGTTTGACCACCCTTCACCTCCGACTCAAACCAACCTGCAACCACCTATAAACCCGACCCGGACCACCCTTCGAACCCAACCTTAACCTGACCCGACCCACCGGTAACCCTACCCAACCCTTCACTCACCGCACCTCCATCTCCTACCGGCGACCACCCACTTCAACACCCACCTTAACCTGACCCGACCCACCGTCGTTCTCCTCTCCGGCGATAAACCCCCAAAACCCACCACACCTTCCACCACCTTCCGAGCAATAAACCTCCAAAACCCATCCATCCTTCGAAACCCACCTAACTCCCACCACCATCTTCAACCTCCTCCACACCTTCCACCACCTTCCGGTACCTTTCTCTCCTCTATAACCTTCCAATCGAACCCTTAATTGCTGAATTGAAACCCTTAATTGCAGAAGCAGAAGAAAGAGAGAGAGGGTCAGTAGAGAGAGAGAGAGCAGAAGAGAGAGAGAGAGAGAGAGAGAGAGAGAAAGGAATCAGATCTGAAATGACCGGATTAGGGTTTTGTTCTGATTTGGTGGTGACGGAGGGTGGCCGGGTTTCGGTTTATGGCTCATCGGAGATGGAAATGACCAGAACTTGAAAGCTCCTTCCAACTCTCTCCCTCGTAACTCTCTCTTTCTCTTTCTTATTTTTCATTTTTTCAATTTGTTTGGGTGGTGATGGTTTCCGGTGAAGGTGGTGGTGGTTTCCGTCAACAGTGATGGTTTAGAGAGAGAGAGAGAGAGATAAGGGGAGGGGGGTCTGTTACAAGAGGGGGGGGGGGGGTGGGTGGGGGTTGGGTATTTAAAATAAAAAGTATTAAAAAATGCCCCTTAAGTTTTGTTTTTTATATTTTGTTCACATGTAAGTTTAGGTTTTTACATTTTGGCAACAAACACTAACTGGGTTAGACCTCAGTTAGTTTGGGAGTGATAAAAGCAAACAAGTTGAAAGTTTAGAGTGTTAATGGCCAAAGTGATAGTTGCGAGTATTATCCGCCAACAAGCGATAGTTGGGAGTATTAAAATCCATTTTCCCTTGTATTATTTATGAATATTTACCCGGAATTAAATGTAAGAGGTTTAAAAAAGTTAAAAACATTATGGATAAATGCATATTTTAGTTAACCTATATACATTCTAACTGCCATAAGGCTATCCAGAATGCAGGATTGTGAAGAATGGGTTAGTTAATTTATCGTGTGATCTTGTAGAAGGGTGGGTTATTTAATTTTAATTTTGTCGATGGGTGGGATTGGGTTTGTTATTTATGTGTTTTACTTTTTCTTATATATATGAGAAAATTACAATTTTTGTCCTTTAAAAATACCAAAACTATGGACTGGGTCCTTTAAAACTTTTAGTTTCAGTCTTTATCCTTTATATGAAAAGTTGCCACGATTTTTGTCCTTTACACTTAACCCAGTTAGGATAATCAGTTGAGTCATCCCATGTGCAATGCATGTGAGGGCAAAAACGTAATTTCACCCCCCTCATTTAAGTCCTCCCTCTCTAGAGTTATCTTCAAACGAAGACACTTCGGTAGATTGAACAGGATGTTTATTTCTAGAAGAGACAATCACAGGTATTACATTGAATTTTGAACAGGGGCAACAGATGATGAAATAAACATCCATATACCAACCAAACACTCCAATGTAATACCTGTGATTGTCTCTTCTAGAAATCATGTACAACAATAACATGTGGTTCCAACTTCCAAAGCTAAAACTACAAAAAGGTCCCTGATTTTTAGAATCCTCTTTCAACCCCTCGAAATGTTAAGCCATCCCTACATGGCTACATCTGACCACCCATGTTCAACATGTTTGACTTTAATTACATAAACATCCCTCCCCCACCCCCCAAATATTATTAGATTCCCACATCATGTGATGATTTTATTAATAGTGCTAACTGCAGAAGTAAAACATCAAAATTCAATCTTGAAAACAAATCTTGATTTGCATATTTCAAAACCCAAACCCAAAATTCAATCAGAAACCAACTTAACATTATTATATTCATCAAGTGGCAGTAACCCACTACACAATTTAAACCCAATGATATACATTTAAAAAAAAAAAACTAAAACAATACCCATATGAAAAAAGAAGATTTAAAAGATACCAGTGCCAGGATCTGTATCGATTATGATCTTGTGAGAGACCCCACAATTGCCTCCATTCAACATTATCGATTGTAATAAAATGGGAGAGGATCGATTGTTAACCCTAAAATGGGAGAGGGAGGATCGATTCTTTTGTGTTTTTGATTGATTTAGGGGAGATGGAAGTAATAATCAGATTTATAAGGGATTAAAATGGGGGGGGTGAAATTACGTTTTTGCCCTCACATGCATTGCACATGGGATGACTTAACTGATTATTCTAACTTGGTTAAGTGTAAAGGACAAAAATCGTGGCAACTTTTCATATAAAGGATAAAGACTGAAACTAAAAGTTTTAAAGGACCCAGTCCATAGTTTTGGTATTTTTAAAGGACAAAAATTGTAATTTTCTCTATATATATATACACACAAACAAATGATTTACTTACTTTATAAAGTTAAATACACATATTAAACAATAAATAATCAGTTTTATAATACCTATATTTGTGTAATTTATCATAAAAGAAATTTAATAATAAACTTATAAAACACCAAGAATTTAAAAAAAAAAAGGTCTTTAATTAATATATTATATCTTTTAACAGTATCATGTTGAATAACAAATAGTTTGTTATAATAAATAATTTGATTAGGAAACAAATGTAAAAGTAATTGTAAGATATGAAAATGAAAAATGTTTATGAAGAAGGATGGATTGCAGAGATAAATGTTTTAGAAGGTTAAATGTGATGGATGCAGGGTTTTTGGGCATTTGTGGGAGCATTTGAGAACATCGACAATCCGAAAGCTCACAAACCCCTCTTTACTCCTTATCTCAACACGCCGTCCACTCTCTCTACGTCCAAGGCCATAGACTACTGATATGGTAACCAACTTCATCTGTCATCGCAACTTAGACTCTTAGAGGACACTTTAACAATCTATGAGATCAAAACCCTGGTTGGGGATGCTTTAATGGTATTTATACTTTAGGGTCAGTAATTCACCCTAGGCAAATGAAAGCATGTTTGTTTTATATGATTTTGTGATAAGTTAAGTATGTTAATTAGGCTCCAAAGGAAGTAAAGAAAAAGAAAATGATAATATTGCAACCATGTAGAAGACAGTCAAGCAAAAAAAAAAACGAGCAAGATACGTATCTAACCTAACTACAAGATCATCTGATCTCCTCGGACAAAGACCAATAAGGGGGCATATCCTTCTTGGATTAACCTATTTTCATGAAAAATGATTTGAGGATATGTAAGTATGTAGATCAACTAACAGAATCCTTTGCTACGTAAATCTTGGAATATAGAAATTAGCTTGTTAATTTACCCCGGTTGAAAGCAAAACAAATATCATGTGACTAGTTGCTTCTATCACACTCTTGCAATACACATTGATCTGTCCACTTGCCCCAATGGCACGATTTATCAGTGTGATCATGCTCTGAGATTGAAAGACAACAAGCACAAAAGATAAAGAGAAAACTTAACTAAGTATAATAAGATCACTTCTTACTTTCATGAATTTAGAATGCTAAACTGATGGATCATTAACATCATTCCAGTTAGCATTTGATAAACAATCAATATACTCTTATAGTAAAACAAAATTCAAAGAAAAGGATTGATACAAACCGTTGGACCTGCTATGAATGAAGTTCCTGAATCTGCAATTGCCGAGCATTGACTCTTACAAATTCCTACAAGAAAACATGGCAAATCCTTCAAGATCCAAGTTTGAAGATTCAACTTCTTGTAGATTCTTACACTGCACAATTGCATACCTATGCTTTCTCCACCAATAAGTACATCGTCCATATCAAACTAGCAAAGAAGGAAACCACCAAGAGAATAAGAATATATATGTGTGTATTTTGTTACTATTATATATATCTTGAACCTATAAATATTTTGGATATAGTATTTGTGAAATCTTTAGAAACTATAATGTACATTTATTGGTAATGTTGATCACTATAATAATATTACGTGCTTCCCATTTGAATCCTTTGAGAATAATATTATAATACATTCGGTAAGGATAAAAAGATAATTTTGTATAATTTTAAATGTTTACGTTATACAACTATTAGAACATTTGGACAACTTTTAAACATATGGTAATTTTATATAATTTCATATTTTTTTATACATTAGTATGTTATCATTATAATATGAACCGATTAATTGGTATATTAATGTGATTTAAACATTCTAGGTGTACATGTCACCTGGATAAGATGCATGTCATCATTTGACAAGAGTATATGCGTTAAAATAAATTCGCACCACAATTACACAGTGATTAGCCAACTTATATAACTAGGCAAAATATGAAATAAACAACACAAATTACATATATAATTACCCACAATTATATACATCCTATACCGATATTTAAAGAAAAAAAAATACTATTTTAAAGACTATAAAACAAATAGCAATACTATACAAATTAAATTTAATAATTCTTTTTTTCATGTATAAGTTTATAAAGTAAAGTATATAAAAGTCATTTTTGATTAAAAAATATGTAAGTAACTAGAAGTAAAACGTAAAAAAACAATCAAGAGTGAGAGCTAAGTCACTTTTTTACCATCTGTGTCATTCTTAACTCTCTATTATTAATGATTTGAAATGGTTATAGTAATGGTGTGCATCACTTCCTACCCTTCATAGTAAAAAATGACATTATATATACGATCAAAAGTCTATGTATAAATATTTGTATGTGTGCATATGTGTATGTATGAGTGAAGGATTTATTACGGAGGATGGTGTGTGCGCATATAATGTAATATATGTGTGGCTCTCGAGGGGCAAAAGTAAAGTTGCACTAGTTATAAATTTATTTTACTAATTTCGTAAAAATAACGTTAGAAACGACGGATGGTTAATCATGCATCATGTGGTGGCGTTGATAGCCAAAAGACAAAGGGGTACATGCATTGATCGGGTTTGTCCCGATTGCTAAGTGTTCTATACCTTATGTCCAAGGCTGGATACCAAACCACATCAAGTTGGGAGTTTTACTGGAAGCAACCTCTCTATTCTTAGGGTTAGAGTAAGGCAATCTATATCTTACCCTCCTCAGACCCTACATTATAGCCCATAAGTTTGGTGTTATTTTTGTTTATTTTTGCACAATTAGAGGCACTATTGTAGCTACATTAGTGAGCTGGCCCATTTTTTGAAATCAATCGCTATAGTGGTTCAGTTTGCGTTGAGTGGATATTGGATTTGACTGAAAACATGAAATTGGTTATACTAAGTTAAAAAGCATAACATTCACATAAGATAAGGCTGATTAACATGGAAAAGGAGGATTAAGAACAAGTCTGCTACGAGGTCTAAAGAATGCAAACAGGTTAATTAAGTCTTTGCTTCTAAATAGGGTAGTATTTTGGTGTCAACTTTTTATGATTTTTCATTCTTTTAGGTGCTTGTTTTCGCATACTAAGCTGAAATGAAATCATTACCAGTGAATTGGAAGAAGATAATGTGATATTGTTGCAAGTAAAGGTAACACTTTTGCATATATATCTTGAATTGTAAGGCCAACTTTCGCATGGTCCATTTGAAAAAAAAAAAATCTAAGCGCGATGATGGAGGAGTGGTTGGTAATTTATTGATGAATATCCCATTGGTTAACTTCTCAGCGTTACCATAATGAAGATGTACTCAGTGTTCTCAAAGGATTAAAACACAAAGAATACAAATACAAGCGAGGTATTTTTTTTTGTAATATTTCAATATTTATTTAACTCAAATTTAGCCAACTCATATTGTGCCCCATACAAATTTTTTTGTGTATTCGCCACTAGTAAGTGTGTAAGTGTGTAAGCACGTATGTACAGAGACTAGACAATCATACCTGCCAATAACCCTTTTGTTTTATGGGAACGTAAGTGTGCGTTCCCTTGTAGTGCTTTGGATCAAGACCACCAAACACAATTTCGCCACCTTCACCTTCCTCAGATTGCCTATTCAGCCAAAGTGAAAACACCTGATCCTTAACTAGATGTTGATTTAAGATATTGTCCCTGTACAACATAGATGTATTTGTTTAAAATATTGCACTAGTGGAACAACTATAACTAAAATTCCTTTCTTCAAGAAATATAGTAAAACAACTAAATAACATACCATATTGGTATAGCATTACCAACGGCGATATTCTTAAATCCAAGCCAAATATACCATCAAACTTCCCGCCAAAAACACTACACCACGCTCTTTTGTTACCTCGATAAATTCCTGAGTAGATTATGGATCTTATTAATTATCAACTTTAATCTTTTAAAAAACTCATGCCAACTGCAAAACCTGAGGTCTATTGTTAATTTCACTGATTTTTGACAACATGTCACCAATTTCTACAATGTCTTTACTAAAGTAACCAGATATTGATCCACTGCTATAATTGACAACAGCAGGTCTCCCTGCAAGAATGGAACCCATATGTGTAAGAAACATCATGATCACAGTAATTTAAGTTTGTAATGGCAACATAAATACATTGATTTTGTATAAGGAACTCTACTTTTGGGCATGTATATGGAACTCTACTTTTGGGCATAGGAACATATATATGGAACATGTAAATTGAACTAAATTTAATTTTTTTTTTAAGTTTTATGGTTGTTGGTATTTGTATGTTTGGTTAATTTGCATGTTTGGAGAATTTTGTATGTTTCATTAACTTTTTTGTATATGGAAATATAATTGTGCAAATTGTTACTCGGGTGCTTGTGTTTAAAGAACTGTTGCATGTTAAACTTAAGTGGGTATGATTTGCGATTTTGAATCTTGTATGTTATCAAACTTGTGTGTATTTTGACCAAATGTGAATCTTTTTAACTATTTTAATATAAAGATAAACAGGAAGGGCATGAACAGCAAAGGTTGCAACAAACCTATTTGATGACAGATTTCCTCAGTATGAGACTTTACCAACTGATTCTACCCTTGGTGATACTCTCCCTTTTATAGTGATTTCCACGTCCATCTAATAATTAAATAGTTGTAGGATCGTATTTCTCATCATACAAGAAAGGATTCACAACACACGCGTATAATAGAGAAAGGAAACGACAAGGAAATGAACACAAGAATAATAATCAAATGTTCCCTCTTTGATTCAATTAACCCACGCGGAGTTTTAAAAAAACACACACACAAACAACTTCACGAACTTTAGAACTCTTCCATCCTTGTGGAGAGAAAGAGAGGTGGGGGTATATATATATGATATCTCAATTGCCCCCCACCAAATGAGAATAAGATATTTTATTTGCATGGAGTGTCTCATTCTCCCTTGACACGCAAAATTATCATAGTGCTCCTAAGGCTATAAAACATCATTTAACCTAGCCAACGACTTATACTAATTTATAACTAGCTAAAGACACGCACAAAGTGCACTAAACAATCTCCCCATTTGTACCTAAGTAGTGATATAAAAACATAACCTATCACCTAGCTGTGGACATATATGAAGTGTACTTTCATACTTTCCTTTGGACCTAGCTAGTGATCTATGGTCTTATAGTCTTCAAATCTTCAAATTCGGCATTCAATAAATTAGGATATGCACATCAATGCTTTTATTGATTCCCCTTTTAGACTAAAAATAGTTTAAGTTTTAAGTTATGTCGTGGCTTAATGTGATCTCGTCTTGGTGTTCGGTTAGCTTCGATAACTCGGGGGGATTCAAGAAATCTTTGTATTTCGATCATAAGTTCTGTGACGAAGATGGATATCAACTTTAGAATTATCTTTGGTTTAGATAATTTCACTTTCATTTCTTGATTCACATCCTTTTCAGCTACAATTGCTAGAGCTTTAACACAATCTGGTTACTTTGAAGATGGAATACCGAGTTCTTGTTGTTTAGGTTAATCTTGTTGATTAGATTTAGGTCTTGTCTAACTTTAGGCTTTGTTGTTGATCATGATGTACACTTGTTGTGTCTGATCCTATAAAAAAATTAACTAAAAACTGTCAAAACTACAACTTGCATAAGAGACAACAAAATCTAGACCTTATCAAAGTTTTCGATTTTTGAATTCATGAAGTCGACATATATTGGATCACTGATTAAACTTATATCAGTTGTCCATATTGACCCTTGATCTTTCGACCATTTGGAAAAAAATACGCATTTGTCTGTTAGCTTTGGGTGAATAGTTTACTCTCCAACAAACTTTTTAATGTTTTTAATTTACACCCTAAACTTTTAAACATTTTGGTATTAACCCTTCAACTTTTGTGTTTCGGTTTCAAAAATTCCAGTTGACGATATAGTATCCTAACATCAGTCAATCAAATATAAAATTTGAACAAAATTTTTTTTCTTTTTGGAATTTTTGTGTTTTCCAAAAGAAAAGTAAAAAAAAAATCATTAAATAAATATTCATGTGCAATATTTTTGCGAGTTTCACCGATAAGAGAATCATATCAGTTCACAAACTTGCCAAGATAATTTTATTCTATTAGATAGGGTTAGGAAAAACATTTCACAAGTAACTATCAGTATTTGCGGTTCGCTTAAACTCCAAAATCAAATTTACTTGTTAGAGACATTTTAATACGATAGAGATATAAGATTTGTACTTTAATTTGTGGTTCCCACACACACGACACATTTCTGTATTAAGGTATGCGCAAGCGTTGCATCTTACATGTGAGCATATCGTTTGCAGCTGTTTATTTGGGGGGGGGGGGGGAATTACAAGATTGGCTCTTTTAAGATAGAGGGATTCTTAACTTGAAAATGAAGTGAAATTTCGTGTTCGGGTTGGTACCATCGTACAGATAAAGAGACAAAATTCAGCACAAGAGCAACAAAAGTAAGCCCATGTTCAGTTTAATGTTTCCACACAGTAAAAAGAGCGAACTTGACTTTCTAGGGTTTTGTACCTTTGAGGTATCTATTTTTCTTTAAGCATGTATCAATGAAGAAACATTTTGGCTCAAGGAGGATAAACAAACTCACCTGTATAGGTATGGAGATAAAGCATCATGGAAGACATGTATCATGTCTTTTTTATAAGGAACAACCATGATACCCGGATGGCAAACATACATAAAGACCTAGTATCTTACAACTGGCAATCTCTCAAATGAAATTTTGGTACTAAGATCATATATCAATGAGATGTCAACTTGGAAATGATTTTCGAGCCTACTGATACACTAATTGCAAAATTATTTATTGCTTAAGAATTAAAAAAATTAAATATTGACAATCCGTTGTTGTACTATATTTTTCTATATTCACCATGAACTCATTTTCATTTTTCAATGTTTTTGTAATTTTTGGATTTTTTTAATCCCTAAAATTCAAAACTTACAATAATATGAAATAAAATAAAACAACTTTTTTGATTTTCCGATAGAAAAAACGATTTTTTAAACAAATTATCCCATGTGGTCTACTTAGATTTTCCCAATTGCCGTTTACCATCAATGATAGTCAAATCTAGATTTGTCAAACGTTTTGGTAAAAAGGTCGACACATTGGTT
>JAUTDX010001045.1:0-67613 GCA_030844895.1 Ambrosia x helenae | reverse complement strand
TTTCGTGGCTGAAAGTTCGTCTTCTGTTTTGAAGCAAAGGCTTCATTTGAAGATATCATGGGGAATGAATGTATTATTTCTGTCATCTGTGGTTTTCCGCTCTTGGACATACTGTTATTGCTTATAGAACAAGTTGTAGAGCACGGAGGAAGCTTATGTTTAATCGAGTTGATCCTGATTCGGTATGGTTAATGTCACAAAAAACTCGTTTCCAGATATGACAACCTTTATCCACTTATGAATGAGCTGGAATCCGGCTGAATATATCTATACTATAATAGTTGAAATGTAAAATTTAGCTTAAATGGAAACGGGTCAAATATGTCAAAAGATGCCCAAAGACTGTATTATTATTGAGCTAAATGGATTTTTTGTATTCATTATTTGACTTGCTAATCTTTTAATAGAAAGTTTTACGCTTGTAGACAAAGTGTCTCGCTTCATATTGACCCAAACAAAACTGACCCATTCTGACCCGCTACTCAACCACACATGCCCATTTTGCCACCTCTACTTGTTCATGCTAATACATATAAGCTTCTATGCTAAATGCTGCACATCTAATAGGTACTGCATATGCACATCGTGCGTTGAATGCAATCATAACTGTTTTTTTTTTTTTTTTTTTTTTTTTTTGTAAATTAATATCTTACTATTTCCAGGCTTTTTTAAGCAAAGTTTTGTTTCCATTTGGCAAAGCCAAGCTGCCGCGATCTTCAACTTCTGTAGACATGTCATGGAAAAGCGATAACAAAACTAGACAAAAACAATCGCGTGTAGATCACAATGACCAGGAGCTACCGATCAAGTTACTAGCCGATGTGGACAGTTTATTCATGGTTTGGAATAATCTCACAATACATTACAAACTTCACATACCAAACCCGCCTTCTCGTACACTGTCCTCAACAACTTTACTAGATAATCCATCTTTAAATTCCGTCCCAAAACCCCAAAATCATCTTAGAAGGAGTTATAGTATTCAGTTTCAAGATTCATCTATATATGCTCCATTATTGGATGATACAAGTTCTAATGAAGAAATGTCGGTCCTTAACGTTGATGAAGGAAATAATGGGTATTTTTCAAGTAAATCGGTACAAAAAGTTCCGGATGTAAGTGGGAAATTTGGGTTGTTTTGGTACATGGTTTTGGTGGTGGAGTGTTCTCGTGGCGACATGTAATGGCAGTGATGTCTAGGCAGGTAAACTGCGTTGTTGCTTCGTTTGATCGCCCTGGTTGGGGGCTGACTTCCAGACCGAGGCGAGATGATTGGGAAGCAAATAAGTTGCCTAATCCTTACATGCTTGATACACAGGTAAACTTTTTATATTGTATTTTTTGCAAGTTTTAAATGTATTATTTTTTGTATGTTAAACAAAAATATTATTTCTACAGGTTGACATGCTGATTTCTTTCTGTAAAGAAATGGGATTTTCTTCTGTGGTGCTAGTTGGTCACGACGATGGTGGTCTTCTTGCGTTAAAGGCTGCACAAAGAGTTCAGTCATCAGCAAATCCTGTTGATGTAAGTTCATAAATTTGTGTTGAAACTTAATGCATATGCAGTGACGCAGACGCTAAATATTTTGCATTTTATAGGTTTGACTTACACACACAAGTTAGGCTATAAGTTATTATAAGTTTGTCGTAACAGACTCTTTTTTCAGGTCAAAATTAAAGGGGTGGTATTGCTTACGGTAAGCTTATCAAGAGAAGTGGTTCCCGGATTGGCTAAAATACTCATGCGTACATCTCTAGGGAAGAAAAACTTGGTTCATTCTTTACTCAGGACCGAAATTGGTCAAGTTGTTAACCGAAGGGCTTGGTATGATGCTACCAAACTAACAACCGATGTTTTAAGCCTCTACAAGGTATGTTCTTTTCAGTTATATGGTCATCTGATCGGCGGTTGTGAAAAAGATTATATTACTACTTTTGCATGATGTAGGCGCCGCTATATGTTGAAGGATGGGATGAATCATTGTATGAGATTGGTAAATTATCATCGGATACAGTCTTCTCGGAAGAAAATGCATCCTCATTGGTGAAAGCGGTTGAAGACACTCCGGTTATGGTTATTGCAGGCGCTGAAGATGCACTTGTTTCTCTTAAATCGGTTCAAACCATGGCATCTAAATTTGTAAATTCTGTGAGTATATATGATCCCTCTCCTTTTTTAACTTCAAACAAAAATTTCAATGTTTAAAAAGACGAGAAAATTTTTGCGAGTAAACCTGGCGCATACTAAACATACCCATTTTGACCCGTATGCCGCTTGTCACCTCTAATCATGTTTTATGGACACATTGAAATGATTTAAGGGCCTACACAAATGTTCATCATGTTCTCCTAATGTTCATCATGTTCGACGATGGCATATACTATTGAAACTGAATATTTTGATAGACCGTGTGAGTTCTGACCCGTAAAATATACAATGATGCAGAGACTAGTTTCAATATCGGGTTGTGGTCATCTTCCGCATGAGGAGTGCCCCGAGGTGTTGCTTGCAGCCATATTACCCTTCATCAGTAAACTATCAAGTAAGGCAGATAAATAATGTATTTCTTCTGTTTAATTAATGTTGTAGTTGGGTTTGTATAGCGCGGTTCGATTGAAATCATCTCAAACGGCTCTTTTTCTCTGTATATGTATGTATATGTAAAAATCATGTTCATTATATATCAATATATGTATACATATGTATATGCATATGTAAATATCCTGTTCATTACTGTAAGCTAGTTTGCATGTACATAAGGCTGTCTGAACATTTAGTAAACTGTATATGTGTGTACATTGGTATGTGTTTGTATATTCACGAACACAGATTAACGAACGAGAACTTAATTCACTTGAAGAATGTATGCAAATAAGAAAATATGATTACTTACGTGTGCAGGGGCGGATATAGAAATGTTTTCAGTAGTAACGTTTTTCATTTTTTTCATTTTAGTAGCAACGTTTTCCAAATTTCGTAAAAAAAAAAAACAAATTTTCCACTAATTTTCCACTACGCACGCGAAGTTGAGCCGCAACGGACGCGGCACCTGCTTCTTCATTAGGTCCGCCCCTGTACATGTGCATGCTCGTCTGATCATAGTTAAACTAATAGAACTCTATTATTCTTTTCGGTTTGGGTGGTCTAATGTGTTTGATCAAAGTTAAACAAACGAACACAAAAACAATACATAACGAAAAGATTCGTAACTTTATTCTACAAACATAAATGAACCACAAACTTCAAAGTTTATACAAATTTGCCATATAGAGACATATATAGGACCAACCAAAAAGCAGGTGTAGAATATATAAACTATCAAACACTTTTACTCTTTAGTAGATTTGTTGATGAGTGACTTGTGAATGTGAGGGATAACACCACCACCAGCAATGGTTCCTTTTTAAGAGTGTCAAGTTCTTCATCTCCTCTGATGGCAAGCTGCAGATGACGTGGCGTTATACGTTTCACCTTCAAATCCTTGCTGGCATTGCCAGCTAACTCTAGCACTTCCGCGGTTAGGTATTCTAGTATGGCTGCAGTGTACACTGCAGCTGTTGCCCCAACTCTTCCGCTAGCAGAAACCCTTGTTTTCAGAAGACGATGAACTCGACCAACTGGAAACTGCACACACAGATACATATTGCATCGTTATTCGTTAATATACCATTTTGAGCTATGATTACAAAAGTCTTTAAAGTCTTTTGAAATAAAAAAGTTTAAAAGAGTTTGTAACAAATACAAACAGACTTCCCGGGCCACTTTCAACCCATTTGACCCATTTCAAGATGTAAGTTTTAACTCGTTTGACCCGTTTCAACTAGAAGTGACCCGTTTCAATGGAAACTGACCCATTCACAGATACATTTAACTTATTTCAACATGTAACTTTTAACTCATTTGACCCGTTTTAACAAAAAACGACCTGTTTGAACGAAAATTTACCAATTCACAGATACATTTGACCCGTTTCAACAAAAAAAATGACTTGTTTCAACGGGAACTGACCCATATGCAGTTACATTGACCCGTCTCAACAACAAAAAAATGACTTGTTTGAACGGGAATTGACCCATTGACAGTTACATTAACCCGTTACAACAACAAAAAAATGACGTTTCAACGGGAATTGACTTACATTTAGCTCGTGTCAAGACATAACTTTTTTTTAAACTCATTTGAACCGTTTAAAAACAAAAATTGACATGTTTTAACAAAAACTGACTCATTTACGGTCGCCAAAATCCACAAAACAACCAACTTTATTTAGCACTTGCCCTATAATTCTAGCATCTAAACAATATTTGGCCAAATTAGTCAACAAACTTGATTCTTGATCATCATTTTAATATCTCCATTGATATATGAATGCCATATGAAATAAGCTACCATTGTATCACCAAAGCTTAGATTTAAAAAAAAAATAAGTAAATAGATCCTATTACCACATAATCGCGAAAAATTACATCAAAATAGCGGGCAGGCGGGCAACAATCTTAAAAAAATAATAAACGAAACACAAAACAAGTTTGACTACATGATTGACATTTGAAAAAACAGAGCATCCTAATTAAAAAAAAAAACAGAGTATTATGTAACCACATCGTGAAGAACTGAATATTATTATTATTATTGCTAAAGAAGCATGATCTGAAGTTACCCATGAATGAATTGATTGATTAATCGAATAATAAAGAGAGAAAAGATGTGGTAATCTAATAATAATAATAATAATAATAATAAACCTGAAGGCCGGCACGTGCAGATCGTGTGACGGATTTCTTCTTCTCTTTATCTTTGGTGTTGGGTCCGTTTGCAGATGATTTACCCATTATCAGACCCTTTGCTCCTTTTCCCGACATTTTCTCGTTACAGAGTTGGATTGATTGAACTATTGGGGTTTTGCTTTGGAAGAGATAACGATTTGGAGCAGAGGAGATTATTATTTAGCACTCCGTCCCATCAGAAGTGTCCATATTCCCTTTTTTATTTGTCCCACTTCATGTGTCCACTTTAGAGAATTATTAGCCAATTTCCAAATTTGCCCTTAAAAACACAACTAAAATAAACAAAGAATATGATGGACCCACATATGACAAGGGTATTATTGTCATATGGCAAGCAAAAAAGGCAATCATTTAATATGCCTAAAACTTTGTGTTTTTCAAACCAAGACACTTCTAATGGGACGGAGGGAGTATTATTATTATTGTTACTATTACTATAGAGAATTGATATGTGACGACTAAACTTTTTTAAAGTCTATATTTAGGTGGGTATGGGTCTAAAATAATTATTGTCATTTGGAAGGTTATTAGACCATGTGTAGGTGGAGGGAAAAGGGTGATGGCGGCTTAGGTATCGAACGGCAAACATGTTTATTGATGGGGGAGGTGAATTGAGAGGGTGGTGCGGCTTGCGTACTTGTTGTCTCTCTAGGATGACACCGTTACTGATAATGTATGGGACACGTTTGACGCGAGGAGATGATGGACACACGTTGTGAATCTCCTTTTTTCCTTCTCTTTCCATCCTTAACGTTGTGTTTCCGAGTTAACTTAAGAGAAGAAAAGAAAAAAAAACTGTGTGTTCTTGAGTTTTTTTTAAAGGAGGGAAATGGAGGGAAAAATATAAAATGTGTGTTCGAAAGTTCTTTTTTGAAGGAAAATGAAGGGAAAGGAAAAGAGAGGAAAACTAAGTCATTTGTAGACCATGTTTGGCTCTCCTTCTCCTTATCTCCTTCTTTTACCTCCTTATCTACTTAATCAAAAAGTTACAAATTCTAATTTATAACTTATCTCCTTTTCAACCCACAAAAACCGCATTTTCAACCCATTACCCAAACAATATTTTCTCCTTATTAACTTTTTGATTAAGTCAATAAGTTATAAGGAGGCCAAATAAGGAGAGCCAAACATGCACGTAATCCTTCCAAATTAGAAGGAAAAGAAAGGGGAAAAAACAGAGGAAAAGAAAAGAGAGGGAAAAAAACTGAGGAATAGAAATGATTTTCCATCCTTTCTTTCAAGTAATTATTGAAAGCGAAAAGACAAAGGGGTACATGCACCAATCAGGTTTGTTCCGATTGCTAAGTGTTTCGTGCCTTATGTTCAAGGCTTGATACCAAACCACATCGAGCCGGGGGTCTCACTGGAAGCAGCCTCCTTATTTTTAGGGGTAGAGGTAAGGCTATCTACATCTTACCTTATACTCAGACCCTACCTTAACTTTGCTATAGGTGGGATTAACTGAGTATGATGATGATTTAAAAGTATATTAAAAAATAAATGAAATCGTCAGTTTAACATAGTCACATACTTGGGCAATGTAAATTATGCCTTGCAATTTTAACCTAGTCTTGTTGAAAACATGGTGGTCGGGTTTGCCACTTATATGTTTTGTGTGATGGACGGAAGTACTACATTTTCTATGACAAATACGGTAATATGTACATGAGACGTGAGAGACGAACGCTTAATATGTACATATAGGTGCTGCAACTTGCAAGTTTGTAACAACTATTTTGCTAGTGAGATGTGGGGCATATAACTTTAATTGATAGCATTTTCATTTTTGGACAAACTAAAAAATAATTTTGTTATGATTTTAGATGAAAAAAAAGAGGGGGGTGTGTTGTAAATGATAGAGTATTCATAAACCGTTAAAACATTAAACCGACTCAACCTAAAAGTTTTATTGGAGTTATCGGTTTGGTCTTAGGAATTTTGTCAAAATCAGACAGGGGCCCTAAAAGACACTACCATAAAACATGAGTGACCATCACTAAAAAACATGAAAACAAAAGAAAAACCGAGCAAAGGGACGTACACCTTGACTAACCTGAGCGAAGGGAGGTCCACCTTGCACTCGACGGATATTATTGTGTTTGAGTGGCCAAGGGAAAAACATGTTTGTGTGGACCTTACTGGGGTGTCCTCATTGGTGCGATGGCGAGACAAAGGTTTTGTGCCGAGGCAGCTGTCTTGAAGGCAGAGGCCGAGAAGGTTGCAAAGCACGAATCGGCCTGTCTGGAGAACCAGCATGTGTTCCTACCCTTTGCCACTGAGGCAGTGTGTTTCTTAGATCGAGTTCAACAGGTGATGCATAGTAACTCACAGAGTTTCAAAAACCAATGATTTGTTTTGAATCGAGTATGTTTTGTAATTCAGAAATGGATAACGACACCCGTTTACATACTATTCTCATGTAATGGGTTTGTTCGTGGATTGAAAAACTTTTGTTTAAAGTGTTAGACTGTCCACAATGCAACGGGCACCAAACCTCCGCCCTTCACTCCTGCCCGTGCCACCTCATCTACCCCGCCCTTCTCCCCCTCAGGTGATGCATAGTAACTCACAGAGTTTCAAAACCAATGATTTGTTTTGAATCGAATATGTTTTGTAATTCAGAAATGGATAACGACACCCGTTTACATACTATTCTCATGTAATGGGTTTGTTCGTGGATTGAAAAACTTTTGTTTAAAGTGTTAGACTGTCCACAATGCAACGGGCACCAAACCTCCGCCCTTCACTCCTGCCCGGTGCCACCTCATCTACCCCGCCCTTCTCCCCCTCCTCTGCAACGGGCGCCGGAACGGTGGGTTCCATCTTCCCTCTCACAACAACCCAACCTCTCCTCCACAAACGCGCCCTTGTGCAAGGGCGGCACCAACATCCTCTCTCCGCCACGTCCTCCAGCTGCCGTCTCTTTTCTTTAACTTCTTTTGCCACGCCTTTGTGTGATTTGGAGTGTTTTTGATGGATAAGAAGAAAGTGTTGGCTCTTCTTGTATGCCATGTACATTTTCGGCCGGTGGTGGATTTGTTTTATAGTCCGGTTACTACTGATGGATTTTTTTCTCATTAGTGCTAGCAAGGGTATGGTTTCTATATGAACTATGCATATTTTTGTTTATAGATTTTAGTAGAAAATAAATGTTATGTTTGCACTTCTTTAAATTAATCTCGTATGCATGTGTTAAATGAGTGTTAGAATCATGAACAATGCCGGTGCTTATATGCTTAGTTTAAGGTATAATAAGTTGTTTTGGATATTAATTTTGTATGTAGTTTAGTTGAAACTGATTGTTATTGATATATAGATATATGAAATTGTTGCAAAGATCTTACGCGCTTTTAATCATATATAACAGCCTCGCTAATCAACTAAATAACTTTCGGCCTTTTTAGTAGTAGATTTAAATTCATGTTGTGCTTTATAGTGCTAACAGGTTTCTTGATTCGTTCCATGATGATGGCTCGCTTGCTATGCTTACAGTTGATTTTTCTAACGCTATTGATCGCACTGCTCTGTTACGGGAAGTTCATTGTCACTGCCCTTCCATTTTCCCGTGGGTTCAGTTCCTATATGGTCAGCCAGCTAGGTTGTATGTGGGGAATGAGCGTATTGGGGCCTACGTTGGGGTTCAGCAAGGGGACCTTTGGGGCCCTTGCTCTTTGCTCTAGCTTTACACCCCCTCGTGCTAAAGGTACAGGATAACTGCGACCTTCCCTTCCATGCCTGGTACTTAGATGACGGGACGATTATCAAGGATTCTGTTCAAGTGGCTAAAGCACTTGACATTATTAGCCTGAAGGGCCATCTCTAAGGCTCCAGCTCAATATTAGAAAAACTGAGGTTTTCTGGCCGTCGTGTGATGGGGGGAAGATCCGGCCAGGTTTGTTTCCTAGTGACATTGGCAGACCGGTGCGGGGGTCAAACTGCTTGGTGGGGCAGTCAGCCGCGATGCCGGTTTCATAAGTGATCTATTTGCTAAAAGGGCGGTGCGGGCTGTTGACCTCATGGGGCTCCTCCCTAGATTACGGGATCCCCAAAGCGAGCTTCTATTGCTTAGATCATGTATGGGTGTGGCCAAGTTGCTCTTCGGTTTGCGTACCTGTCAGTCTCTCTTTGTGGAAAATGATGTTTCCTGTTTCGACAAAGGCCTTCGGGAGGCCATAGAAGACATTGTTGTCTGTGGGGGGGCTTTTTTTGGGGGACCTCCAGTGGCGTGTTGCGACTTTACCGCTTCGACTTGGTGGGTTAGGCCTCTCCTCAGCCTGGGACGTGGCTGCCTATGCTTTTGTGGCCTCTAGATTCCAGTCCTGGGGGCTGCAAGACCACATATTACGTAATAGTGGGTTGCTCACGTTGACACGGATTATTCTAGCGCTATTGGTTGTTTCTTTAATAAAGACACAGTCCCCAAAAAGCCACAGAAAACTCTGGCGAATGTTCTTTATTACCGAATCGCACAAAGTGTGGAGGAGGATTTCCGTCTGTCCGTCTGTTAGAAGGCCGTCTTAGAATGCCTGCAAAAGCCTCACGCCCAGGATTTCCTTACTGTGTTACCTATCGAAGGCTTGGGGCAACGGATGTCGGCAGTAGAGTACAGGGCAATCCTTAAATACTGACTGATGATACCCATTTTTCCCGATGATGAAAATTGCCCGGTCTGCCGCAAAGCATGCCTTGATAAGTATGGGGAACATGCGTTACATTGTAAGGAATTGCCAGGGTTTAAATATCGGCACGATTTTGTCCGGGATGCTTTGGCAGACATCCTTAGAAGAGCGGGGATCTCCGCAAGAAAAGAGGCGTCAGTTAATTTTTTCACATACCCCGCGGAGGGGAGGTCCACCTTGCGCCCAGCAGATGTCTTAGTTTTTGGTTGGGAAGGTGGGAAACATGCGTGTGTTGATCTTACCGGGGTGTCCCCCCTTGTTGGGCTTCGGGATAGTGGGTTTGTGGCCGGGCAAGCGGTTATGAGAGCTGAATCCAAGAAAGTGGAAAAGCATGCTAAAGCATGTGAGGCTAATCAACATGTTTTTGTTCTCTTGGCCTTCGACACGTTCGGTTCCTTGGCACCGGAGGCGGTGCGGTTTTTGGCTCGGGTTCAACGAGTAGTGCACAGCAACTTTTCCACCCCCAAGGGCGGAGTTTTGTTTTTAGCAGATTGGGATTTTCTATTCAAAAATGTGTGGCGGCGCAGCTTGTTGCCCGCCTACCTACCATCCTTATGTAATTTACCCTTTTTTGTTAATGGACATCAAAATTAAAATTAAATAAAAAATGTCAGGTATGTTAATGTTAATTCCTGCTGATTTGCTTTTACGCAGCATGATATCTATACTAAATTACTGATACTGAGAAATACTTTCTGCAGTTAATTGATTACTTAGTCAGATTATTAACCAGGACTAATTAAAAATAAAGAAGTCTAAGATCTTCACAGAAATCGCATATCATGTTGCCAATGTACTGGACACCATTTGCAAGTTGTATGTGAGAGCGAAATCCTAAGTCCTTATAACATTTCATTCGTTACCCTTTCTTTTACTATATTTTAGATACAGGTATGAGTATGGTTTAGCATTAGAGGGAGTCAGAAGTGTAATGTCCGAATAAGTAATCAATATCCACGTCCTCATCCCTACATCATGTGTATATTGATTATCATTGTTAGACTTCGTTTAGAAACATGATAGTGTTTGGTTGAATTGGTTGTTAGGAATGTAACATGGGCATTCTTTTTCCAGATTTGTTGCATAATGTCATGCGCGCATTGTACATCAAGATCGTATTGACGCTGTTCTCATATTTGTTTATTCAGTGAAACAGGGTGTTATAATGACTGATCTTTTTGTTACTAAGAAATGGGTAGCATGCCAACTTAGTGTTTTGAAAGGCTATATAACTTAAAATGATATCATGAAATTTAGAAGGATAAATATATCTTATTTAATTTTTGAAGGATGTACACGAAACCGATTCATATTTTAGTGGTTGTATCACAAGAGTTTACATCCTGTAATCTACTATCAGACCCTTTGCTCCTTTTCCCGACATTTTCTCGTTACAGAGTTGGATTGAACTATTGGGGTTTTGGTCTGGAAGAGATAATGATTTGGAGCAGAGGAGATTATTATTATTATTATTGTTACTATTATTATTATAGAGAATTGATATGTGACGACTAAACTTTTTAAAGTCTTTATTTAGGTGGGTATGGGTCTAAAATAATTATTGTCATTTGGAAGTTTATTAGACCATATGTAGGTGGAGGGAAAAGGGTGATGGCAGCTTAAGTATCGAACGGCAAACATGTTTATTTATGTGGGAGGTGAATTGAGAGGGTGGTGCGGCTTGCGTACTTGTTGTCTCTCTGGGATGACACCGTTACTATAATGTATGGGACATGTTCGACGCGAGGAGATGATGGACAAACGTTGTGAACCTTCTTTTTTCCTTCTCTTTTCATCCTTAACGTTGTGTTCCCGAGTTAACTTAAGAGAAGAAAAGAAAGAAAATGGAAGGAAAGAAAAAAAGTGTGTGTTCTGAGTTTTTTTTAAAGGAGAGAAATGGAGGGAAAAGATGAAATGTCTGTTCCGTAGTTTTTTTTAAAGGAAAGGAAAAGAGAGGAAAATTAAGTCATTTGTAATCCTTCCAAATTGGAAGAAAAAGAAAGGAAAAATAGAGGAAAAGAAAAGAGAAGAATGGAAAGGATTTTCCTTCCTTTCTTATAAGTAATTATTGAAAGCGAAAAGACAAAGGGGTACATGCATCGATCGGGTTTGTCCCGATTGCTAAGTGTTCAGTGCCTTGTGCCCAAGGCTTGATACCAAACCACATCGAGCCGGGGGTGGACCTTACTTGGGTGTCCTCATTGGTGCGATGGCAAGACAAAGGTTTTGTGCCGGGGCAAGCTGTCTTGAAGGCAGAGGCCGAGAAGGTTGCAAAGCACGAATTGGCCTGTCTGGAGAACCAGCATGTGTTCCTACCCTTTGCCACTGAGGCAGTGTGTTTCTTGGATCGAGTGCAATAGGTGGTGCATAGTAACTCACAGAGTTTCAAAAACCAATGATTTGTTTTCAGTCGAGTATGTTTTGTAATTCAGAAATGGATAACGATACCCGTTTACATACTATTCTCATGTAATGGGTTTGTTCGTGGATTGAAAAACTTTTGTTTAAAGTGTTAGACTGTCCACAATGCAATGGGCACCAAACCTTCGCCCTTCACTCCTGCCCGATGTCACCTCAGCTACCCCACCCTTCCCCCCCTCCTCTGCAACGGGCGCTGAAACAATGGGTCCCATCTTCCCTCTCACAACAACCCAACCTCTCCTCTACAAACGCGCCCTTGTGCAAGGGCGGCATCGACGTCCTCTCTCCGCCACGTCCTCCAGCTGCCCTTGTATGCCATGGACATTTTCGGCCGGTGGTGGATTTGTTTTATAGTCCGGTTACTACCGATGGGTTTTTTCTCATTAGTGCTAGCAAGGGTATGGTTTCCATAGAAACTATGCATTTTTGTTATTGATTTTAGTAGAAAATAAATGAGTGTTAGAATCATGAACAACGCCAGTGCTTATATGCTTAGTTTAAGGTATAATAAGTTGTTTTGGATATTAATAGTTTAGTTGAAACTTATTATTGATAGATATAAGATTAGAAACTAGAAAGTCACCCTAGGATGAGATAAGTTGATTGTTATTGTTCCAAAAGTTTTGGGCGCTGGGCAGCACCTAAGGTGTGGGCCCGTGTTGTTGCTTATCCTGAAGTGCCAAGCCACAGTGCCACACGCCCACCTTAGGTACTGCCCATCCTGCGTTACTGCCTCCTCACTCTCGCTCAGCTTCCACCTCAGCTGCTTTCATCCTGTCACGCTTCTAAGTTCTTTCTGCCACACCCACCAGCCTTATGCCAAACCACCGTCAGATATGGATTTGATGGCATCATCAAAAAGGAGGTGAAGAAACAAACAATTAAAACGACCTGCAAACATTATATGAAATTGTTGCAAAGATCTTACGCGTTTTTAATCTTATATAACAGCCTCGCTAATCAACTAAATTACTTTCGGCCGTGTCTGCATCTGCTGATTTCTCTACGTATGTAATTCAATATTTTCTGTATTTATATATGTTTGATTAAAAAAACTGGCGGCCAGATTATTTGAAGGGGCAATTTCATATCTGTTCTTATGTAAGTTCAAAATTTTGTATGTATCATTCTAAATTTCATAATATCGTATTCACCCTTTCCAAACATTAAAGTGTCATACTTATTAATCTAGCTCATAGTAAACGAAAATCGGTTACTTATAACAACTTGTAATAATGAATGAACAAAGAGATTATGTGCTGGCTGCTGAGGTGATTCACAGTAATATCGTATGACGTTGTTCTCCTATTTGTTTATTCAGTGAAACAGGGTGTTATAATGCCTGATCTTTTTTTGTTACAGGGGGCCAGGGTGGCATTTTATTCATGTGGTTTGTATGTAGTTTTGGGATAAAGTTTTGAAAATATTGGAACTGAGAAGTGGGCTACTGATTCAAGCCTAATTCTTTTTCTAAACGTTGTCGTTTTATTAAAAAAAAAAAAAGACACATATGGATTTGGACTGGGCTGAATTGGACCGAGAAGTGATTTTTTTATGGGGCCCAGACCGTACATAAATGGTCCTGGTTCAGGTATCCACTATCCAGTCTGGTTGCTGGTTTCAGCAGTCTGGACCAAGTTTTGCAGGCCCCTAAAATTTCCCACATGTGTATATGTGTGTGTGCGTATAATTCAAGCGTATAACAATACAGGACACACATCTTCTGCTGACTGTTGGTTTTGAAAAAATACTACGCATATTTGATTTAAATCAACCGGATGCACCTCCAAGGGAAGTTGAGAAATATCCATGTTCCATCCCAGGGGCGTAGCCAAGTACAACCCAAGGTATGCGCCCGCACACCTTAAAAAAAAGAAATTTAGTGTATTTTATAGGCAAAAATTCCGATCACACCCCAAAGTTTGGAAAAAAAAACTCCGATCGCACCTCTTAAAAAACAATCCTGGATCCGCCACTATTCTATCCGGATCGTTGCATGGCTCTACAGTGACCAAACTATACTAAGTTCGTGTTCTGATTCTGGTGGAGTAAGGTATGGATAAAAAGAAATATCAAATTTACCTTTTTATGTTACTGTTTTTTGTTTCCTACTCAAACTTTATGAAAACTTTCCTATGTGGCTATGTTCATATGGTAATGCCACTGAATTTAATAAAAGTGTTTCATTTTGGTCATTTCATAACATACAGCCTACTCCTAAATTGACAATGCTTTTAATTTTCTGATTTGCGTCGAAACTGGTACGGTCTAAAACGGTTCGGGTTGAAACAGTAACGGTCGAAGCTGGTACGGTTCGAGTCAAAAAGGTACCGGTCGCAACTGGTACGGTCCAAAACGGTACCGGGTGAAATGGTGCCGGTCAAAACTGGTACGGTCCACAACGGTTCGAGTCGAAACGGTACCGGTCGAAACTGGTATGGTCCAAAATGGTTTGAGTCTAAACGGTAACAGTCAAAACGGTTCAGTTTGAAATGGTTCGGGCCGAAACAGTACGAATCTAAACGATTCGCGTTGAAACGGTACGGTCCGAATCGATTCGGGTCGAAACACCGTCAACCGATTGAAGATTCCAATAAATTGAGTTGAATCCCTTCTAATGTTGGAAGAATTTTGAATTCCCTTTAGTTAAAGCAATTCAATTCCAACTCTTTTGTTAACCAAACACATCAAGATAGGAATTGAAATTCCAATTCCAACAAATTCAATTGAACCAAACACCTCAAGAGTTGGAATTTAAATTCCAATTCCTTTGAATTCCATTCAATTTATGAGAACCAAACACACCTTAAATACCATTGTTTTAAACGTCACAACATAAAGTTACATAACACTCACCATAAAATACCATTGTTTTGAACCATAATACACTAAAACAAAATAAACAAGTATATTACTTAAACTTCCTTCTTGCATCATCCTCTACCAACATTGCACCAATTCTTCCACTCAACTCGATAAAACATAAGTACATAACACCACATGAATTCCTTATAGGGGTTGTTTTTATTGGTATTGTGGCATATTTAGAATTCGAGAAATGAAAATAGTTTAACAACTGCTTGACTTCGATTGCTAGTGCGGTGGAAAAAATTAAAGATGACTCGTTCCATTGAATTAAGAATAGGTCAAATTTTGGGGAGTTAAATTAGGAGAGATGGTGCGATTTCAATATCCGTGATGTAATCTTGTACTTTGTGTTGTTGCGGGTTTTTCAGCTTCTTGCTGGTCCATTTCTACAACTCTTATAGATTTTCGCCGTTTAAGAAAATGTGAACTCCTTATAACCCCTTCCATCTATGACAACTCGTGATGAGTGAATAACACTTTCCTTGACTTGTCCTTTACATGATCTAGAGTTATGGCCGCATTCGTTCCATGATGCACAAATCAATGCTTAGCCAACCATTTGTTAGGATTTGTATATAAGTTTTCAGAAACTATTTAAAACAGTGAAATCAAATACATAAAACGATTTTAAACTCTTTTGAAACCCTCCATTAATGATCCAAATGCATTTACTTTAGAAGCCAAAAATGTAATGCAAACATATTAGGCCTTGGGGTATACTTTAACTCTTTTTAACTCCACATAGGTTCCATATCACTCACTTTCTCCTTTTTCACTCCACATCACCTCAAGAAAATGGTTTAAGTCTATTAACTCCATCTAACACTATTGTTTTAATGGTTTTTGGTTTAAAAAAGGAAACAAATTAATTAAATTTCTTAACACTATGTTAACATGTTAACATATAATCTTTTAACGCCCCTTAACACAAGGGAGGAGTGGTGTACAATATCGGTTAACATGCCATGTCACTGTTAATGCCCAAAATGTTAGAGTATACCCTATGGCCTTAGAGTTGTAACCTATGTGCTTTAACAAGTGAGTGAATGTAAAGAAACATGAAAGAACTAAAGAAGCTTGTGGTATCCATCACGAACAAGCGAGTTGATGATATGGCACTGCCACATGTGGCATGGACAAAGAGAGAAGGAAAAGGTCATGGTAACGTGGTCTAATGTGGCACGCTGTTGAAAGAGTGGGAGCACCATGTATAATGATAGTAGCCGGATTCAAAATCGTGTGTCTCCCAAGTAATGAACCCATTGAGTGAGTTAGGCTCCAAAGAACATAGATAAAGAAACAAATATTTTTGTAACAATTTTCTTCTTCACATTTCAAATGAAGGTACAAGGTATTTAATTATGCAGGAAATAGCTACTCTCTAAAGTGTACGTGTTCATGCATGCAATAATGGACCATTGGATGCAATAACAATGAAACATGTGTAACCAATGATAACATGTACCTAATCTTCTACATGCATTCACTGCAATTGAAGTTTGAATGGGTCATGGGGCATGATGGATCATATCATATAACATTAACATATGGACTTAAACTCATGTAAAAACCATTTTGAATTTGTATTGAGGTAAATCCCATTTTAAATATGAAAGACAATATTACTTTGAAAATATGATGGGGCAAACCTGACCGATGTCGAAGGGTAAGTCAAAAATAAGATTAAAATCAGTTCCTTATTACCTTATTAGATAGGGTAAGTCAGGTGTCGAACCACGAGGAGTACTGTGGAAAGTGTTTGGTTTACTTAATTTATTACTAATTAACTAATTGCAAGAAAAGTAAAATTCGGTTGTTTGAGAGTGATTGTGAAAACAAAATAAAAATTAGGATGTAAACAATTGGAGAAAAGGTGATTCCTCCAAGTTTCGGATTCAAAGTGGCTTCACGTTATTAGTTTTTATTGAGAAAATCACATAGACATGATTAAGATAATTAATTAGTTGATTGTGATAAACGAGGACTAAGTACTTTGATTGCAAAACAACGAAAGGTTATCACACGATTATCAATTGAAGATTCCCAAACCTAATTCCTATCTAATATATCCCAATTACTAGAACTCTCGGGAATTGAAAGAATCAAAACTAGGTTTTAGATAAAAATCAACCGTTTACAAATCAAACTAATAAATTACCAAGCAAAAAGCATCGAATGCTTAGATTGCTAATCTCAAATACAAAGAAAAACTAAAAATAATCATCCACTTACAAGAATCCTCCACCCGGAGGAAACCACGAAAAGATTAGCCACTCATGTCCTTGATTTGATCTTCAATCTTGATGTTTGATTGCATGTTTGATGTTAGAATGATGATTAGAATGGTTAGAATGGTGAAAAAATCTCCAAGAATGCTCCAAAAATCGCCCACAAAGTCCCCAAGAAAAGCTAGAATGGAATGGTGGCCAAAAACCCTATTTTTTATGACTTTTAATGAGTTTCCCGTAGTCCAGCATCGTAGCCTACACCAGTCAGCATCAGAGCCGTAGGCTACGCTACTGCACATTCTGATGTTATCAGCCAAGTGTTTGCTGTAAGCTACTCCACTCAACATCAGCTCCGTAAGCTACACCTCTGACAGCTTTCTACCAAACTTGTTTTCTTCATAACTTTTTCATTATAACTCCGTTTTCTACACCGTTTGCGGCCACGTTTTCGTCTTTCAACCCTCTATCATGTCATCCATTTTAATCTTCAGGTCCAATTAATGAATTTCCTCCAAAACACGTCCAATATTCATATTTAACCTGCAAATCCATGAATTCGCGTAGTTATCTTATTCAAACTATATAATCATCCAAAATACAATAAAGCCAACCATTTTAATCACATTAACACTCGGGTTTTAGCCTCTCCATCACATTCCCACACTTACCTTTGATTGTCCCCAATCAAACCATCTCAAAACATGACTCACCTTATTAACAAGCCACCTCCAATTCCTTTACCTATTGATTATCCAAGATCCCTAATCATACCCATCCCATAGACTTACACAATCGAGATTGACAAACTGACGAACAAGTGATACACATTTTCAAAAACAAGACTTGCCTAACCAAACCTAACATGCTTATGTTCGTACACATACACTACACACCCCTCACAATGTTCGCTCCTCTCGGTTTTATTTCTGGACTAGCGTGTAACGTGCTAGTGTATATCACTCAGAAAACCAAGAATGTAACCTTGTTATCATAGGTTTGTATAACAATCACACATAAGCTATAAATTGTGCACACATTGAAAGGTCTTATGGGTTTTGGGCTTAGGGTAAAGGTCGGATGAATTTGGTTAACAAGTGGCTCACAAACAATAGCTTTAACACAATTGAATGAGCATCCTTATTCACAACTCACAATAACACACTAACACACAAACTTGGGCATAATTGACCCATAACAATCACTTCTATATTTTTTTTTTATTTTTTTCTTTGATATTTTTCTTTTTTTTTTTTTTTTTTTTAACACTGAATATAACTATAACACATAAACATACATGAAACACAATGGATGTCATCATTTTTATTCAAGAAAGGTAAACGGGTCGATTTGGGTAATAGTGTAGGTTTTACAAATGAAAGGTCTAGGCTCAATATGGGTTACTAATGGTGAGTTTTGGCAAACAATTCAACACAAAGACAAATAACATGGTGTCAAACAGAAAAATGGGGTTCCTAATTTGCCTCTCTCGTCTATGTGCACATTTTGCCTACAGCTTTAGCATGTATCAAATTACACAAATTCTGTAACAAAGAAACATTTGGCCTACTCTCAACAAATGAACATATATATCAATTTAGCATCTAGCAGGCTCAAGATCTCACAATGTAGGGAAATAGGTTGCCGACATGTAGCATATGCAAGTCCTATAAGCATGTTACCCCTAGTTAGGCATCTCTTTTCATTTTTCAATAAAAATACTCGTCAGAAATACTCTCATGAAACTTAAAGGGACAACCATGATTAAGGATCTCAGGTTTTTATACTCGGTAAAAGACTCTTTGGTGACTGAAATTTGGCTTTTATGCTTGATCAAGTAAGAAGGGTGACAAAATTTGCAAGATTTTTCATTAAAAATTTTCAAAAATTTTCAAAATTCCCATTTTTTTTTTTGCAACGGTAAGTAATTCCGCCTTACTTCCCTAGGGTCCCCCATCCCCACACTTGGGATACATTGTCCCCAATGTATGGTGCTTTTAGTGTTTACCCAATTCTTTCCCAAGCACAAATCTCAACATACGCGACTATTAACTACCACCCGCAATGGTTAGTTACTTAGCAAACTACCTCAAAAATAAAAACAACCAAGCAAATAAAGAAAAAAAAACAATAAAGTAAAGAAAATTCCAGGCTGCCTCCCGGTAGCGCTAAGTTTACAGTCTTCAGCCAGACTTTACCTGGTATTCTTAATCATGGTGGGCGAGTGGTATTCTTGCATCCCTCAGCTACTAAACATGCATCCTCTCCATCATGTGGTAATGCATCAGGCATCCCATAGCTAGGATCTGGAGTTTTTACTCTCATGCCCTCTTGGTTGACTTTAGCTCGTTGCTTGACTTTCTTTTTCTTCTTCTTACCCTTCTTAACTCCAACTTCTTCAATCCTGTCAACCATAAAACATTCTTCCTCGGCGTTTGGGTCAGTTAAAATTGAAAACACATTCAAACTAAGTGTCCTTTCCCCAAACCTCATATTTACTGTCCCGTTAGAACAATCAATCACTGCGTGTGCAGTTGCTAAGAACGGCCTACCCAATATAACCATGGGTTGTGTCTCTTTTTTATTAGAGACACAATCCATTACCAAAAAATCCACTGGGTAAAAACAATCCTCCACCTTGACTATTACATCCGTTAACATCCCCCTAGGATGTATCGCTTTTTGATTTGCCAACACCATGGTGATGTCGACCTTTTTTAGAGGACCAAAATCATATTGGTCATAGATACACCCTGTAAGAATGCTAACACACGCTCCAAGATCCAATAATGCCCTGCCAATTTTAAGTTCTCCAATCTGTATTGGAATTAAAGGCGTTCCTGGATCTTGGAGTTTCGGTGGACACGTACCCAATAACACAGCACGAACATTTACTGGTAAATCAAACTGTTTTGGCAACTTGTTGTGTCGGTTTTGGGTACTCAATTCTTTCAAACTTTTAGCATGAACAGGATCTTCTTTTAAAACATCAAGTAATGGTCGATTGATTTTTACTTTTACAAACTCTTCCCACTTTTCATCCTTTAGTGGGCTTTCTCTCAAAATTGATGTTTTATTTTGTTCCACTGCAGCTAGAGGGAATGGGGCAGGGTTACCTTCCCCACACTTATCCTCAGCCATAGTGGGATTTTCACTTAAAAATTTTTCACAAAACATTTTTTTTAAATTTTTATGTGTCACTTGTGAAATCGGATCCTGTTCAGTTATACAATCTATATGATTGGACAGAAGACTTACCGCATTTATCCGCACGTTCTTCATATTTGATGATGACTGATGCGCCGGATTAACCTGAGTATCACTTGGCAGCTTCCCATTTGCCTTTTTCATCTCTGCCACATCTCCTGCTAGCTGCCCAACCTGCGTACTTAAAGCCTGAACCGTTTTATCACGTACCTCACCTTTCTGCTTAATGGCCTGCAAATCCTGTTGAATCAGCTTCAACATGTTCATCACCTCACTCAACTCGCCACCTGTTGTCTCAGAAGACTGACTACCCTTTTGGTAACCCCCACTACCACTACCCGCTTGGTAATTTCTTTGATTGTTTTGATATCTAGGGGCATAAGGTTGTTGGTTACTACGTTTTCCACTACCCTGAAATCCTGGGTTGCTTTGGTTATTGGGGTTCCCATAACTAAAGTTCGGGTGGTTCCTAAGACCTGGGTGATAGGTGTTTGAATTCATGTTTGACCAATTCCTATTCCCCCCCTGAACCTGATTCACCTCTTCCATCTCACCTACTATGCTAGGGCAACTATCAGCAACGTGCCCTACATCCCCACAATGCCCACACATGGGCTGACCACTCACTCCTAAGTTAGCTATCTGATATTCTAACCTGGCTATCTTTTCAACATCACCTGTACTACCCCCACTTACAGCTTTTACTGTTGCTTGCCTTGACCTTCTCGAAGATTGTGCTTTCCTCTTCGTTGTCTCAGCTCTCCTCTCGAGGTATTCCCAGTCAACCTGTTCATCATTAGTGCCAAATGTACCATTCGAAATAGAATCTAACGCACCTTGGTCCTCATAATGTAGTCCCTCATAAAAGGAGTTGATCAACTCCCACAATTGGATGTCATGATGTGGGCAATTGTTGATCATCATCTTGAATCGGGTGAGTGCTTCGTGAAATAACTCACCGGGCTGTTGAGAGAAATTCCTGATGTTCTTCCTTGCATCATTGGTTCGCTGACTTGTGTAGAACTCATCAAGGAATTGTTGTTGCATTTCTAACCAGGTGCGGATAGAGGCTGAAGGTAATGATTGAAACCATTGTTGTGCTTTATCCTCTAGAGTAAATTGGAACAGTACCAACTTCACCTCATCCTGTGTAAACCCTTGTCCCCCAATCGTGTTGCATCTCGCATCATAAGCCCCAAGATGCATGTACGGCTCTTCAGTCACTAACCCGTGATATTTAGGCAAACTTTGAATTGCCTGTGATCTCACTTCAAACGACCTACCATGCAGTTGTGGAATGACCACTGCGGATGGGTTATGAACAATGGCAGGTCTGAAGTGGCTTTCAATACCTCTCACCGGACCTCTCTCAAATCTCATGGGAATGCCTGCTTGATTATTAGCTGGAGGTATCGCATTCCTTGGGTTAGGTCTCAAAGGTCGATTCACCACTGGTTGCTGTCGAGGTGCAGGGTGAACTGGAACTTCTGGAAAGACTTGGCACCCTTGAGGTGCAGGATTAAATTGAGGGTATCCCTGATGGTTCAAATTTTGTGGCCTCACCAATTGATAGGTCCCATGATCTCCTTCATCCCCATCCAAATCCCCATCATCATATTCGTAGTTACCTTGATTCATTCTTTGACTGAAGCTAAATGATGGTGGTTGAAAGGATGGATATTGAGTTGCAGAAGTCTGTGGGAATTGTGTATCAGCTTGGTTCAGGTTATTATCATCAGAAATCACTCTCACATACGGTGAAGAGTGACTGGTCACAGGTTTTTGGATGAAAGTTGGGTCATGTGCCGAAGATTGGCCTTGTTGTGGGTTAAACCTCTCGAAATTCGGGAGAGAAGTTATTGGAGAAGTGTGGGTTGTGGTTGGTTGTGGTAAAGATGATGATTGTGAATGTGATGGTGGAAGATTATCAAAATTTGGGAATGGTGGAATTTGTGATGATTGAGTACTGGATTGTGGTGGCGGTTCAGATGTGGCGAATGTATCGGGTGATGGGTGGTTTTGGCTAGGTGAAAACTGTGGTTGGAACATCGGTTTAGTGGTTAAGTCAATGTTCTCCATATATCTGAACTGTGAAACTGGCGAGTGTAAGACCTTTTTCTCTCTATGAAGTACTCGGTTCTGCCGAGCTGTTTTCTCAACCTCTGGATCGAACACTAACGGAGATGACTTCCCTGAGTGTCTTGTATGATGCATGCAACTGAAGAGTTACCTGCACAAAACAAACAAGAAAACCGAGCGTAATACTGAACAATAAACTAAAAAAATAGAAAATAAATATTTTTGGCTTTTTTTGGAATTTTTAATTAAACTAAGAAAAATAACACTTTGCGCACGACTCCCCGGCAACGGCGCCAAAATTTGACCGATGTCGAAGGGTCAGTCAAAAATAAGATTAAAATCAGTTCCTTATTACCTTATTAGATAGGGTAAGTCAGGTGTCGAACCACGAGGAGTACTGTGGAAAGTGTTTGGTTTACTTAATTTATTACTAATTAACTAATTGCAAGAAAAGTAAAATTCGGTTGTTTGAGAGTGATTGTGAAAACAAAATAAAAATTAGGATGTAAACAATTGGAGAAAAGGTGATTCCTCCAGGTTTCGGATTCAAAGTGGCTTCACGTTATTAGTTTTTATTGAGAAAATCACATAGACATGATTAAGATAATTAATTAGTTGATTGTGATAAACGAGGACTAAGTACTTTGATTGCAAAACAACGAAAGGTTATCACACGATTATCAATTGAAGATTCCCAAACCTAATTCCTATCTAATATATCCCAATTACTAGAACTCTCGGGAATTGAAAGAATCAAAACTAGGTTTTAGATAAAAATCAACCGTTTACAAATCAAACTAATAAATTACCAAGCAAAAAGCATCGAATGCTTAGATTGCTAATCTCAAATACAAAGAAAAACTAAAAATAATCATCCACTTACAAGAATCCTCCACCCGGAGGAAACCACGAAAAGATTAGCCACTCATGTCCTTGATTTGATCTTCAATCTTGATGTTTGATTGCATGTTTGATGTTAGAATGATGATTGGAATGGTTAGAATGGTGAAAAAATCTCCAAGAATTCTCCAAAAATCGCCCACAAAGTCCCCAAGAAAAGCTAGAATGGAATGGTGGCCAAAAACCCTATTTTTTATGACTTTTAATGAGTTTCCCGTAGTCCAGCATCGTAGCCTACACCAGTCAGCATCAGAGCCGTAGGCTACGCTACTGCACATTCTGATGTTATCAGCCAAGTGTTTGCTGTAAGCTACTCCACTCAACATCAGCTCCGTAAGCTACACCTCTGACAGCTTTCTACCAAACTTGTTTTCTTCATAACTTTTTCATTATAACTCCGTTTTCTACACCGTTTGCGGCCACGTTTTCGTCTTTCAACCCTCTATCATGTCATCCATTTTAATCTTCAGGTCCAATTAATGAATTTCCTCCAAAACACGTCCAATATTCATATTTAACCTGCAAATCCATGAATTCGCGTAGTTATCTTATTCAAACTATATAATCATCCAAAATACAATAAAGCCAACCATTTTAATCACATTAACACTCGGGTTTTAGCCTCTCCATCAAAACCAAGGCGGATAACGGATTTATAAATTAAAAAGTTTGATTCTTATAAGAAAAACATAAGATGGACCCTCTAGCTATAGTCGGTACAAAACATGACAACCTTAACCAAGCCGCACTATGGAGTATCAAAGAGTGCAGTCAAGGTGTTGTTTCTTAAATGGTAGGGTTCTTGTCTTGTAATGAACGTTGATGTAATATTTAAAAGTATATGCCGTGGGTATGTGAATATCTTCTTAAAAAATATAAAAAGGAGAAAAGCAAAAAAAAAAAAAAAAAAAGGACATGGGCCCTGTTATGTTTTGTTGTAGCCATACGATTCGGTATGGTCCTCAAATTTATGGCTTCATTTTTAGTTGAACACTGAATAATTAAAGGAAATGGGGCCACTTAATAAATTTTAGTTTGTTGGCTCCGACAATTAGATCAAACACGAACATGAGATATTTGGGGAGATGAACCCGCGAATCTTTCTTATTCAATCAAACAAACTTACAAATAAGGGACAAATAAAACATTAACCTAGACCCCTATTTATACTAAACCAACCATACTAATCCTACTCAAATACTTCTAGCAATCCTAATATAATACTAACCTAACATCATTATCTCTATTAATTAAATCTAATAAGATAATTCAAAACATTCAAACTAATCTAAACCAATCTTTCACTTTGGTCCTACAACTTTCAACTCATACGTATTTTAGGATTAACTTTCAACATAGTTATTATTATTATCAAATAATTTTTGGAAGGTAAACATAATTCTAAGTTGGTAGATTTTCTTTCTAGCGAATTATTTTTTGTGCCCTAACTCGAGTGATCAAAAGGTAGAAACCTGTTTTCTAACGTTTTGACTTAGTAGTAAGTTTCGAAAAGAGTTTCAATACTTGTTTTGCCTCACTCAATTAAGATAGTTGTATGTAAGTTTTCAAAGAAGAAATCTATTTTATTACAAATCATAAGGAAGCTCATGAAAGTGTTCATTCTTCATGTCACTAGTTCATTTTGAACTCGGATGAGTTGTGAGGCTATCACCTATCTGAATCAATCAATCAATCGCACTGGTTCCTTGTTATCTACTTCACCAAGTAAGGAAATTTTGATATATCCATATTAAGTCTTTGATATATCCATATTAAGTCTATATATAATTCTTTTTTTCAATGGGGCCCCTAAAATTTAGGGGGCCTAAAGCTCCTGCTTCACTTAAATGGCCTTTGGGCCGGCCCGGGCTTGTATTTTAATCCAACACCTACAAGCACGAGCAATAGTGACGTGCGGACATGAATGTCCAGCCGAATCTCCCAGATATCGCAGATGTATTTTACTCCGAATTATAGTCTTTCTCAAAGATGTGAAGCAAAAGAAATGTAATTTACAAACTCTTTCTTTGAAAAATTCAGGAAAATGTATAGATTTTTGTCAAGTTGATGACTTATAAGTCATAACGTGTAGATATGTTACTTTTACAAATTTGAAGAAATATAAAAATAACAAAATTTCAGTTACAAGTATGTAAAAATTAGAATTTGAAAGAGAAAAAAAAATGCAAAGATTACATTGCAACAAATTTGAACTCAATATTTCTTAGTGTATATTAATCTTATAGCTTATCCTAGTCATTAGTGTTTACATTTATACTACAATCAATACATTCAGCTAGTTTGGGATGTTAGAGGAAAATATGTTCAAAGTAGGATTGCCTTTAAATATTTTCTTAGTCGATATTAATACCGGCCAATAAATGAAAATTGAGATTATTAAAATCCAAATACCCTTGTTTTTATGTCTTAAGTTGTTTGTAATCATTGACGGCTTTAAAATTGTTAAATTATTTGTAAATTGTATATTCTTTACGTTTTAAAATGTCGTCTAGAAAAATAACTATATATTTATTACTCTTTTCTTTTTATCACACCAATAGTATGTAATGTATTAGAATAATTGATTATGTTCACTTTGAAGAATCCATTTTTCCCTACTCCATCCAGTCACCAACTAAACCACCCTCCTATGATTTTCTCAACCCCACCGTCCATCCTCTCGTTTGGGATCAACTCAACAAACACACACCCTCACCCTCTCAAAATCCACTTACTACCCAAAACACAACCGGCCTATCTAACGTCCAACTCACACCCAACATGCCTTCCCCCGTCCAATCTCCTCCTCAGCCTTTGACCAATACTCAACATACAACCAACCCACTTCCTTCCCAAACCACACCTCACACATCGGCCCAGTCCACCAACACCACACCGCATTCACCTCAGGCCCCATCCAACCGGCCCAATCCTTTACACAACCAGTGCAGCATCAATGGACCAAACACATCGAGCTCAACATCCATTTTGTTCGTGAACAGGTTCAACGAGGTCGTGTTCGTGTTCTACATGTACCCTCCAGACATCAGATTGCAGACATGTTCACCAAAGGTCTACCGAGAGTGTTATTTGATGATTTCAGATCCAGTCTCATCATTCGGCCACCCTTCGCTTTGACTGCGGGGTGTAATATTATATAATGTATTAGGAAAGTATTGTAATTGATTTGTAATTATTTTGTGTATATCTCTTACCAAATTTAGGAGATTCGGTTGTAATCTATATATTCACAATCATCTAATGAGAATGGACAAGTGAATCCTACGGGGTCGGTCAACTTTCGATATAATATGTTATATATAACCCTGGCTTCACATTTAATGTAGAAAAAAACTTATAACTATATGACAACTCTTCTTTTGTCTTCTTGCAACTTGAATCAACAAATGAACCTCATGCACGTCAATATCTATCGTTACAACTTACCACCAATTACACAATTCACCATCTTTATTTATTAAGAGATATTGTTAATATAATCGGAACAAATGTAAGTCACAAGTTTTTTCCTCATAAATATGATTGTGTAGTCTTGTAGAAAACAACATGGGTGGTAATAGTCAATAGTCATAGATGTGTATGGATTATGTCCTCTTGTTCCATACTTTTATGATGCCTTCACGGTTTCTCTCATAGCACGTTCATAAAAAAATATATATATAGAAATGATCGTTATCATGATTATATTGAAAGAATGATACATTTTAAAAAAAATCATTTTCTCTATACCGTTACGATGGGTTGGCATTTATTAACTTGATATATAATATAGTTTTTTTTTTGTGACCAATGGAATTTAGCATTTTAATCCAACAATAGGGGATATATGTATATCAAAAATTCAAAATGTAGAGTTTTGATACTTCTGCAAGAGTTTGATTTCACGACTTGAATTCATAACCTTCGAGTGACTTCAAGGCTCACCCCTATTTTAAATCAAGTAATTACCGATGTCTAATATCCCGGTTTCGTATCCTTAGGTACGTAAAACGTTAAAAGTTTCAAAATTAAGATACCCAAATATAACATTTTTATTGGTTCAAAAAAAAAATATAACATTTTTAAATTGTTATAAAGTATAACTACAAAAGTGTCAAATGTAATATTTTTGTTACAAACTTAAAATTTACCAAATGAAAATGCAAGACAAACTAACGAGGTTTAAAAAAATGTTAATCATAAGACCTCCCTTTAAAACGCATATACACCTATATCAAGTGGGCTAGCCTCACATTAGCAACGAATAATACTTAATTATCTCTTTTTTGTACATTTAGGCTTAAGTTGGTTTGACATTCATGAATCTCATACATGTGGAAATCTCATGTATCAAGTTTGCTCCTTTTTAACCTAAACTAAAATATGACCTATTGTAATTATGTATATCCAGATATTATAAATTAAAAGCAAATATTACAATAATCTTTTTACAATATGATCTTTATTTTTTTACAATACTTTTAAAAAAAAAGTTATTAAAATAAAAGTCTAAGTCACGGGATATATCAAGATCATGGTTTTAATACTATAAAGCATTGTTGTTAGAACTTGATGTGACATGCTGATTTCTTTTATTCTAATTTGCAAGACACAGTGCTCACTTGTAGTGCTAGCAATAAATTGGTGGCACAAACATTATATTTTCCAATTTCTGAAGAAATTTAGAAATTCTTTAACTCTTGACCACATGGTTTATAGTAAAATATCAAAACCCAAGTTTATGAATACCTTTTGAAAATCCTTTTATAGACATTAGATGGGTGACATTTAGATTATACATTGATGCCGATATCTCTCACATGAAAATATAAGATATATATAAAAAATGTCATGTCATGTTCTTACACTAGTACAAAACTTATTTTCAGAAGCGGTGAAATTGATTTTCAGAAGCGTTTTCTAACCGCTTCAAAAGATACAGCTGCAAAAAATTACTTATTTTTAAGAGCGTTCTCCAAGTATTTTTGCAGCGGTTTTTAATTAACATAAAATAAAAAAATAAATACAAATAATATCTTTGGTAGCGGTCACTTAATTAAAAATAAAAATAAAATATGTTTTTTGCAGTAGTGAAAAAATTGGTGCATTTTATTATATATTTCCAGCAAAAATTAATTTGCTAAAACCTGTAATTTATTAAACCAATTATGAATAATGAATTCCAATCTAAAAATATACCAATCCAGAGACCAGAGTTAGAATCAAAACAAACTTCTATTTCAATAGCTTTGATTTAATAAATCCAACAAAACATAAACTTCTGCAAGATAATCTATAAGAAAATAAAGAGTATCAACACCAATCTACTAAAAAGTATAGCTCCAACTTGGAAACACTTTCACATAAAACCAAGGCATTGTGATCCTTAGTAACTCTTTGACATCCTTTTGTTGCAGCAACTGTTGTTGTACGCCAAATCTAGAAATAAAAAGTTAAGAGTTAAACAATATTTATTTAAAGAAAAATTATTATACACAACACAAATATAAGAAGACATATATAGAAAAAGTTACATTTAAACTATATTTATTTAGGTTAGATTATTAAATATACATACAATTACATACTAGCACACAAACCTATTCGTACCACAGTATATACATACAAGCACATACACATGTGACCACATATATATATATATAGATATAACAAATACTCACATGCGTGGGAAATTCTTTTCGGTAAGTAAAGACAAACTCCATAAATCCCAACACCATATAGCCGCATTCCCATCTGCCTTTTTGTTGTTTATACTACAATAAGTTAACAATTAATTAGGTAAAATTCAACAAAAAAAATCAATTAACTAAAACATGCCATATGTCATGCAATTATCCCAATTGGCAACTCTGATGATCAAAATATTTGTGCCATAAAATTGTTTTACTATCATTGCTTGTTCATGAGTGCTCCTAGGTTTCGTTAC
Source organism: Ambrosia x helenae (assembly GCA_030844895.1). Lineage (NCBI taxonomy): Eukaryota > Viridiplantae > Streptophyta > Magnoliopsida > Asterales > Asteraceae > Ambrosia > Ambrosia x helenae. The sequence goes on along the minus strand of JAUTDX010001045.1, from coordinate 38,497 downwards.
GTTTGATGTCTATAATGCAAATCCTAGTAAACATTGAAATATTGTGACAACCTAGTAATGATAAGACTCAAAAATTGTAAATGATGCTGGATGTTGGTGTGATTAATAGCAAGGGTGGAGAGACTAAAAAAACTGTAGACACGAGTTGGAGCTTGCATGCACATGGTGCCAATTTGGTGGTTCTAACGCAATGTTAAGAGCTAGTAATTGTACATCGGTGCCTGCTCCTTTAGCATAATGTAAGGGAGCTGTGTTTTTTTAATAAAATTGTTGCATTGAATGTTAAAAGAAAGGAACTAAGACACAGAAATGCATACCTCGACCATGGTCCATCATCCATGTGAACTTTGTCCCTTTAAAACGTCTTCAATTACATTCAAAAGAAGATAATTGTGTTTGCCTTGTTTCCCTTTTATGAATCCAAGATGAATACTTCTTTTTTCATATGGAAATGATAAACAGACCAATGATCACTAGAAAAAAGGAAGTTATTAAATAATTATGTAAATTATAACTAACAATATAAAGGAAAGTTAGTTACAATAGACCAAGAAGCAAAAATATATATTACCTAGCTAAGTATGGTGCAAGAAAATATTGTTTGTCCCTATGGAGCTCGTATGCATCATGAATGTGACCTTTGCTTCTTCGGGCTTATGTTGGCACATCTCACCATTGATCGAGTTCGGACCGAAGAAAGCGCATGGGTTGTCTCTTTCTCCATCATTGGAGAGCGTATAAAAGAGCCTTAAATCAAGAAAAAATAAATATGATGAGTTTATAAATTCAATTATCTACAAATGTTGTACCAAACTGAAAATTCTAAACAACTTATGTCACAAACCAATGTATGATGGTGATATCAACCCAATCGTTGACGAATACCTGTAACAACGCCTTAATTTCAATGAAGTCTTTTAAAATGAAGGGATACATACCGTCAGACAAAGAAAACTCGATTGGAACAGGATGTAGATCATAATTACCAACGTGCTTTTCTAATTCATTAACCACTCCTTGAACCCATGAAAGTCTTTCTTTTATTACATTCAAAGCACTCTTTATTTTTCGGGCTTGTTTCCCTTGATCCGACTCTTTAATTTGTTGCTGTAGAATTTGATTGTCTAAGGGTATAGCCCACTAAAATAACACGACACCTATAGTTAGAACACACGCACACACTAAAATAATATATAGTTGGTTTTAGTACGGTGAAGTGATTAATTACCAGAGATTGGACAAAACCATTTGGATCGACAATATTTTCCACATCGATATGAATAGTAGACTGCATTTGTTGTTGAACTTCATCACTTCGGGTGACACGAACTAAAATAACAAACGATTTTGCATAACATATAAAACAAACCAAACTAAAAAAATATAAACAACCTTCTTATAAATTACCTCAGGTATATAGGCTGAAGTACTAGCTTCAACATCACAAGTTTGTGTTTGTTGGAAGGTTTGGAATTGCGAAGAAGCCTGTGACTAGGGACCTTTCTTGAGGCACTAGTTGATTTGTGGGACGCCTCGGTGTTCACAATCTACAATTAAATAAAAAAACATTTTTAGAACTAAACATGAAATTCACATAAATGACAGTAGGGAAGTTGTAATTCAAAAATAGGACAAAATCAAGGATTGCAAGTCTATTTAAACACCACATTTAAGTTTCCTATTTGGATAAGTGGTGCTGCAGAAAATGGTAATTTTAATGTGTGTCATACTAACATATATAACTTATGAAATTTATAAATTTTACAAGGGTAGTGTCCCATTTACCCAAAAATATAATAAAAAATATGTGCATGTGTGCAAATTAGGAAATAAAAAACCTATTTGATATAGAACTATTTTAAGTGTATATAAGATGTTAAGGCGTTAAGCTAAAACCAAGTAAGAAAGTAAGTTTCCCCTTACATGTTTTTTTTTAAAGGCCAATAAAGTCGTCACGGGCTCATGTGGGAATCCGTTTATGACGAATTCAGGATACCCACGGGGCACCTGGTTCACCAATCCAAGGAAAACCCGACCACCCACCCGCTCGAAGGCACGACAGGGAATAATTTGTAAAACCTGGTATCGTTCAAGGCTTGAACTTATGACCATTAGACCCCAAGTCACCTATCATTAAGCCTTCATACCATTCCACCATATTATAATTAATCTCACTTCCCATTGTTCTGTATTGTCTTTTTATTGGATTTCCAATTTCCATCGTGTGGTTGTATATACAAAGTGCAATAAACATATAATAACTGATTAAAAAGTTAGGCATCATAATCCAAAGCCAACAATAAATAATAACAACAGAGCAAAAACAACAATCTGGCAACGTGAAATCATCATAAAAAGGAGCGATCGCTAAACAAGAATTAAACCTAAAAAAAACCCAAACGAAGCCACCCTAACGTGAAAGCATCATCAAATTTAAACAACTTACATAAAACATACGACAAGTATAATAAAGGGTAGTATATCATCACCAATTTGAGGTAAATTTCGTCTTGGATGAACATGCAGCTCTGAAAACCCCTAACTGTGATTTTGAGCAAATTCCGTATTTGAAAGAATAATAACTAAGATTTGGAGGAAACGTGTGAAGAAACCGCAACCTTCACTTTAAACTGGCGGGAAATGAAAACTAAAGTGAAGGCTTCGCGCTACTTTGGGAATTTTGGCAAAACTTTGGAGGGTTAGGTTTTTTTGGGGGAAGATGAATGTTTCACGCTTAAGAGGGTGTTTGGGATTGAGTTTGGAGATGTAAAAGTGCTTTTGGTCAAAAGTGCTTATTGGCTTATGACTTTTTGAAAAGGAGTTTTAAAAAAAGTGTTTGGATTAGCTTTTGAGATGAGAAACGTCAAAAAGTCAATAAATTGTTATTTTTTTAAGTGTTTCGCTTAACTTATTGCGAATATTGGTTGTATGAGTGGTAAATTTGTAATTTTTTTCCAAAAGTCAAAAGCCAAAAGCTAAAAGCCAGGATTTCTAACTTTTCAAAAACAGCTTTTTCACCCTTAAAAGCTAAAAGCCAAAAGTCAAAACAGAAAGTGCTTTTAGGTTACACAAACAGCTTATTGACTTATTGGCTTTTTCAAAAAGCCAATAAGTCAATAAGCAATTTTGAAACTCAATCCCAAACACCCTCTAAATCAGAATTTATATATTATCATTGTTTTATTTACCCTACTAATAATAGGGATGTGCAACGGTTCAGAACTGAACCGAATCAGAACCGTTTAGCGATAAATATAAGAATCGGAACCGGACCGCATAAAAACCTACCGGTTTGTCTAGAAGTTACCCGTGAACTGCTCCAACACGGATACCTGCCCTCCGCCAGGCGCCTCCATTTCAGCTCTTTGCCCCCTCGGGCCGCATACACATCAAACTTCGTCAAATCTACAACAAGCAGCAGCTGGTTAACAACAAGAAGCGACAAACATGTTCACAAAAACAGAAAGAGGAACTATAAACATACCTTCTTCAGGGATGTATGGTTCATTCCCTGCGCGTATGCCTACGTGGCTAGTGCCCCGCAACACAAATATGGTCTCCGTGAGACCCTTGAACTCCAACTTAGTAGCGTTGGTGGTCAACTTGGCGAACCAGGGTTCATTCTTGTAACCCTGCATAACAGCACGGTCTAGGACGCGTTGTTCAACAGTCGGTTCAATGTTAAGAGCGCGACAAGAGGCTTCAAAATGAACCAGCCTAAGCATGCCAAACGCGCTCATTTATGTAACGTCACCCCGTACTCAATGAGTGTATCTAATTGAAAGCAGGTTCAGGGCAGGCGGTACCCATACTTGGTAAAGTGGGCTTCATATAGTGCAACTCCGGCTCCCACTCCGGTAGTATCTCATAACCTTTATAGAATTCAGCAAAGGCAGCCAGCATCCACTGACAAGGAGTGTTCGTCATCAACTTCCTCTCCTTGATTTTCCCTTCCTGGATAACCTCCTTAACAACCGGCTCCACCACCGGAGTTCGCTTTGCCAGTCCATGAATATGTTGACGTAGAACAGTACAAGACGTTATTCGCCTAACTCCTCTTCAGGTCCAGGCGCAACACGTTCTTCTCCAGCGATAACTTGACGTAAAGCGGGGAAAGACGTTCCCCACCAACAATCAATGCAAACATTCAAACCCCTTGACAAGCAAATGAGCTGTCATCCGCGACTAATACTTCATTCAGTCTAGCGCTCCACTTACTCTCGAATCAAGATCAGGAGAAGCCCTAGACTTGGGGGACTTGAAGGGATAGGGAGCCCAATCCTTGCGGAAGCGACATCCCTATCCCTCTTTATAACAATCTAGCATCAACTGATGCCAGCGCCAAGAAACATCCTTATTTCGCGGAACCTTCTGGCGGAACTTACTCCGCGTGAGGGATCAATCTGCATGAGGTCCAACGTTATCCACATCACCACTTTAGGAGAATAGTCGCCCATGCGCGCATGCGCGGAATATTCGTTCCTCACCAGCTTTTGGTACGAGGTACGGAAGATCAAGGATTAAGAAGATTCACTCAGATCTGGGCCAAAGCATGCGCCAACCATATGGTGACACGTGTTAAAGTCAGTCCAACCACTGCTGACATGAACGACTTGACTGCTCCCATGCTTCCACCATCTTGCTGTCTATAGTACTCAGAAGACATGCTTACCTGCTGTCAGACGTCACGTCGGACGCCAGCAGGTAAGTCAATCATACCGTGTCAGATCAACAGGCTGTTGGCGTCCTATCAGAGGGCGTCACGTGTCATCCTTGCAGAGCTGGTCAACCGCTCATGACGTCAGCAGGCATGGTCTAATGTTTCCCGCCATTTCACTAGGCTGGTCACACCAAGCCCAGGTCCAAGCCCAGATTAGAAGTGCTCCTCGTGGGCCGTTTCACTAGGCCCACGACATCTCCTATAAATAGAAGACATCCACTCCTTTACAAAGGATCCGAAATTAATCACTTGTACTCAAGAGCTAGACTAGCAATATTCTTGTAAACACTTTGTATTCTCCAAAGTAATAAACTCCCGGCTCTTGACAGTGGACGTAGGTCATTAACGACCGAACCACTTATATTTTTGTGTTCTTACTTTCTACACACACTCACATTCTTTCTTACTCCATGGTTCGGGTTTAACTAACGGTGTGGGTAAAGGATAACTCTTGGGTAAATAAAGGTATGAGAGAATTACATAAAATGTCCTTTAATTATTACTGAAATTGCATCCTCTGTCCTTTATGAAAATTTTCAACTTCTTATATCCTTTATTTTATCAATTTGTTACACCCGTTGTCCTTTAGCCTAACTTAGTTAAAAAACTTGGTTAACTTTATTTTCTAAGTTTACACTTTTAGCCCCTATAGTTATGATCGAACCCTAACCCTTGATTGACCTTGAATTCGACCATGGCAATTAACGAAATCATAGGGCTATTATAGAACATCAAATTTCGATCAAAACCATGTATAATAATCGTACTGACCTGATCGTTTTCGAGGCTAAATCGAACGATTAAAATTGCGACTGGTTGATCTTGTTCTTTAAATTGTGAACGATTTGGTGGGTGTTTATAGTATATTTTTGCTAAACATCTTATGCCTTAGTTGACCGTTTCTGTGCAAAAATATACCATAAACACTCACCAAATCGTTCGCAATTTGAAGAATAAGATCAACCAGTCGCAATTTTAATCGTTCGATTTAGCCTCGAAAACGACCAGGTCTGTATGATTATTATACATGCTTTTGATTGGAATTTGATGTCCTATAATAGCCCTATGATTTCGTTAATTGTCGTGGTCGAATTCGAGGTCAATCAAGGGTTATAGTTCGATCAAAACTATAGGGGCTAAAAGTGTAAACTTAGAAATAAAGTTAACCAAGTTTTTTAACTAAGTTAGGCTAAAGGACAAATGGTGTAACAAATTGATAAAATAAAGGATATAAGGAGTGAAAAATTTTCATAAAGGACAGAGGATCTAAAGGACAATTTATGTAATTCTCTCTAAAGGTCTCTCTAAAGGTATTAACCACTCGGGATTAGTCTTAACCCCGGGATACTTATTGTTTCTTCACTAACCATATATCGATACTTTTGGGATTTTAATTTATTTCAAACAAAATTAATATATCATACGAAAATATAAATTTGAGATTTAAAAAATGGAATCTGGAAATGCGCACATATGGAAGCTGTTAATAAGACTACTTTTAAATTGAAATAATATTTTTTTCTTTTAAGCCTAAAAACAATTATTAAATTACACCGCTGCTGAAAAAAAAAATATTAAATAAGAAAAATAGAAACTGCTTCTAAAAAAGGTTAAAGAAAACTAATTTTAAAACAATTCTTTTTGTAGCTGTTAACCATAAAACCGCTTCTAAAAAAAATATACTAACGCTCCCAAAAATAGCTTTTGTACTAGTGTTAGCTTCTTTCAAACAATATAAAGCTTGATCTAACATGCTGTCACAGTAATCATATTAATATAGAACATATACTATGCTAACATACAACCGAAACAACCAAACTATACACATTAAAAGCAGCTCTTACATTTATTAAAACTTTGAGAAACATGCCAAAGTTAAACTATATTACGTAGTCATTTGCCAGTGATGCTAGTTGAGTTCGTAACAATAATGATGCTAGTCCTGAGGCCAGGGAGAGGTACCGAGTTCAAGTCACACTTGTGGTATGAATAATGAGTGAACTTCCTGGTAGGACGGGGGTTCCACCCCCGGTCTGTATGGCCCTCAGTGCAGAGGAAGCTGGTATCCTTAGGAATCATGGGAGGCCTCACTGATTCCTACTTGAACGCCGTTGATGTATGTGAGCCGTATCGAACCCGGGTCTTGTGGGTTCACAAATGTGCACGTTGCCACTTGATCTAGCCGCTTCTAACATTCTCACTTTTTCCCTTACTACTAGGGCTAAAATGTGCGAACTTACGCTAATGAGCCTAAACTTATATGTTTACAAAAACATACCATACTTAATCATGTTTAAGTAAGCAGGCTACCTTATCGTGTCATGTACTTTCGTTTCAATACTTTGACGTGTGACGGTACACCGTACAAGTAGAGATGTACAAACCGGTTTTTTTTCTCAAACCGGTCCGGTTTTTAACCCGAACCGGTTTTTGGTGTTGAAGGTGATACCGGTTTTTTTCTAAAACCGGTCCGGTTTTAGAACCGGTTTTCAGGATCCAAAACCCCCGTTTTTCAAACCGATTAGGACCGGTTTACAAACCGGTTTTTTTTTTGCCAAACCGGTCATCCAAAATCCAAATACATTGCCTAAATCGGTTTTTTCCTCAAAAACCGGTTTTTTTCCCAAACCGGTTTGTTCCTAAAACCGGTTTTCAACCCGGTCTAATCTCCAAAACCTATAACCTATACAGAACCGGTGACTCGGGTCGGTTTGGGACCGGTTTGAACAAAAACCGGTTTTTGTCTAACCGGTTTTCCGGTTTTTTTTCCGGTTCGGTTTTCAAAACCGGTTTTTTTTTTTGTACACGTCTACGTACAAGTCCGCTCTTTTCTGCCAAAAGACCTATTTTTTCGTTTGAACATTTTGACATGTTTAGGTACACTTTACAAGACCGTTCTTTTAAGTTTGAAAACCTTTTAGCAATTAAACTACTTTACAATTACTTGAAACACATAGACAAACAATGTAATACACATCACAAATGCAATAGAACTCACCTCAAGTTATTATATAGTTGACAAACTATCAAGTAACAACATCTTTACTCTTAACAATTCTTAGGTCGATTTTTATGACCTCGTGTAAATGTGGCATTTTTATATACAAAATACCATTGTTCTCTACTCTCTAGTGTTCTCTACTACGTATCCATGGTCGGTTGGTTGAGCGTCTATTATTATCTATGAACCATGTCATATAAATTCTTCCCAATTTATACACGAAAATTCAATCATCGCAGTTTAATGAATACAAAAACCAACAATTATAAGCGAACCTAATAATTTAATTCAGAGACTTGCAAGATATCTCATAAAGACTTTTATTATTCTCAAAACGATTAAAATACTAAACTAATTATTTTCGATTTATTTGTGAATTAACTCATCTAAAAAACATATTTTACTTTTTTTTGAAGGCAAACTTCATTAAGAAACCAAAGCGAAGCAACTCTCCAAGATGGAGAGAAGCCGCTAACACAAAATTACATCATATCGACAAGGAAATTACACCAACCCATCCAATCTAGGACCCCCTTTTTGAAACGACTCCTAAACCAAAGATAACCCAAAGATTTGACTTCAGAGATAATCTTAACACCACTCGTATCAATACCCGAAAACACCTTTACATTATTCCTAGCTCTCCAAATCCTCCAACACGCCAAGATGATAATGTCGTATGTAATCAGCTCTTGCGTTTTCTTATTAACACCCAAGTGGTCGACAATTTGCAGAAGATCCTTAAAGGAGAAAGCAAAGAACGGGGAAGCTTACACCAATTGACAATACCACTCCATACTCCATCCGCCACCTTGCATGCCGTAAATACATGATCTGTATTCTCCTCCATCTCGCCACAAAAGGCACATGTACAATCCCCGTGAATAATATTCCTTCTTTGAAGCGCACATTTTGTCGGGATCTTATCCATATAGGCTCTCCACATGAAGATATTACATTTACTCGGAACCCATTTACTCCACCGAAAAGAATTATTAGAATTCCCAACATAATCACTCGCTAACAAAACTCGAGAGTCCTTCACAGTACACTCATTATTATTGCCAAAAGTCCAGATCCAACCATCCTCCTTTTCACTTAACTGAACTCCTGAAACTAGCCTATGACAATCCAACAACTCTTGAACCTCTAGCTCCAAATGCGGATAAAACTTCCACTCCCAGTTTATCGGACCAACATCTCCAACATTAGGAATTCTACTTTGTACACAGCAGTGTTTATTTTCCTCAACTCGAAACAAAGCCGGATAAAGGTTCTTTAACGGTTCACATGCTATCCACAGATCGGACCAAAATTTAATTGTCTTGCCATCTCCCACCACCCCACGAATCATGTTCACAAAGGGAACTCCTTGCACTTTTGTACGAAAACCAACAGAGACTACTTTCTTCCACGTATCCGAGAACTTCATCTTGCAAGTATAAACATCCCATCTTCTCGGTGTCCCATGTATAGCATTAATGACTTTTCTCCATAAGGCGTCCCTCTCCAACCTATACCTCCATAACCATTTCAATAATAAAGCGTTGTTACTCTCCTCTAATATATTAAGACCTAAACCTCCATCTTTTTTAGGTTTTGTAACTATCTCCCATGCCACCCAATGGACCTAGTGAATTTCATCCGTGCCCCCGCCCTCCCCCCCCCCCCCAAAAAAAAAAAGAAAACGTTTGATAATAGACTCCAACTTATTCACAATCGCCTTTGGAGCCTTATACATAGAAAAATAATATGTAGGCAGATTTTCAAGAACCAATTTAATTAGAACTACCCTATCCCCTATAGATAAACACCTTCGCCTTCCAACTCGATAAGCGTTTCTTGAAAACCTCTATCACTGCCTCCCAATTATTTATCCGACCCATGTTTGCACCCACTAGGATACCCAAGTAATTAAAAGGAGTTTCCCCCGCTTTACACCCCAAAACTCTCGCCTTGTCCTCAACTTCACAAAGGGTCTTTCCAACTCCATACAAAATAGATTTCTTGATATTAATTTTTAAACCCGAGCAAAGATGAAATATCCTCAAAAGTCTCCTTAAAATATTAAAGTTAGAAGAAGACCAATTCTCCATCACCTTAGCATCATCCGCATAAAGAAGATGCGAGACCATTGGACCGCCATTTGGTAAAGTAACGCCTTTAAACGACCCACTATCACAAGCTTTACGACCCATACCAGAGAACGCCTCCATAACAATAATAAATAAGAAGGGAGATAATGAGTCCCCTTGTCTAATACCTTTTTCACATGAGAACTCGAACGTAGGAGAACCATTCACCACACTGACGAACGAGCTGAAGCCAAGATCCCATGCATCCACTTACACCAAACATCCGGAAAATTCATTTGTTGCAAAACCGACATAAAAAACTCCCAATTGACGTTATCATAGGCTTTTTCAAAGTCGATTTTAAACATGAACATATCTCTCCCCATCTTTTTACACCAGCTCAAAATCTCACTAATGATAAGCGGCCAGTCTAAAATATACCTCCCCGTAAGAAACGCCGATTGTGTCTCGTGAGTAATCTTCCCCGTAACCTTTTTAAGTCTATTCGCCAACACCTTTTATATTACCTTACTCACTATCCCAATAAGATTAATAGGTCTATAATCCCCAAACACCACCGGATCATTTGATTTTGGAACCAAAGTAATAAACGAAGACCCAACCCCCTACTAATATTCCCTTCACTGAAAAACTCTTGGAAGATGTTCACAAAGTCAGCCGCAAACACCGACCAAAACGATTTTAAAAATCTAAAGTTAAAGCCGTCTGGTCCATGCGCCTTATCCCTGCCACATTCGAAAACTGCCTCTTTGATCTCTTTCTCCGTGAATGGACTAATTAACTAACTCCAGTGAAGCAGCCTCATCTAAACGTTTCAAACTATAACACTCCAATTTTGGCCGAACTTTAATGTCTTCTACGAATTTATTCTTGAAAAAGTGGAACACTTCAAACTTTGCCTCTTGCGGTTTGAATTTCCAGACATCAGCAATCAACAACTCGGAGATACTATTCGACACTCTACGTTTATTAATAACCCCATGGAAGAACCGTGAATTTTTGTCCCCATCCTTAGCCCACCGCACCCTAGCTTTTTTGACGAAGATTATTAGACCGAAAGTCTTCCAATTCCTTTAATCTCTTCTTGGTTAATGTATTTAAACAAAAGTTTGAAGAAACAATTTCCCTTGATATAAATTAAATGAAATCTTAGCCATAAATATTGACAGTCATGACCTTGACCATCTAGTTTTAATGAGTAATTAAATATGAAATAGCACTGCTGATTAAATTAAAGAACCCGAATCTCGTGGCCCCCTACCCATGCAATTAAATCAGTCAAACTAAACAAGAAATGGTTTGACTTCTGTTTCATGGCCCTCACCTTAAACGCTAACATTTCTTTATGTTTTGTAAGGAGTTTTAGAAGCTTCAAGCCTTTAAAAAACTTGTTTGATTGAAGGAGCTGGAAGCTTTTAGGTTGGAGAAAAACCTCTACAGTGAAAAGCTACTAGTATTAGCGTTTAAGAAAAAGCTCCTACTAGCTACAAGCTTTTAATTAGTAAATGACACAAATACTCATTCTATTTTTTCTAATAAAATAAAAACTTTCCTTACAAGCTATTAATTATGCCCATTTTGGTCATTTTATACATTTTATTAAAAGCTACAGCTACTCTGCCAAACACCAAAATATATTTAAAAAGCTTCCAGCTACCAGTTTCCAGCTAACAGCTTCCAGCCACAAGCTAGTGTTCTGATCTTCATCATAATTGGTTTATGTAACCCTATAAAACTTACTTTCTTCTCACAAAAATGGGTTATCCAACCAATTTTTGTTAGCACCTATGTTGATAGATTTTGTGGTTTTCGGCTGACTATTCCCGTCTTGATGATAGTTAGTCCGTGTTAGGTGGTTTAACGAAAGTCAATTTTCAAAAAAAAAAGTGATAATCATATAGAAAGTACGTACATTTTATATGTGTATAGAGAATAATTAGGGTTTAGCAAACATTATCAGCAAGTTAAGGCCTTACAGGGCCTTAATCGTATAGGGCTAGAGTTGGCCAGCTTTTACAGCATTTGCATTGAAGCCTCTAAATGATACCATTATATAAAATACTAGGTTAGAGCCCCGCGTGTACACGCGGTACATGTCCATGTCAAATGAAAAAAATTCTATAAAGATGGTAGTATGCAAATTTTATTTATTGAAAGTTTCGTAATACAATTCGTATGAATTTTGGTTGATTGTAAATTATCATAAAAAAAGTTTAATGTTACCCAATAACAAATATATGAATCAACAAATGTTTGATTAGACTTGATTTAAAAACAAATAATGAAATGAATAAACATATATTTATTGTAACGGCATGCAAATGAAGATTAAAGTAAATATGATTAGCTTAACAAATCATACAACCAAAAAATTATAAAAAAAACGATTTATGCAAAATATGATCGCATACTTATTCACAAACTTCAAAATATTTTTTTATAGACAACATTTGTTATTTATTATTAACGTTGTCATCTTTATCCAATATTAGTATGTTCAGGCCATTTCTACTTTTGTCACTTGGCAGCGACATACAACTGCCCATGTGTGAAAACAGGATCTTTCAAATACAGACCTATCCAAAATAGGGTTTGTCCTTGACTCTTATTTATTGTCATTGCGAAACATAAAGTAAGAGGGAATTGTTTTCTGTTAAATCTGAAAGGAATCTTCTTATCAGATGGGGACATCCTAATTCTTTGGATAAAAGTTCGCATTCCAATGTTACTCCCTGAAATTATTTTAGCGTCTATAACACAGTTTGATATGGCAAGACGATTTGGAACTTGTGGCTTTGAAAAGAATTTATGTCTACTTATAGGATCCCTGAACCATTAGAATAACAAAACAATAAAATTTGTCAAAAAAAAATACTCTGGTGAGAAAAAGAAAGACATTTGGCATTGTAACTGTATTATCATCAAGAATTTAAGGTAAATATATCTAGAAGACCCTGAACTGTTTTGATGGTTTGACTCATAACCAATGACCTAAAAATCAAGCTAAAACCACGGTGAAAAATCAATACTAAAGCTACATGAGAAACTCGTTAGGAGTAAAGATAGTAACGTGGATGGGTTGAATAATATGTCAAAATTGGAGGTTTTTTATAGGGCAACCTTTTATCCATTTGACCTGTTTCAATGCTTCCATAATCGGAATATTGTGTCTTGAACAATTCTGATCGAATAAGTCGGATTTATTTATATAGTTGAATTATAAAAATGGAAGGATTGGTAATTTACGTGATTTGGTCAGCGACGCTTAAAATTAGCACAGTTATTGCAATCATGATGATGGTTAGCGTTTCATGACAATTGATTAAAGGAAAATTTTCTTTATAAACATAATATGATAACGTTAATCTGTCAAAGATATTTAAATGAAAGACGTAATATTCTTATTCTTAGTATCACTGAAACGCTATTTAGTTAATGTAGTCAATGATAGAGGATTTCATGACAAATAAGGTTTTTTAATGTTATGAATCGCCTTTTAGTTAATGTTGTTACTGATAACGTAAGATGATATTTCATTACTAATTTCGTTACTAATTACTAATAAGTGTATTGTAAGACATAAAAATAAATAAAGTCAAAGAATTGACCCCATCAAAGTAACAAAAACGAAAAACGTTTTGTTGGTGTGCTCGGATGAAATCCTGTTTTTAAATCCGCATGAATATTAAATCCGATCAAGTATATATATAAATACTCATCTATTTAAACAAAATCTGTATTAAAATAAGAATAATCAAAACCGAATAAATCGATTTGATAAACTTCTTTAAAATACTAATGTATAAATCAGATTGATTTATTTGTTTTGAAAAAAAATTGGATTCAAATGCTTATTATCACCTGCAGCATATTTAAAAAAAAGATTAAATATTCTTTGTAAATGAGTGTCACCGATCAAGTATATATCTAAATACTCTTCTAATTAAAAAAATCGGCATTAAGAAAAGAATAATCAAAACAGAATAAATAGGTTTGATAAATTTCTTAAAAAATACGAATGAGTAAATCAGATTGATTTATTTGTTTTGAAAAAAAAAAATCGGATTCAAATAAATCAATTTCTGAATGAAGAACACATGCCTAAATACGGATGATTTCTTTTATAATAATAATGTTAAGAACAAATAATAAAGCAAAAATAATAATAATAGGAACTAACATTAGAAGAGTATGATAGGATTACCTTGAATCGTTTGGAGAAAATCAACGAAATATGAAAGATGAAGAAGAAGGATAGAAAGATTTGTTAGGAAGAAATGGAGAATTATGTTGGTGAGAATGAAAAAATAAAAAAAGAAAATGGTTTATATATACTTGAAACTTGGAGCTCCATATTCAATATGGATACCTCAAACCCTCTCTAAGGCCTTGATTCAATCCAAGTGACCTCAATTATTATATAGATAGATAGAGGAAAAATATTAGAACATCACATTTAAGCCTTTCTATATTTACCCTTTCTGGAGTTAGACTGTGTGTTGTGGCCCATGAGACAGCTGCCGCGAGCCAAAACTTGGTCCACGTGGCTAGCGAGCACGGTAACAAGCCCACGTGATAGATGCCGCGAGCGAGTACACGCAAGCTAGCTCGCGTCCGTTAGCTGACTCCCAAGGGTTTGAATTTTAAAAAAATTTAAATTTTACCTACATTCATTTATTACCCAATAATAAATTTTACCTATATATTTAACTTCTTCATCTTCTTCACAAAACCATCACAATTCTTCACCTAATTCTTCAAACCTTAAACCCTCAATCTTCAAAATCAACTTTCAATCATGGTGCAATAGACCGAGGAGGAAGAACTAGCACTGATCATCGCGTATAACCAAATGCATGGTGACGGTGCTTCAACAAGCCGGGGGCACCTCGTAGTCGTGGACCGCAGTGGTACAAGGTCCTAGCGGAGTTTGGTACCCTTATCGGCGCTACCAACCGTACTTGTGACTCCATCTCTCACAAGTACAAGGATTTGAAGGCGAAGTCTAAAAACTTAGAAATCACCTACAGAAAGATGAAGAGAGATCTCCCGAAGAAAAAGAAGACGTGCTCCTCGCTTTTACGCACGTGGAGTACCTTTCAGAAGTTGGGCATAACTTTCACCACGTTTCGGCGTGGCAAATGTTACGCTCAACCTTAACCTTACGTTAAGTTTTTTTTTTAAATGTAATGGATTTTTTTTAGTGTAATGGTTTTTTAGTGTAATGTTTTTTTAGTGTAATGTTTTTTTTAGTGTAATGTTTTTTTAGTGATGCAATGTATTTTATTTATTTATTTAATGTTAATGTTTTTTAAAAAAATGTTTGGTAGATGTTTAATATATTTGGTAAAAAAAATACCCACTCACCTTGACCCACAACAGGATCAAGCTATCAACCCGCGGTCGCGAGCCAGTGCCACATCACCGCTTACATGACACAATATTATTCGATAAAGTGTTGGCTCACCTCTAACTTGTGTTACTAGTCTCCTCTTTTTTCATTATTTTATTGGCTTTCATATCATGAGCATTTTTCCTTTCATTTTAAGGTGATATTCATACTAACTTATTGTTGGATTTTACCCTGTAACTCGTATATAGTCAAGAAAAATCAAATAAGAAGTTTAAATTCCATAGAAAGTGTAGGAATGAATATGACTCATTTATCAAATCAATTCAAGGTTAACATCGATGCATTGACAATTCCATACTTGATTGGAAGTTAAGTATAGCCAAGATCATACGTAATGAGCATTATAGGGATATAAATAAGCTTGATAATCTCCTAATATCATCCCCGGGCGTTATAGGGACATGAGGGAGAAAGGAGAAAAAATATAGAAAGTAATGAGTAAAAGCGCATTATGAGGCATTAATCATCACACAGTTTTTTAATGAGCGTTATGATGCTAAGACCATAAGTAATGGATGATGTTTTTTAGGGGGCATTTTCCTCGACATCATTATCATAAAGCCCCACAAAAAAATGTGTAATGGTTAAAGCCACTTAATGCCCTTTTTAGTTATTACTTTCCATATTTTTTATCACTGCTGATAGTCCCAACTTTTAACCTATTTTCCATAAATGGTCTCATACTAACTAAAAGTTAACATAATTAGTTTTTGGTGACATGGATTGCCACATAAGCAGTCCACGTCATAAAAACGTTGCCACGTAAGCAATCCATGTCATCAAAAGTTTGACTGTTTTGCCACATAAGAAGCAGTCCACGTTATAAAAACTTTGTCACATAAGCAGTCCACATCATCAAAAGTTTGGCTGTTTTGCCACATAAGCATTCCACGTTAGCAAAACCTTGACTTTTTTTGCTACATACGCAGTTCACGTCAGCAAAACTAACTGGGTTAACTTTTAGTTAGTATAAGACCGTTGAGGGAAAATAAGGTAAAATGTGGGACCGTCAGCAGTGATTTTTATAGTTAGGAGTGATAACTGCCAATAACTGGTAGTTGGGGTTTTTTAAATCCAATATTCCTTTTTTTAATTAAAACATAACTAAATTTTTTTGTTAATGGCATTTATTGGAAGATAGTTTTCTAGTAGAGCTCTTACACACAAGTAACCTACTTAAAATTTGCAAGTAATTAAGATAATCAATAATGAATTTAGATAAACCTCACTCTGTGTATATATAGAGTGAGGTTTAAAAGCAATGTTTTGAAAACCGGATCAGCCGGCCGGCCCGGGTTTTGGGGCCTGGATCGGTCCGGTTCGAACGTTTAGACCGCTTTGCAGTTGAACCGGCCTTGGACCGTTGAACCGGCCGGTCGGACCGGAAAAATAGGGGTCAGACTGTTTTTTTTATTCTTTTTATTCTTTTTGGGTTTCGATGCATTTTTTGGCCTGGTTCGTTGGATCGGTCGGACCGGTGAACCACCCAGGGGTCCGGTTCGACGTCCGATGCGGTTCTGAAAACCTTGTTTAAAAGTTTGGTAGTGCTCAAGCTTCACCCGTATGTATTTCTAGCAAGGTTTTTATATTCAAAGTAAATAAAAGCTCAACTCGAACTAGCTTAAATTCAAGTTAATGAGTGAAAAATCACATTTTCATCACTAGTCTAAGATTAGTAGTATCACTACTTATTGATGTATTTGCCTAATGAGACAATTGAAAACACCATTTTACCATTTTTCATTTCACTTGAAACAAAATTGATAAACACATATAATGGCTTGAAATTTTCATCTTACATCAAATAGAAATGGTATTGAATACTGAAGACGAAAGAAATCCTCCTATTGTCCCAAAGTAATTGAATATTGAATATTGTGGGGTCACTTGTAATGCATCAATGGTAAATCACCTCCTAAGTCCTACCTACCCACGTAAGATGGATGCTTTAAAAACCATCTTCTTGCATTGCATATTAAGTTCAAACTTCTGAACTCACTCCTTCTCTTAGAGCTAGCTCTATTGGTCTCTTAACATTATCAATAACCAACCTCACACTTTCCGCGCTTCAATTCTTTAAGATTTGTAAGTTTTGTTTACCGTTAGATTTGTTACTTTTATGTTGATTTAGTAACTGCTTTGGGACGGAACCAAGGGGTAGTGAAGGGTTTAAAGACTGAGGAAAACTTGAGTTTGACCCTTAGTTGCAGGGCGGCTCAAGGGGGAGAAAAACGGGGTTTGTGCCCCCCAAGTTTATATACATACATATATACATAGAGGGTCGTTCATTTCATAATCATGATATATGTTGAGAAGTGCGATAACCGCATAATATGCTTATAAATTTTGCTTCAAGTGAGAAGGTGGCTAAATAACCGTCCACCCCACTATCTCATTAAAACATCAGTGCAATACGTACACATGCTTTATACGGTTATCGTAGTTCTCAAGATAGGATGGCTTTCAAAATATCATGGCATCAAAAGCAAAATATTTTTTTTTTTTTTTTTTTTTTTGCGATAAGGACCAACTTATTATTCTCTTCCGGCTCCAAAAAGCTTGAGCCAACTATGAATAGTTGTAGTTAAGATTAAAGAAAAATTTTGTTATGTGCTGCGATCAACAAGTTCTGGTTTCGTTACTTTACATTATTCATCCTTGTATATTTAACTAGTTATAGCAACATGAGTTGATAAATGTTGCTAGTATCAATAAAAGTGTATACTTTGTATTAAGTATGGTTGGTAACATATTACTATGATTGTTAGCATAATTAATGCAAGTATGTTACTATGTTCTTGAAATTTATTCTCTAAATGTTATTGTTTGAGGATGACGGATTACCTTTCTTTGTAGCCATGGATGACTTCATATATATCTCTTCAATCGATATTAGTTGATCTTGTCCAAATGCCAAATTATCGACTAGAATTATAGCGAAAACAAAGAAGTAAACTGATTTTGACACAGTGATACACTAGTTTTTTGGTTGGATCCTAAATGTTTTTGTTTTACAAGAGCTAAACACATAGCGAATTGAAACCATAAGTGACGAGATTGTTGTTGGATAATATGAGATGGAGAATATGAAATCTTCATTCATAATTTGATTTATTATAGTATACGAAAATGGTCCCTTCAGTTTTTTAAAAGTTATAAAAAGATAATTGGGCACTCAAATTTACATCGATCTTTATTTTTGAAACCTAGCATGGGTTTTACTCCTCAAAATGAGAAGTTTACAAGCACCATTTATATTTTATAAAAGTTATATAGTTGATATTCAAATCTGGTGATAATACTTTTGTATATCCTATCAAAACTTAAATAATATTGAACATGTCCTTTTATACCGTTAACACAAACACCCAGAGTTTGACATGTAAAGAAAAGGAAAATAATAAAATAGTGTATTCAACGAAATTGAATAATTAAATTTTTTATTAAATTTTTTATGCGCTTTATTTATTAAAATCAATTCAATTCTTAAGTGATTATTAACAAAAAATAATAAAAAAAAAAATATGATAGCATGGCAAGCAGTTTTGGGGTATATAATGAAATTGTCAACTACTATATAAAATAAAATTCAGGCTCGCTCGCACCTTGTTTCACATGATTGGCATAATTTCCTAGGATTGTCGGAAGTGAGTTGGGTGGTGGTGGTGGTGGTGGTTGTTGTTGTAGGTGAGATCGATTGTGATAGTGAGGGATGGTAAGACGGCCAGGTGGAAGGGGCGGAGATGAAGGTAGGAGACGGTGGTTATTGTGGTGTGGCCTGTTATTTTGTATCTTTGACAAACCATAGGAGTCATTTACATAACTTACTCGCCTTTTTTTGTTTTGCTTTTTTTCGGTTTTATAACTTTAGGTAAATTTTCCTTACATGGTTATTATTAGAATAATATAATACAAATCAACAAATCAATATTATTCTAATACTTATTACTTAGATTGAAGTTGTCCATTTAAACTTGTTAATCTCACTCACAAATTAAATTGATCAAATAAATATATTTTATTACTTATCTTAAACAACCTCAAAGTTATATGGAGTTTCAAAGGTATGTTTAAAAATGATTGGATTGGTTTTATGTAACATCAGGGATTGAAAATATGACATCTCCATTCAGAGGGATTGCAGAGGACATAAGAGGCAGGGCATCATGTTACAAACAAGATTGGATTGATGGTATTAAACCTGGAATCAGGTGAATTGATCTAAATGTTTATTTGAAAACTCATTATAATCCTATTATTTCGGTTAAAATACAGGAGACAATGTTTTTAGCAGTTATTTTACTTTTACAGTTTCTAATTTTAATGTTGTCGCAGGATATTAGCTCCAACGACGTACATCTTCTTTGCTTCCGCACTTCCAGTCATTGCTTTCGGAGAGCAACTTAGCAGAGACACAGGTCGAGAAAACTTATGTTTTTGTTTTTGCTTCTTATGAATTTATAGTTTAGAATAAAAAACTTCAAACTAATTATCTCAAAATGAACACATAAACAATTTTACAGTAATTAATATGTATTAGACTCTAAAATTTACTTTTTGATGTGACAAACTTGTAAAACTTTCCTTTGTGACATACATAACTTAACTTACCCAATGATGTAACTAATTTTCAATCGCGTGTAGTGAAATTTAGAAGTTCCATATTAATGTCTCAAACTTTCAAAAATTACAATTTGACATAGGTAGATTTCATTTTGAGTCCATTTGGTTTACCAAAATTTTATATTTGGTCCCTAGATTTTCAAAGTACACCTATGGTTCATTTGGTTTGCATTTTGTAACGCATTTAGTCCCCAAGCCAACAAGTCTAAAGGTTTCACCAGGTTCAAGCCAGGGACTGAATGCGTTACAAAGTGAAAACCACAAAGAACATCCAGGTATTTTCTGAAAGCTAGAAACTGAAACCAAAATTTTGGTAAACCATTGGGACCATTCTTGTACGTAACTCCTTCATTTTCTACCTATTTTTGTTACCAACTACATCAGTATCTACTACTTCAAATAGCCAAAAAAAGGTAGTCGAAATGCATCCATAATACATCAAAACCACGAGTCATGAAAGTTAATCGTGAACTTTTTAAGTTCGTAGCATATGATTCAAAATAGGTGATAAGTTAAATATATTTTAATATAGTTAACCAGAGAGTCTATTACATATAACAATATGTGTAAAGTTGAAAGTTCCATACATTTCTCTGCGAATTACTGCCTTGTTATAGACTATGGTATCGCGCTATGGCACATGAGCTTATTTCTCAGTCGTTTTCTACTTAGATGGAAGATTGAGCACTGTGGAGACTTTGGCTGCTACCGCTATATGTGGCATCATACACTCTATTTTTGGTGGACAACCTCTTATGATAGTGGGAGTAGCAGAACCTACAATTATAATGTATACATATTTGTATAATTTTGCCAAAGGGAGACAAGATTTGGGGCCAGAGTTGTACTTGGCTTGGGCTGGATGGTAATATTTTTATAAATCCTATATGATAATATGTTTTTTTTATCACAAACATAGTGTATAAACATAGGCTCTATTGAGAAACTCTAGCTTAAGAGTTTAAAAGTTATCTCAAACATTACATAAGGAGGGAATGTGGTCTCGGTTCTATGTTTATAAGGTTCACCAAAAAGTTCAAAAGGTTGAACGTTTATTGCATAAATTTATAATGTATCTATTTCATGTCACTACAACTATTGTTGTTGTAATGGACTTTGAAACTTACTTTTTAATGTAGGCAACTTTAAAAACTTAGCTTTCGATGCAGCATGTGTAAAAGGAGGATACATTTCCGTGTATAGAGTTTTAAAAATGTGTTACATCAGATATAACCTTTTTTAAAGTTGGTTACATTATAAGCGTTATCTTTTAAAGTCCAACACATTAAATAATGACATGCAATTTGCCCTAGATGAAAACATTTGGGTTGTTTGCCACAACATCATGTCATCATCCTACCCGTTTAAACTGCTTATAAGCCACGTAACTCGATCCTCGTAATTTGTAAGATATTAACTTATTATCATTGGCATTTCGATTTTTTTGGCACGTGTGTTATACGCACATGTTTTTATGGAAAATTATTCTTAATACGCTTTGCATCTCTTTTGCAGGGTATGCATATGGACGGCTCTACTGTTGTTTCTTATGGCAATTTTTAACGTCAGTGATATCATCAGTAGATTTACAAGGATTGCAGGGGAAACATTTGGGATGTTAATTTCGGTTCTTTTCATACAAGAGGCCATCAAGGTATATATTTGGACATGCATAAACAAATTCCAAGGGTAAATTACATTCTTAAAAGACGGACATATCTTCGTATTATGCAAACTTTATTTTTATCAGAAATTCACAGCGTCTAGTGTTAGGACATACCACAAGTAAATCACGAGAATAACCATTTTGACCAAATTTGTTTACCATATAGCTATGTGTCTCAAGATTATGAAATTTTGTGCATTTATGGTAACTTTTGCACCAATGAATACATTATAGCCTATGAGATAATGACACGTTAGCATATGGTGCAAAAGCTTTGAGGTTTTGTTACTTTGTGTCAATTGGGTGTGGACCACTGATATGGTAACACGTAAGCATACGGTGCAAAAGTCTTGAATTTTAAGTCAATGTACACACGTCAAGTACCTATTGGGCGGTTGGCGTAAAACTTTCATTGTCTCTAAGTTTTGGGCCTAATGTTATTCAATTGTGATTGGTTTTCCATGCTAGGAAGGTGTGTAACGGTCAAAATTGTAATTTGAAGAAAAGAAAATTGAACAACTATCTTTATAAAGAAGTTTGGACAAATTGATGAACTTCTTCTACATTTTGATAATATGTTTAGTCAAAACGGTTGTTCTTGTGATTTCCTTTTTTTCAACAAAAGAGGCCTCATATCCATTAGAGACCATATTTGGTTTGATTGAAGTATGATTTTTCTACTAGGGACTAGTGAGCGAGTTCGGCATTCCCACATCTGAGGACCCGAATTCAGTTCAATATCAATTTCAGTGGCTTTACACTAACGGCCTGCTGGCTGTTATATTCTTGTTTGGCCTTCTTTACACCGCGTTACAAAGCAGAAACGCTAGATCATGGTTATATGGAGCAGGTGAATAGTTTAAAAACATTTTTGCACTTTAGTGTCAAGTTTATTGCAACCTTAATGGATTAACAATTTGCTATATCATTTCAATATGTAATTAGGGTGGCTTAGAAGTTTCATAGCAGACTATGGGGTTCCATTGATGGTAATAGCTTGGACAGCACTATCATTTTGTGTACCAAACAAAGTACCCTCTGATGTCCCTAGAAGACTTTATAGTCCACTGTTATGGGATTATGAATCTTTATACCATTGGACTGTTATCAAGGTATATCTTTGCAAAATTCCATTAAGATTTATAAAGGTGGTGAAATGGAAGGGTGTGACGGGTTAGGTAACATGTTAAACGGGTAATATTTTTTAGTTTTGTTTAATAGATAAGAGTGTTGACCATCAACACTTTTGTCCAATAATTTTAGTTTTGTTACAAATAATTATCATGTTCAGTTTGATTACAAAAGTTACATTATTTCAATAATAATATGAATAGTTGAATAAATATTTAGGCGTATAATATTTTAAAAAGTTTATTAATGTTCCCCGAATGTCGATATAGTTTCTTTTAGTCACGTTCTACAAAATCGCTAGAAAGTTATAAAATCGTTAAATCTTTCCTTGAATATTTCAAAACCAAATTCAACTATATGGATTTGCATCTATGCTTTGAGTAGATGTTAAACATTTTTAACAGTATTTACAACTTTAGATGTGACACATTTTTTACATTTAACGTCATTTTTCGTTTACAATTTTCATGCAAAAAGTTTATCAAATGCATATTTGAAAACATATATACTGATGCTTGGGGTGATAACTAAAGTTTTAACATTTGGGCAACCATATTGAAAACTCCTTATTATTCAAGCGGTCTATGTATAAATTATTCGACGCATTCAGTCCATTTTTTGTTGAACTTACTAGTTTCACCCAAACATATTCCAAGTCAACACATTTATTAACAAATGAGTCTAAATTGTCAAATATACTTACTTTCTTATAATTGACTTGTAGGACATGGGTAAGGTTCCTCTCGTGCATGTCATGGATGCCTTTGTCCCCGGTGTTATGATAGCCGCGCTTTATTTCTTCGACCACAGTGTTGCTTCACAATTGGCTCAACAAAAAGAATTCAATCTCAAGAAGCCATCTGCTTATCACTATGACATTTTCCTGCTTGGATTTACGGTATACTTCTTGTTAAGCAAATTCTTTGATCATATTTCTATTTTAGGTAACCAACTTTTATAACTTTTAAAGGATATTTATACAACCACTTGAGTGTCACCTCAGAAAAAGTCAACATAGTCAAAGTTTCTAATGGCATATTATGTCACATTATGTTTGGGGTTGATTATTCAAAACGGATTATGCATTTTGAAAAAGCAGGGGTGGAGCTGCTTATAGATTATTGCGTTTGGTAGCCTAAAAAACTGATTATCTACGTTTTCAAAATGCAATCCAAACACTAGAAACTTATTATCTGCGTTTTCAAAATGCAATCCAAACGCCAAAAACTGATTATTTGCGTTTTCAAAACGCAATAATCTAAAAATCAGATTCAAAACGCAGTCCCAAACACCCTCTAAGTTAAAGCTTTTAGAAACTTCAAGACGGTGTTTTCTAGCCCAAAAAACTAGTTACATGAGATTGAATATTATTAAAAGTTGGTAACTTATTATGAAATTATCTTGACTTGTTATAATTAACCTATTCCTGTATTACTAAATATTCTCCAAGACATTGCTTTGTGGATTGATTGGATTACCTCCTGCAAATGGTGTTTTGCCTCAATCTCCTATGCACACTAAGAGTCTAATTGTTCTTGAAAGGCAGGCAAGTCTTTTTTTTGTCTAACTAATAGAAAAATCATTTTTTATGTTTTACCAATTGAATTGAAATCGATAACAATCGAATTACTCGATCAGTTTATCAAGAAGAAGATGATGGAGAGTGTTAATGAAAGCATAGAACAAAAAGCTAGCATTTCGGAGATCTACAACAGGATACAGAGGGTGTTCATAGATATCGACAAATCCTCAGTGGTAAATCTTTTATCTATTATTCGTACAAGTAGCACAATTGTTTTTTTTAATTTGGAAAACGGTATGATTTATTTGATTATTTAGGGGCGAATAACGAGCCTGATACAAGTTTCAACAAGGTTTATTTTTAACTAAAGGTAAAACAAAATGATTTAACTATACCAAAAACGTACAGAACTTGTCACATATATAAATTATGCATCGCGAACTTACAATGTTTTGTTTTAACATAAAAAACTTTCAAAACCTACATATTTATAACTTATAACCATGTTGTCCTTAAATTTGGTTAGGAAAATGTTATATCTTTTTAATTCATCCTTGTATTGTAACAAGGATATGTTGACATGCTTCTTTATGGGTGTATATCGTTGACCGTTCAAAAAAAACTAATCATGTTCAATGCAGACAAACGTAGTCGTGATAGAACTAAAGGATTTGAAGGACGCGATAATGACCATAGAAGATGGATTTGAAAACACCAAGGAGAAGTTCACTCTTGAGAAACACATTGATGATTACTTACCCGTTCGAGTTAACGAGCAAAGAGTCAGCAATTTTCTACAATCAATTCTTTTAGCCGCGTCTATGTGTGCCATGCCCCTAATCAAGTTGATACCCACCTCAGTTTTATGGGGTTATTTTGCGTATATGGCCATTGATAGCCTTCCCGGAAACCAGTTTTGGGAAAGGATCTTGCTTCTTTTCGTTCCCTATGGACAAAGATACAAGTAAGTTATTTTTCAAGATTTATCTTGATGCGAAAAAATGGACGGGTTGAGTAAGGGATCGCGTTAAATGGGCTTTGAGCCAGGTTGGGTGTGGTTGACCTACTAATTTTTCTTTTGAATATTTCAATGACCAACCATTAGTACTTAGTAGTAAAACCAGAAAGTGCATACAAATAATTAAAACTTATCTTTTGGAACAAAATATGTAAAGTCTGATGCATTTGAATGTTACTAATAAGAACGCAATTTTTTTTAAAAGTTGATAACATTTCGACATGTCTAGACATTTTCTTTGGCACAAACAAAACTAAGCGGTTATTTATATAAAAAAATAAAATAAAACAAAAAACATGTTAGGATTTTGTCTATTTAAACCAAAATTAAGTGTTCTAAAATTAATGTGTCTCATGAACAATATCTGGCAGGTTTATTGAAAGGGTTCATGCTTATTTTGTCGAGACTGTGCCATATGGAACCATCGTTATATTCACTGTCTTCCAGATCGTGTATTTCATAGCGTGCTTTGGGGTGACATGGATCCCAATCGCGGGTGTTCTCTTTCCTTTGTTGTTCTTCATCCTCATCGTCATAAGACAATACATTCTACCAAAAATGTTTCTTCCTCATCATCTGAATGAACTAGATGCAGCCGAGTTTGACGAAATTGAAGATGGTCCATCACAACCTCTATTAATATAATATACAACGACGTCCAATACAAAATCAATTTTATGTTTAAAACTGCGAGAACCGTATAAATACCGGTACGTGTTACTTTAGTTGTAATGCATATGACAATTATGTAATAGTATCGATAATTAATTAGAAAGTGCTTATACAGTTATCGTAATTCACTATTTAAAGGAAAATATAGCTAGAAATAAGGTTATAACCTCAAGAATTATGGTTAGTAAACAACATATATATTATTTGTATAGTGGCCATGTTTCATTGTTTATCTTTTGTATTGAGATTTTTTTTCATGGTATAATTGATTTCGTATTTGGGATTGGTTATTGGAATTACTTAGTATATTTTATAAATGAGTAACTATTATTTTAACACTTTATTTTGTTTAAACAAATAAGCAAATAAATCGTTTTGAAAAAGTAATCACAAAAAAAACCTATAGCCCTATAGTTACTAGGTAGAGTTGTGAGTTTTTAACACGACACGAACCAAACATAAAATTCCCGGATAACATAAAATTCACGGATTAGGCTTAGTTTAAACGGGTTTGTGGCAATATTGAATTAAACTTGTGAATATATATTAAGCTAAATGTGTTGTGTTCAAGTCAACCTACAAGGTTCTATATATATTTTTTTTGTTTGATATTAATCAAAGTTTTATTTATATTGTTTAATATTAACTTCTCGTTCTTATTTATAACATAACTAGCTTTTATCCCGGGAGCGTCCCGGGTTGAAATATCTAATATAACATATCAATTTTACATATGGAATAGACTGATACGCTTTACAGTTAAATGCAGGAAAACTGTAATCGGTCATTCTAAAAAGAACTAACATGAAATAAGAAAAAAAAGTTATTTATTGAAATAGTATTATAATAACCATACATATATTTTAGTTACATACTATAAAGTTTTTAGTTTCTGATGGTGCGCGTATATTGCAAATATCGACCGCATTAGTTTAAGGGTTATGTGATGCGTTAAAAAATTCATGGGTATATGATCGGGTATATAGCTCGGGTATTTGGGTATGTGGTTTCGGGTAATGGGGTCGGGTATCACCTAATCCCAGACCCGACCCAAACCCACAATTTTTTTTAAACTAATTCCAAACCTTACACAATACCTGTCGGGTTACAAAAAATAGTCGTTTTTTCTCCGTTTTTTATATAGCACTATGATACTCGTTGGAAAAATAATAAAACGCTCGTTAATTTGGTGTAATTTTTTCTTTAAAAAATCTCGTATATAAAAGATATTAATGTTTAAAAGTTATGGGAGAAACATAAGAGAGAAAATAATAAATGTTTAATATTTAAATTTAGTAGATTAGGTTTTAATATATTATTTTTTTTAATTGGTGTAGTAGATGCCACATATGATCCTACATGGCATCTCTCAAAGGAGAGAATGCCTAAATAAATGACATGTAGGATTTCTCCCTTTGCAATATATATATATATATATATATATATATATATATATATATATATATATATAGGGGAAAGTTTAATTGAGAACTCATAGTTAGGGAAAAAAACTCGAGAACTCCTACTTAAATTAAGAAAAAAATAAAAAAAAAATCATACCTCAAAATTTAAGTCAAAAACCAAAAATCTGGTTCGGAGCTTCTCTTTCCCACGTCATCTCGGTTCAGAAAAAAATAAAAAAAATAAAAAATAGGCGACTTCTAATGCACCTATGTAGTAAATGTCCGGTTAGCTTTAGGGTTTAGTTTTTGGGTTTAGTTTAGCTTTTAGGGTTAGTTTTTTTTAGTTTAGTTTGTAAGGTTTAGGTTTTTGGGGGTGGGGTGGGGGTGGGTAGGGTGGGTTTAGGTTTTTGGGTAGGGGGTTAGGTTTTTTGGTGGGGGTTAGGTTTTTGGTTGTGACGGGTGGGGCTTAGGTTTTTGGTAGGCGGTGGGTGGGTGAGTTTAGGTTTTTGGGTGGGGTGGATGGGTGGTTTAGGTTTTTGGGTAAGCGATTTAGGTTTTTTAGTGAGGGTGGGGGTGGGTGGGGTGGAATTAGGTTTTTGGGTGGGGGTAAGTTGGGGGTAGGTGGTTTAGGCTTTTGGGTTATACTACACATGTGCAGTAGCGTTTTTTTAGGTGTGTTTTTTTTATTTTTTTTAATTTTTTTTCGAACGGGTATGACGTGGGAAAGAGAAGCTCCGAACTAGTTTTCTATATTTTTACTTAAATTTTGAGTTATGATTTTTTTATTATATTTTTTTGTATTTAATTAGAAGTTCTCGAGTTCTCTCAATAAAATGAGTTCTCTATTGAACCATCCCCTATATATATGTATGTATATATATATATATATATATATATATATATATATATATATATATTTGAGTATGTTATAACACTCAAAACAATATTATATCAGACACGATCTAGTTTATGATTAAAACTTAGGAAAGTGGATTTAAATACTCCCAAGTCCCAACTATCGCCTATTGGCGGATAATACTTCCAACTTTCACTCACAATCGCAACTTATTTTGTTCCATCACCCCCAAACTAACGGAGGTCTAACCTGGTTAGTGTTCGTGGCAAAAATGTAAAAACCTAAACTTGAGGGATAGTCCACGTGGTAAAAATATAAAAAACTAAACTTAAGGGACCTTTTTAAAACTTTTTATTTTAAATCCCCCAACCCCCCCTTCCCCCTTCTCTCTCTGTCTCTTACACTTTCTAAAAAACCACCAGTATCTACCACCAACCCACCCCAACCCACCACCATTTGCCACCAACCCACCCCACCCCACCACTATCTGCACCAACCCACGGGAATCTCACCGGAGAAAGCATCTTCGTCACCACTACAAAGTTAAAGCCACTAATTAAACAATTCCCACCAAAACCCTTTAAAATAATGTCTTCCCCTTCCCTATCCATTCCACCAAACCCTAATTCCTTAATCAACCACTGCCTGTAAACCACACCCACCAAAGAAAAGCTAGAGAGAGAAAGAGACCGGTATAGAGCTTCACAAGCTAGAGAGAGAAGGAGAGCATGGGAAGATAAAGGGGAATCGAAGAGAGAGAAGCAGAGGAGAGAGAAAGAGATCAACGGAGTGGAAGAGAGAGAGAGAGGCAGAGGAGAGAGAAAAAGATCAAATGGAGATGGTGCTTCGATGTACAGATCGAGTTACAAAGCTTCGATGTACAGATCCCTAAATGGTGAGGTTTAACAAATCGATTGGTGAAGATGGTTGTTCTTCGAGTTACCTATTACGCCGCCATCACCATCGGGTCTTTGAGTAGGTTTATGAAGATGGTTGTTCTTCAAGTTACATAGCTTCGATTGTGTTGATGATGGTTATTCTTGGTCTTTGAGAAGGTTTATGAAGATGGGTTTAGTGATCAGGTGGTGGGAATGGGTTTATTGAGCAGGTTGTTGGTGGTTGTGGTGGAAGATGATGATTGGAAGATAAGATGTGTGTGTGTGTATATAATAATAATAATAATAATAATAACAACAACAAGAAGTTTCAAAAAGGTCCCTTAAGTTTAGGTGTTTATATTTTTGTCACGTAGACTGTCCTTAAGTTTAGGTTTTAACATTTTATCCACGAAGACTAATCAGGTTAGACCTTCGTTAGTTTTGGGGTGATGAAGAAAATAAGTTGCAAGTTGGGAGTACTAATGGCCAAAGTGAAAGTTGGGAGTATCATCCGTCAATAGGCGATAGTTGAGAGTATTTAAATCCATTTCCCCTTAAAACTTATATTAAATTTAAGATATAAATAAACTAAAAACAATCTTTTAGGTTTATATAAAATATTACGTGTCAGAAAAATATAATAAAAAGGTAATATAGTTTTCTTAAATGAAAATTCAAAATGAAAAAAAGAATGGATATGGTTGAGTCACATTGTCTTCTTCAACTGCTATTTTTTTAGTCGACAAAACCACCATGGCATGTATTCCACTACAATAATCATAGGAAGATGTGTTGTGGAGGAGGAAGCCATGAGGGGCAGAGGAAAGGGAGGAGAGATGGGATTGGAAAAGACAAGGGAGAGGGAAGATGATCAGCTAGGAAAAGTAATGAGGAAACTCAATCACTAGAGATTGGCTTATACCATGAATGAGGTCTTTATTTGATGATTATGAGGATTACAAAAGGCCCGGTCTATTTCAACCCCCCCACCTTCTATTTTCACCCCCTCAAAGCGCCTCGCTTAGGCCTAAGCGAGGCGCTTTGCCCCCATTTCGAGGAGGTCAGTACGAGGTCTGAAAAAACTGAAATTTTAAAAGTGAAGCGCCTCGCTTAGGCCTAAGCGAGGCGCTTCGAATCTAACTTTATTTTTTGGTAGTTTTTTGGTGTTTTAAATTTTAAAAGCGAAGCGCCTCGCTTAGGCCTAAGCTAGGCGCTTTACCCCCAAAGCACCTCTCTTTGGCCAAAGCTAGGTGCTTTGGCCCTTTTATTTAAAAAAAATATATATTGTTTTAATTAAATTTAAATGGTTTTACTTAATTAAAAAAATATTTTAATTCATTTTTAATTGTTTTAACTAGTTTCCAATCAAAGAAAAATTAGTTTGACGTGTTTCGGTTCGTTTATTGCTCGTTTGTGGTTTTCAGAACAAACAACCGAGAATGAACAACTTTCATAAATATATGTACGTAACACATGAAGTGTGCAATCAATACCATGTTTTACCAAATTTCAAATTTTACATCTCTAATCGATATACTAGACTTTCGGACATTGTTTAACGCGTTTTGGTTCGTTTAGTTGCTCGTTTCAGAGCAAACAACCGAGTATGAACAACTTTCATAAATCAATGTACGTAGCACATGAAGAGTGCAACCAATACCATATCTTATCAAATTTCAAATTTTACATCTCTAATCGATATATTGGACTTTCGGACCTTGTTTGACGCGGTTTGGTTCGTTTAATTGCTCGTTTGTGGTTTTCAGAACAAACAACGGTGAATGAACAACTTTCATAAATAATAATATAACTTTTAAAGTCAGGTGCTTTACCCCCAATTAAACTATCATTAATAACTCTAAAAGTGTTAATTTTTTATGTTTTATTTTAAAAGAAATAATAATAACCTACAAATTGTTGTGTGTTAGGTATAGTCCGAGCACCACGTACTTTGATTCATCAAAGTTGTACAAAGCTGGATGTTTCTACCGAAAAACACAAATGAGCAATAAACGAACCGAAACACCTCAAACGAATTTTCTTGGCTTGAAAACAACTTAAAGAACTAAAAATTAATTAAAGATATTGTTTTAGTCAATAACAAATATTTATAAAGAATTAAAACAACTTTATTTTCTTTAAAAGGCGAAGCGCCTGGCTTTGGTCAAAGCTAAGCGCCTGTAGTCCAATCAAGAAAACCAGGCGCCTAGCTTTGACCAAAGCCAGGAGCTATGCCATTTTAAAAAAAAAACTTAATTTGTTATCCACCCGGATCGTATCGACCCGATCAGGTCCGGTAACGAACTGTACCGGTTTCGAACTGACCGGCCCGTTATCCACCCGGATCGTATCGATCTGATCAGGTCCGGTAACGAACCGTACCGGTTTCGAACTGATCGGCCCGTTATCCACCTGGACCGTATCGACCTGATCAGGTCCGGTAACAAACCGTATCGGTTTCGAACTGACCGGACAGTTATCCACCCAGATTGTATCGACCCGATTAGGTCCGGTAACGAACCGTACCGGTTTTGAACTGACCAGCCCGTTATCCACCCGGACCGTATCGACCTGATCAGGTCCGGTAACGAACCGTACCGGTTTCGAACTGACCGGCCCGTTATGCACCCGGATCGGAGCGACCTGATCAGGTCCAGTAACGAACCGTACCGGTTTCGAACTGACCGCCCGGTAATGAACCGTATCAGTTTCGAACTGACCGGATCTGGTATTAGTGGTTGGAAACTGTGATGACAAAGCTGGTGTGTGTTGAAACAAGGCATGGATATGGAGATCATGGAATGAGATGATTTCGATTTTCGTACAAAGATTCCATAAGTAAAAGTCAGTTGTTATCGGAGAGATAGCTGTCAACGATCAAGGCAACATACTTGAAATCAATGGGAAGGTAAACAATTCCTGCTCATCTTGATGAAATGATAATTTTCAAATATTGCAGATCGGGATGTTACCAAGCATGTCAAAAAATGATAATTTTCAAATATTGCAGATCAAGGTGTTACCAAGCACGTCAAGAAATGATAATTTTCAAATATTACACTCGTGTTCAGCCTTTATCAGGTTGCCTTCATCGTTGACAGCTATCTCTCCGATAACAACTGAATTTTACTTGCTTGCCTGAAAAGTTGTTTTATTAATTTCATAGTCTTGATACTTCAAGGTACCATGGATCGTATCGACCCGATCAGTTCCGGTAACGAACCGTACCGGTTTTGAACTGACCGCCCGTAACGAACGCACCGGTTTCGAACTGACCGGCCCGTTATCCACCCGAACTGTATCGACCCGATCAGATCCGGTAACGAACCATCCCGGTTTCAAACTGACCGCCCGGTAATGAACCGTACCAGTTTCGAACTGATCGGCCCGTTATCCACCCGGAAATGTATCAACCCAATCAGGTCCGGTAACGAATCGCACCGGTTTCGAACTGACCGCCCGATAAGGAACAGTACCGGTTTCGAACTGACCGGCCCGTTATCCACCCGGACCGTATCAACCGATCAGGTCGGTATTGAACCGTACCAGTTTCAAACTGACGAACCAAACTGCGTCAAACAAGGTCCGAAAGTCCAGTATATCGATTAGAGATGTAAAGTTTGAAATTTGATAAGACATGGTATTGATTGCACTCTTTATGTGCTACGTATATTCATTTATGAAAGTTGTTAATACTCGGTTGTTTGCTCTGAAACGAGCAATTAAACGAACCAAAACGCGTTAAACAATGTCCGGAAGTCTAGTATATCGATTAGAGATGTAACATCTGAAATTTGGTAATACATGGTATTGATTGCACACTTCATGTGTTACGTACATATATTTATGAAAGTTGTTCATTCTCGGTTGTTTGTTCTGAAAATCACAAACGAGCAATAAACGAACCGAAACACGCCAAACTAATTTTTCTTTGATTGGAAACAAGTTAAAACAATTAAAAATGAATTAAAATATTTTTTTAATCAAGTAAAACCATTTAAATCTAATTAAAACAATATATTTTTTTTAAATAAAAGGGCCAAAGCACCTAGCTTTGGCCAAAGAGAGGTGCTTTGGGGGTAAATCTAGAAAACATGTCCAGATTCATCCCCCCTAGAAAAAAGGGGTCAAAGCGCATCGCTTTGGCCTAAGCGAGACGCTTTGAAGTTGCTTTTTGCTTTTCCCGATAAATCAGTCAACCTAGTACCACGATTTGACCCAAAGCGCCTCGCTTTGGGCAAAGCGAGGCGCTTTGATGGGGGGTTGAAATAGAACCCAGGGGGTGTAAATAGAATGGTCCTTACAAAATACAATATATATATATAGGTACAAATATTACATTAAGGTACCTAAAGAGTACAAAACTATGCGATACCATATTATCTAACAGCCAACAACGGAAGCTTCTCTATCCAACTAATAAGTTGCTTGGTATATTCATTAAAAGCAAACTAGTGGTCGTGAACACTAAGTGACTGGTTCAAGAATTTTTCTCATGATTAATTTTTAATATGTGTAACTATAATGAATAGGGAACACACTACGTATATTACACGTAAAAACAAGTATGGATACCGTGTAACATAGAAGTTAATTCTTTAGGACCACTTTAACACCAATATGTACCAACACTTGTGTCCACCCTTGGTCGTGTTTAAAGGGCGTGATGCAGTCTTAAGTGTGAGTTCATCGACATAGTTTTTTTTCTCCGGTGCAACTCACGTCTCGCATGAGAGAATCCAACCTTATTAGCCTAACACCCTCACCCATAAAAAAGCCTCCGAAGCTTGGAAACTAGAAATTAGAAACTACATATCATTTTTACATCACTACAATCGTCACGATAGTTGTAGTTTATGTTGGTTTAGTTGATTTTTCTTTGTGTTTATTTTTGTTTCTTTATATCAATTATTATTCTATTAGAGCTACATATCATTCATTCAAATTTGACCCAACTCTACCAAAACTCTAGAGACCGTCGCAAACTTAAAACTCATGTTGGGCCAGAATGTGTGCTAACATTTGTGGACATCCAGCCATCGAGGTTCTTTTATGATTGGGCCACACTGTCAGTCCACTATGCTTGGCAGCCCAATATTGTTTAAAATTTTGATGCACACTTTTTTATATAAACTAGATAGTTGCCGTAGGCCACGCGTTGCGGCGGAAACGCCTAAGTTGTTTTCAGGTGGCGACACGTCATGTGATGCGTTAACCGTATGAAAATGTACAATAACTCAATTTTATACCATCGAACTAAAACAAATTATATTTGAGCTGAGTCGTTTGTTTCCGAACACAGTTTAAGTCAGAAACGTAGGTAACTCGGATTTTTTACTATCGAATTAAAAGATTTTATATTTTATCTAATTCCTTTACGAACAAAATTTACGTCAAAATCGTAGACCAACCGATATCATACGTAAAACTAAGAATGAAAACGTTTTATGTTAGACCCGACTCGTTTCAGAAAAAAAAGATCTATGTCGAAACGTGTATTTATATCGTTTAAGTTGAAACATGAATTTTACGTCGAAACGTGAATTTATACCGACACATAAACAATAATAACAACGTGAGAAATTTTTTTTTTTTTCCCTTTAGCTTAAATAATGAAATACGGTGGGTAAATTTGAGAAGTTAGAACTCAAGGGGGGTGAAAATGACGCTTTATAAAGTTTTTAAGAAAGTGCAGGGGTGTAAATACCAATTTCTAAAGTTAAAGGGTTGTTAGTGTATTTTATCAGATCGTAAGTAACTCGAATTTTTATTGTCAAATTAAAGCGTTTTATATTTGATCCGATTCATTTTCGAACAAAATTTACCTCAGAATCGTAGACTAACTGATATCATACGTAAAAATAAGAATGCAAACGTTTTATAGTTGACCAGACTCGTTTTAGAAAAGAAAAAAAAAATATGTCGAAACGTGAATTTATATCGTTTATAGAGAAGTTTGTGGTTATAATGTGTTACATGTCAAAAGTTTGCGGGTTAAAAAGATGTTAGAAAGTAAGGATGTTTTTTTGTCAAGTTAGAAAGTGAAAAAAAAAATTTGTCGAAACGTTAATTTATATCGTTTATAGAAAAGTTTGTGGATATAATGTGTTACATGTCCAAAGTTTGCGGGTTAAAAAGATGTTAGAAAGTAAGGATGCCTTTTTTGTCAAGTTAGAAAGCAAATGGGCAATTATGTCAACTTAGAAAGTTGGCTTTATCAAAAAATAAACTTGAGGGGTAGATAATGTCAACTTGAAAAAGTTTTGGGTATATACATAAAATAGATGGTAACAACCGACCATGCTTTTTGTTATATATATAAATATAGGGATTTTAGTTGAAGAGACAGATTTTGGGAATTCCAATCATATAAACGTGACAACTGTATTACTCGTCTTTTTAACAGCTAAATGTTGCTACTCATCAGCTTCAAGTTATAAAGTTAGAGTGTTAGAAAACAAATTTAGCACCGCAAGGGATTGGGCAATTGTATTACTCATAATTGCTGTCTATCAAATCGATCCTCAACCTTTTGATATTTAACATCATAGCAGAATAATGTTTAAAAGTTTTTACAATAGTTAATGGCAAAAATCGTCCCTGAGGTTTGGCCATTTTTGCTATATCAGTCCAAAATAGTTTTGTTTACATCTAGGTCCTTCAAGTTTATGTTTTGTTGCCAAAATCGTCGCTGACACCATCCCAGTTAAATTATCTCGTTAAGTTGAGTGGTATTTATGTCTTTTTGTCTGACCCTTTATTTTTTTTAATATATTTTTTAATAAGTGAGACCTACCTCCCCACCTTCTTCTACCTCTAGACCACCATTGACCTGTGAACCCTAAACCACCACGGCCATTGTCACCACCAATCACCAACTAAACTACCACTGGCCATCGTCAACCAAACACCACCAAATCATCACGGCACCATCAACCAAACACTATAAACCAACAAGACACCATCACACACCACCTTCACCATAAACCTACTGTGGCCGCCACACAAACCTCTCCCTAAACCCGCCGCCGCCACACCACCTCCTCCATAAACCCACCATCGCTGCACCCCCTCTTCCATAAATTTGGTGATTTGTGATTAAGGTGGTGGTTTGCTGGGGAGGTGGTTTCCGGTGGTTGTTTCAATGTGGAGTTGTTCTGTAGTGGTTGTTTCAGGGTGGAGGTGGTGTGGTCGTGTTTGTTCTAGGATGGAGGTGGAGGTGCTGCAGTGATGGTTCTTTCACGTGGAGGTGGTGCGGCAGTGGGTTGTTTTAGGTTAGAGGTGGTGTGGTTGTGGGTGTTTTTAGGTTGGAGGTGGTGCGGCAGTGGTTGTTTAGGGAGGAGGTGGTGCGGTGGTGGTTGTTTAGGAAGGCGGTGGTTATTTTTTATTTTTTATTTTTGTATTTAAAGGCTAAAAAAAGAAATAAAAAATTAAAATAAATAAAGTATACAAATTGTCCAAAATGCCCTCGATTTCTTTGGTAAAAAGTCAAAAAGGCCCCCCAACTTAACAAGATAATTTAACTGGATTAGTGTCAGGGACGATTTTGGCAACAAAACGAAAACCTAAAGCACCCAAATGTAAAAAAAAAAAAAACTATTGTGGACTAATGTAACAAAACTGGCCAAACCTCAGGGACGATTTTGGCCATTAACTCTTTTTACAATGTAAAATCACAACAGGGGTTACAAATGGTCGCAAAAGCAGATCCAAAAGATAATGTAGTTATATAACATAATTATGATGTACAAAGTTCTGTTTGATCTACCACGAGGCTCGTTACTCTTATTTGTCCTATTTTAATGGTTTAATCGAATGTATAAACTACCGCACGTCGACAAAGCTAAACGAATACATAGAATGTTAACCTTAAAAGCTAAGTTCAAATACACAAAACCAAGATAATTTTCAAAACTATAAAAAAGTACACGATTATGTAAGGGTTCCGGGTTTCATACATCCCGTAACATCACATTCTGGGGTATGCAGCAGCCTTCTATTGGTGTGTGATATGGACCAGGGTGTATGATTCCCAATTAAAGGTGTATGATATCTAATACCTAATGTAAAATTCCAGCACAATAACACATTGGAATGTGACAATTCAATATATAATTGTGTGACATGTTTTTCATAAATCAAATTTCGAGGGACATGATTATCTAAGCAAAAGAGCCCCTATTAATTCACCAGAATAGTTGATGATACGATTGTTGTATCATGTATGATGTAGGGTTACATAAGGTGGTTTGTATATCCCAACAATTACAACTTGAGTCCATAAACTATTATTCAACTACATTCGGGTCTAATAGACCTCAATTCAAACTTTCGTCGTTTTAAAAGTTTCCAAATGTTTCATCATTTTACCTAAGTATAAAGCATAATGTAACTTTCGGAACCCCACCCCCCCCCCGCGTATGTTACGCAATATACTATGAGCAGTGCTTATCTGATCCAACAAACCACTTAAAATGAATATTTGCATACAAATTGGACAAGTTAACTACTCAATTTAAACACCGTTTGCTTTAAATGGACAATTCAAGCCATATTGTTTTTGAAACTCTATACATACACCTCACTAAGTATAGCTTCCAATTCAGTAAGCCTTTGCATATAAATAGTTGATTAAATATCTACTCCCTCCGTCCCAATTTAAATGTCCCATGTTTAAAAACACACTTTTTAAAAATCTTTTGTTTGTATGTGGTAAAATGACAATTATATCCTCAAAAGTGGTGATTGTGTTTTGTCTTTTATGGGCAAAACTGGAAATTACATTTCCATTTTTGGAAAGAGACATTTAATTTGGGACAAACAGAAAAGAAAATAAGGACATTTAAATTGGGACGGAGGGAGTAATAATTAACCCAATTTCAATATGTATACTAATTTTAGGATGGTTGTAGTTAACTGGATTTATAGCTAATTCCTACAGTTTTTCGTGACCAATTCAATTAAAATAAAAAAAAAAATCAACGCTTTTTTTATTTTTTTTTTTTAGACTAGCGAATTTCTTTAATCATATCATCCGGGGATAATTCATTTGGTCATGGTCAAACACCCAAGAGAAAACTCGAAACGATATTACGTAATTTCAACCTTGTTGTTTGTTTTAAAGTTACCAAAAACAAGTATTATCAACTTCATACCGATTTTTAGATTAAAATACATTCACAAAAGAATATCTAAATATCTAAAATAAGTGCGCGATAGCTCATCTCTACATGGCAATGATGTGTATAAAAAAATGTAAAACATAACACATAGTATATGGGTATTTCATGTAATGAGTAAAAAAAAAGTTTTAATTAGCAAACAGTAAGAGTCGAGCAAACAATTGGTATCTTGTGCTGAGTAATGTTTTCAGGACCGCACTTGACGTCAAACCGGTCCGATCGGATGTAAGAACCGGATGGTGTAAAACTAATAGGTAAAATTTTAAAAATATAAAAAAATCTAGTTCAACCTCTTTGAAACTTGGTTCAACCAGCC